>OV656866.1:9724899-10110543 GCA_927399465.1 Sarcophaga caerulescens | reverse complement strand
GGATTTATAAGTGTGTGGGTAGCGAAAAAAAAAAAAAAAATAAATGAATCCGAAACCCTTCTCAAGCCAGTTGGGCGTGAGTAAATTATAGAAATTTTACTTCAAACTATCAGTGAACAATATGCCCTCTGACCCGACTTTAGAGGCTCAATAAATATGGAATTAGAATCGCTTTAAGTCCACTGTATATATTGTGGTATGAGAAAACTGAATCAGTGGAATAGTGTAGTGAGTATGAATGAATCAAGGTATATAGTTAAATTTCAATATTAATGATTCACTTATATTCAAAATTTCATGAGTGCTTATGAGTAGCGAAAAAACTATTAATTGCTGATCTGCCCCAGACCTTATTGACCTAAAGAACCACAGACTGCACTTGACTGTGCACTTGACTGTGAATATATTTTGAATATAAGTGAATCATTTATATTGAAATTTAACTATATACTCTGATTCATTCATACTCACTACAACGTTGATTTATAAGTACAGGTTGCAATGAGTATGCGTAAAACGTTGACATCAAACTCATACCATTCGAAATATGTGTGATTCACATAAACCTACTTATTCAGATGCAAAACTTTAGAAAAATACTTATAATACTTGTAAATAATTCGAGTGTCTCGCGCTTCATGTATATGTTGAGTTATGGTGAGTCGACAACATCATACGTGTTGTTAAGTATAAATAAATATGATGAGTACTTCAAACTTTGATTATGAGTGAGGTTCCATGATAATAAAATAAGTATGAATGCGTATAAGTATCAGAAATTAGGAGTATTATTCGATTCTACTCATCTTTTTGAATACTCATTGCTGATCTCTGCTTTTGGGGACATTATAATGCAATTCTATGCAGGTCGTGTGAAGTACAATAGACTGTTTGCTTGCAGCACTTTAAAATTACTTTTAATTGCTACGTACATTAAGCTAATTTAAAAACATTAAATATTTCGTTTTCGACTGCTTTAATAACGTTTTTTTTTTCTTTCTTTCTTTCAGGTCAGTAAAGGAATACGGTTTTTATTTATTGAAGTCCTTTTTGTATCCCTGTGAGTATAAATTATTACTCGAGTGTAAAGCGTATTCGAATGAAAATGCATTAAAAGACAAAACAATGCCATTCTGCAAATGCCACAGCAAATGTAAATTGTATGGAAAATTAAGCTGCTGCTGAATGAAAAAATAAATTGAATGCGTTTTTATTATATGACTTAATATGGATGACATGATAATGATTCATGCCTTATGTCCAATGCAACCATTTACAGAATTGTTGTTCGCAAAAAAAAATAAAAGAAATGCCAGCAGGAAATGAAGTTTCAATATCTATTTTGACAACAAAATTTTAATTTATGACCATATGAGAGCGAAAAACACAATTAAAGAAGAGAAAACAAGGCCAACAATAAGCTAAAAAAAGATAAATGCGAAATGAATCATACTGTTTAATAGGCCACTTATCAAGAAAACATTAATTTTGTAAAAGCAGGAGAAAAAAGAGAGAAACAACATTCTTTTTTGTAAAATTTTTACAACATATGTTCACATTAAATATTCATGTTTTTAATACAAGTGTTGCATGCAATATGTATGCTAATCTGCCAATCTCGGCGACTTGCTCTCGGTAGTCTTCTGGCAAAAACTCTGTCAGTGAAATGAAGTTACAATAAAAGGGTTCTTAAAAATCTGTCATTAGGAGCTGACTTAAACTGTAGGCGCTGTCACTCCCGAATAATATTAATACGCTCAGCATGGGTGGTGTGAGAAGTTATGCCGTAATCGTAACTAAAGATTTGTAATTACCAATTAAGTAAGCAAGTAAATGTTTAATGAAATCAGATCAGAAACAAAGCTGTCCTGTAGAGCTCTGCTAATCTTATTTTTTGGAAATCATTAACCAAACTGTATAGATCTTGAACTAGACATAAAAAATGTTCTTTTTGTCCAAAAACATGTGTTTCATTTAAAAAGTCTCCAACTTATTTACCTGCCATCGCATATGTTCACTTAGTCGCTTCGTTTACCGAAAAAAGTTGTATCCCAAAAGCTATTAAAGTTTCCCTAAGGCTATAAAATTCAATTCCTGGCTTAAATGCTTATTTAATTGGCCAAACACAAACAGTTTATCGAATTACGGCCTGATTTAACACATTCTCCCAGGTTTTTTTTGTATTGCTCACACCAGTCGATGACCGGGCTTCCTCATTTTGGTCCTTTCAACGCAGAGTTGATCGTCCTCCCCCTTGCTACTAATGTACTGCACAACGACTATGTCCTCAAGGCATTCATACAATTCATTATTCGATCAGATGCGGAAGTCATCGCCAGCTCGCACTGAACCGAAGATCATAAAATCCATGGCATCTAATTAATGATCGTTTTTTATTAATTCAACTATGTATTGTTACGAAAATGAAAAATTTAGATACTGGTGTTTTACTTTTACATCGCTTAACATTAAAATTATAAACAGAAGCTACAAAAACAAAACAATGCAAGTAAACAAACCTGTTTACAAATTATCGTAATGCTTAATATAACAACAAACATACATAATTGATCATTACAACCCTTCAGTCAGGATTACGACCTAGCTTTATAACAACAAACACCAGCATTAAAAAAAATGGTAAACAAGTAAACAAAAATACAATAACAAACGCTACAAGAATAAATGTAAACAAAATACACAAACAACGCTACAATAATAAATGTAAACATCGTTGTTTATAGAGTTTTCGAGAAAGCGAAGCGTTCAAGAACATTCATCAGACTGTTTACTCTGCCATATAAAACGCAAGACAAAGCAGGCGTGTGAGTTAGGGAAGTTCAGTCAGTCTTGTGTGAAGACTCGGTGTGTTTGAAGAGAGTAATCATGGTTTGAAGATCTTCGTTACAAAGATCTGTCGAATAATTGTCTAGTAATTGTTATTGTTTATGCAAAGGGTATAAACAGACGAATAACAAAGAAAAGCAATTGTTGTCCTTTACAAAAATTGTGAACAGTAGCACACAGAATTGTGCGAATAATAAAGAATTGAAGTCGCCGTGGTCTAGTAGGTAGTGTGTTGGCTTATTAGACGTGAGGCCTCGGTTCAAACCCCAGGTGAGGGATCTCCAACTAAGCGAAAAATGACGAAATATTTCTTCGGCGACTACCTCTCAGCAGATTTCTGGCAAAAACTCTGAGAGTAAATAAAATTGCCATGAAAAGTTTCTCAAAAATCTGTTGTTCAGAGTCGACTTTAAACTGTAGGTCCCGCCACTCATGTATAAAAATTAACGCACACAACATAAGTGGTGTGAGAAACTAGGTCGTAATCCTGTCTAAAGGATTGTAATGACCAGTTACGTATGTTAAAACAAAACACAAATTTTTTTTCTTTCATTTCCAATCTACGAGCTCATATTTTAATTAGTTTTTTCAGTTAGTTTAATCCAGTTTAATTAGTGAACATATTCGGTATGATAACTGCTATGCAAAGTTTTTAGCTACCAAATGCTCTTTATGATCAAATTATATTCTTAAGCATTTGTTTCTTGCCCCCTACTTGCCATGACCACATTACATATAACTGTGAGTAACTAACTCTGGCAACGTATGAAGTTATTTATTTGTATTCATAAAAATTTTACATTTCCATTGAAGAAGACGAACAACAAGAACAACAGCAAAAAAACGAGAAATTCAATTAACTGAAATGACTGTGAACGATCTTTTTTGATTTTTATTATTTGCCGGCAGCAGAGATAATTTATAAATTTTCATTATTTCAAAAGATTCTTCTTCATCAATGGTTTTTATTATAAAAAAGGAGAAAGAAACACATAAAAAACCAATACAAATACAAATACGAACGAACGAACGGAAAAAAAGAACCCACAACGGGGAAAAAAACGAATATCAAACATGACTTTAAATACTTTGGCGTAAATGATGCGTAAAAATTCAGAGTTTTTTATCCCACTGCGAAAAAATCACACACACACGCATACTAGCACAGGCAGCCTATCAGTATAAGTCTCCCACACACACATACACATACACATACAAAAGATGTGTAATATTAAGGAGATAAAATACCCATATCAGTTTTATAAACACACAAACACTCAGGCAGACAGACAGATAGACAGACGGTGAAGCAAACAGACAGACCTATTATATTAACATACCAGTTAAACAGTTATCTTTATGTATGTATGTATATATGTGTGTGGGATTTTTAAGGCAATAGGGGGGTACATGTGTTTTTTTTTTATTTAAAATTCTCTGTTTTTTTTTGTTGTATTACAAAAATAACAATAAAAAACGAAGAAGAAGATGAAAAAACTTAATAACTTAAGTCAATTTCCTTTTCATAAAACTTTCCATTTGTAAACTTTCTCCCGCTTTATCTCTCGCTCCCCCTCTCTATGTCTCTCTCCCTTGCTCGTTTCCTCTTCAAATAAAAAAATGGCTGAGTATTCGTGTGTATATTGGTAAGATGAGAAATATTTATGGCGTATGTAAATATCGGAGAGTAATTTTTTGGTTTATTTATGAAAATGAACTCACAAGTTAAAGTTGTTGTTGGGGGTTTTTTTCGGTTTTTTGCAACCAGACTTACGCATATTTAATCATTATTATCATATTCAACAAAAACAACAACTACAAACGTCTACAATAAGAAAAAAAGAACAATAAAAACTACATTTCAACTGTGAGTATCACTATCAGTCAGTCAGTAAAAACAAGTATTTTAAAAGTCATAATCATATCGAGTCGTTCAACGTTAATATTTTAACAGTGCTTGGGTTACATTTGAGTTACATTTACGGTACACTTTGGCATCGTTTAAACATGTCGAGGGGAAACAATTAAATACGTATCACTACGAGGCAGGGAGTTATATTGATTGACAACATCTAGAAGTTTATCAGGGCAATAGGACTTGAAGAAATATTCTTGGAAATACTGAAACCCTATGGCAACTCTGAGAAATCGTTGATTAATTTAATCGTAATTTTTCCTTCAAAATGCCGTTTTAACACGTTGACGCTCACCACGAAATTGACGAAGGCACTCAGAAACACACTTCGTTTTTTTTTTGTTTATTTATTTAAATCTTGGCGAGATGGAGATTTAATACTAGAGTAGATTAAAATTATAGTGTTTTCTATAAAATTTTTTTAAAGTAAAGGTGGACGTCTATAGCCGTCATTTGCTTTTCATAATATTAGTTCCATTGATGTGCAAATGACGGCATTAGACGTCCGGATACCGAAAGATATTTTTTGAAAATAATTTAGAAAATCATGATTTATATTAACTTTTATTAACTTAAATTAATTTTTACACAAAATTCATAACAAAAATAAAAAAAATCATTTTATAAAGCTTAAATAAAGTAAAAAATCGAATATTATTCACATATGTATGTACTAACAACAAAATAAGTGGTACGACTCAAAGCATTCGGGACATAGAGCTGGCTTTTCAGGACACGTTTTACATCTACATATATTTTGTTTCTTTTCGAAATTGATGTTTTGTGCAATTTCTGCAGCGGCGATATGAAGAATCTCTTTTACAGTTTTCCGGTATAGGAATCTTCTCAATATAATGTTGTTCACGTAAACTTACAAAAGATGTGTTAGATGTTTTTTGTGGTCTGCCATATGTCACTTTAGATATTAGTTGGTTGCCATTAGAAATATCTTTGGGTAACCTTATTAGCGATCTAATAAGAGACTCCCGAAACTCAAGGAACTTTACATTTTTATGGAATTTTTTATACAGGTAATATGAATTCCAAACACATAGATCTAATACACGGAAAATAATTTTTTTGTACCACCGAATGCTCTTTCTTGGTGAAGAATAATATGAGATAATCTGATCGCATCTATCTATTCCTGACATATGGGAATTGTAAAACCAAAAACAAACACTTACATTGATTCAAATTAAGTCAGACTGAAAGAGATGCTAAACATAATGAAAAATGTATTGACGGCTATACACGTCGTTAAAATCTACATGCATTCTTATAGCAACAAAATCATGAATCTAAAAATAAATGAAGAAATATAAGTATAATATTTTCCTTTTAGAATATTATTGAGTGAATTGGTAGAAATCTAAATCAAACTGAATTACAACTAAATTTTTGTTTTATAACTCTAAATTTTTTCGGCGGTTATAGACATCGTTTGCATTTACGTGCACTAATACATGACGTCTATAGACGTCATTTACGTCAACGTGTTAACTGTGTTCATTCAAAGTTTTTTAAATTAGTTGCAATTGATAGGTAGGCAGCCCCTGTACTGACCGAATTGCACCAAACTAGGGAAGAAGTTGGTCAGCGCAGTGGCTGCACTTTAAAAGCACGTCCACCTTACGCAGAAAAACCAGCCTGAGAGTTTGATAAACGAAGCTATATCTTTGACATCAAGGGATGATAGCTCCGTCAAGCTGACAAGGATTGGAGGGCCAAATAACCTTAAACTGCACCTCACAAGAGATGGGCATTGACAAGGAAAGTGGATATCACTCAGTAGATCTTTCTCAGCGGATCTACAACCACGACAGAAGTCGTTAGATGGAAGTTGCATTCTTTCTGTGTGTCTTCCCATAACACTATGACCTGTAAGCATGGCCATTGTGATCGAGATGACGTTACAGTCAAGTCATTGATATACAATTTAACATTTTGTGCATTCAACTAGGATGTGTTACATCTCCCATCGTCGACAAATTAATGAATTTTTTATTGTATAACAACATATCTATCGTATTCATGTACATCTTTAAAGTAATAAACTCCGCCAAGTGTCTTTAGTACAGTTTATTCTTCGCAATCACAATTAATTCACTCTGACTTAAAAAAATTTTCTTTAATTTACGCATCGAATATCAACGTCATATTGTTCTTAGCTCTCCACATTTCTTAGTATACTTCAGATTCCAATTCCACATGTCTTTGAGAAGTTCGTTAATGTTTTGCTATGGACAATTGTATGAATAGGTTACTTAAATCCAATGTAGATAAAACATACAAATATTAATGGCAACAGATGTGATTGTTTATCAAGATCTTAACCCAAACTGAAGCAAGTAAAGGCTCAATATATCCAGAAGATATCTGTAGCCTTATATTAGCCTCTTTGCTTAAAGTATTTCGCTTCAATCACGCTAAAATTATTTAGAAACCAGGACGTAATTGACACCAGAGAAGCTTATTCTCTAAGAAATATTATACGCAGAAAATATTCCTCATTTACAGACAGTGTAACACTGTTGCCGTAGTATACTAAGTAGTGTCTTGGCTTATTAAAAGTGAGGCCACGGTTCAAACTCCAGCTCAGACACCAAAACGAATATATAAGAGAATATCTCTATGGCGACTTCTTCTCAGCAGATTTCTGGCAAATACTCTGAGATTAAATAGAATTGCCATGAAAAAGTTTCACAAAAAATCTGTCATTCGGAGTCGACTTTAAACTGTAGGTCCTGTCACAACATAAGTAGTGTGGAAAGCTAGGTCGTAATCCTGACTAAAGAGTTTTAATGATCAATTATGTATGTATGTAACATTTGTGGCAACATAACAGTGATTGTATATCATGTTCTTAACCCAAATAGAAGCAAATTGAAGTTCAAGATATCCAGAAGAAGTCCGTGGCTTCAAATTTCGCTTCAATTCCCCTCAAGCTATTCAGAAATTCGATTGAAACCTGGTCATAATTAATGTCAGAGGCGCCTATTCTCTAGGAAATATTTTACAGAGAAAATATTCCTCATTTAAAGCCAATGTAAGTCTATGTAATGAATACTTTCTGTTTACTTAATAACCTTCTAAAGAAAATCATACTTGAAGGACCCTAGAAATTTCATTTATGCAAACATATGCCCATCATTTTATATTGTGTTTAAACATAAACATATTCTTTCATACAAATTGTAATGGCTTCTTAGATATATGTATACATACAAGAGTATGCATGAGTGTGTATGTGTATTAAGTTGTTTAAGCATATTAAAATAATTTTTCAAATATTTAAAAAACAACAACAAACTATACTTTCTTCATCATGTTCATAAAGTATCGGGTGATTTTTTAGCTATTATCTTTTTGGCAACACTGGTTTAAACAGCTCACGCACGTTTCGTGTTTTGTTTCACTGTCAAACATCTTCAGTTTGGTCTACAATTTAACCATGAATCGTCTTACAAACGAACAACGCTTGCAAATTATTGAATTTTATTATCAAAATGCGTGCTCTGTTAAGAAAGTTCATCGCGCGCTTCTTCCATTTTATGGTCAGTTTAATCGACCCACTGAAGAGACTATTTTTTTGCCCAAAATGCAAGAGCTTGACTTGCATGACATGTGGTTTCAACTAGACGGTGTCACATGCCACACAGCACTCGTAACTATGGACTTATTGAGAGGCGAGTTCGGTGAACATTTTATTTCACGTTCGGGACCGGTCAATTGGCAGCCTAGATCGTGCGATTTAAAGCCTTTAGACTATTTTTTGTGGGGCTATGTTAAAGCTCTTGTCTATACAGACAAGCCCGCTTCAATTGACGCATTGGAAGACAACATTGATGCATTTATTCGTGAGATAACGGCCGAAATGTTGGAAAGAGTATGCCAAAATTGGACTAAGCGGATGGACCATTTGAGGCGCAGTCTCGGTCAACATTTGCATGAAATAATGTTCAAAATTATATGGACCGTACTATCGATTCAAATAAAAATTTCATGCATTTTTCTGAATTTTGTGTTTTTTTTTTTTTGAAAAATTTTCCTATAGCTCTTAAAAAATCACCCAATAGTTGTAAAAAGAAGAAGTCACAGTAACAGTAACAGTAAAGAATTGCTCTCTTTCTCTCTCTCAGTGGCTATAAGTTTGCATAGATTTCTTTCATATTTTCAATGTTTATTTTCTGTTCGTTTTTTAGTCCTTTTTTTTACTTTTTTTTGCTCTGCTGCTGCTGCTCCAAACTAACATTAGTCATGCAAAGAAGCCAAACTTAAAAAAAAAACTTAAAGGGGGAAACAGAAAGCAGAGCAGAGCATCAAAGAATACTTGTGTCTCGCTACTGATTTCCGTTCTCAAATAAGACTTTATGGATAGGAGTGTATGTTGCATATGTATGTGTGTGTATGTTTATGTGTGCGTGCGTATGTAGTAAAATTCTTAGTGTTTACGCTGTCACATTAATTCTGCTCCATTTGTGCTGTTGATAAATTACAACAATGCATAGAGAGAGAGAGACATAAAAAATATTACAATATCGCTCTTCTAAATTACACATAAACACACTCTCACACACACACACATAGATAAATTAAATGGTATACTTATAATTTTCATAAATATTTGCCTTTGTATGAGTGTGTATGTGTGAATGCTCGTAAAATATTGGTTCGAACGAGTATAGCAACGAATAAAAATAAAAACGAAATGAAACAGAGGGACACATAAAATTGAAATTGTTTATTATGCCACTCATTTGATTTATGCCATTTGAATTTCTCTCTCTCTCTCTCTCCCTCTCTCTCTCCCTCTCTCTCTCCCTCTCTCTCTCTGTCGTTCTCTGTTGTTTTTTAAGCTCTTTTCTTTTTTTATGATCAAATCAATAATGTTTTGGAAAAGATTTCTTTTTTGTTCGCATTTGTTTTTTTTGCCATTATTTTCTGCGATACTCATAAATTTTAACGTTTGGCAAGAGAAAGTTTAATTTTTTCTTTCACGATTTTATTAAGAGCTTTGAACGGAGGCCATAAAAATGCTGTAAAACGATATTTAAAGTGTATTAAATTAAAGCTTTTTCAAATTGTGGCAAACAAAACCAAAGTAGCATCAGAATATAAAGAATAATAGAAATAGGCCTCCAATATAATAATAATAATAATAAATAGGCCTGTAATAAGATTTTTTAATATTAAATGCAATTTCAATCAAAATTTAATTGTTTTCTGGTAAATTGATTTCGCTTTGCAACTTCTCGAATAAGTTTTTCATTGCAAAAATAAGCAAATAAGCATTTGATTACTAAATTTCCTAAATAATCTTATTTCTGATACTCAATAAATACAATTCCTCCGATAATATATTCGTTAAAAAATTGTATTTTCCTATTTTTGCTTATTTTTGGTTACTCAACGTAAAAATGCACAACCCATTCAGTATATTGAAACCCTTCTCCATAAAAATAAAATTAGGGTATTTGGACACGATCAAATATATGTCAGCTCTCTAATCATTATCGCTCAGATTACTTGTATTCCACAAGTAATTACGAACTTCTACTGTGATGCACGGTCCATTACTATGCTTTAGTGAAGTACTATTTCGATGGTTAGTTTCCTTGCTTACTTGCTTGCCATTAACGACAAACACAAGTTACAGCATGGAATAACTCATCTTCTCTGTGATTTATTTGCACTCTAATGTGCTGCAGATAGCGTCAATGAAGCATCAGTACAACGATTATTACAATTTAACTGACTGTTTAATAATTGTACGCACATGAGCGATTTCTCCAATATCTGGCCAGCTTTATGCTCAGCGTTGCTTGCTGACAATGTTTCGATTAACTTGGTCACTCAGTGGCGTAATACTTTTTCAATTGCTGTATTCAATTGGTAATTGTTGTTTAAAGTTATCGTACCCTCTTAGTGTCTCATTAATTGGTTATTAGTTGGAACAAGAATATTTGGTACCGACTGAGTTCGCTGTCAGAAGTGCTCGAATGCGGGAATCGCGTTTTGGACCACAGATATAAAATTTCAAACACTATCTCGGAGATATTTTTTTTTTTGGCGTGTGAGGTAGGGTTCAAAATGCCTTCGCACTTACAGTGACCGTCGTCAACTGCGTCGAGTGGTGCTTCCACTAAAACAATCCCTCCTCCTCTTCTGGGAATACTCCCTTCCCGGGACGGCTATCTGCATTACTTCGGGAAGGGCCCAGAACGACGTTCCGTTAGGGACCGTTGTCTACTCTCCCACGTCTGGGTACGCCATATTTGAAGCCAGCTTCATGCTATTGACTCGTCTTCTCATGTATCATTTCGTTGTATTGTGTCAAGGTCGACCTTCTTCCTGCGGAGTACACATTCAGCGTATCTTCTTACAGCGCTCCATTTCGTCTCGCTTTCGAGCATTGCGTCCACAATGTTGTCGGGTGTAAATTCATCAATTTGCTCTATCAACATGTTCTTCTCGTCTTGCCATTTGATGCAATGGAAGAATGTGTGTTCAGCGTCATCACTCATTTCCTCGCAATAAATGCAGCCAGGATCAATCACCTTGCCCATGCGGTATAGATATTATCGGAAATAACCATGACGCGAAAGAAACTGGGTCAGAAAATAGTTAATTTCCCCAAAATTTCTCCGTATCCATGTCTCTATAGACGGAATAAGTCTATAAGTCCATCTTCCGCTTGTTTCCTCGCTCCATCTACTTTGCCATCGCCGTAGTGTTTGAGATCTGAGATCTGCTCTACTAATGGCGAGATTTTCTCTCTTTGTTTTCCAAGATCTTATCTCGGAGATAGAAGTCTCGTCTACTAGGTAGTATGTCGGCTTATTAAATGTGAGGCCTCAGTTCCAACCCTAAGTCAGACATTTTCAACTAAACGAAATATGAAAAAATATTTCTTCGGCAACCTCCTTTTGGCAAGAAATTTGTGAGTCAATAAAATTGCTATGAAAAGTTTCTCAAAAATCAGTCATTCGGAAGCGACTTTAAACTGTAGGTCCCGCCACTCATTTATAAAATTAACACACACAACATAAGTAAGTGGTGTGAGAAGCTATGTCGTAATCCTGACCGAATGGTTGTAATGACCAATTATGTATGTATCTCGGAGATATTGAGACAATGTCTCTTGACGTTTTAATCTATCTTGTGACTTCAGCATACGCATAAGAATTCCTTGTCAGTGTCTTATCAAAAAAAAAATTACGACTTCTATGGACAACTGTAGCAGTTTTAATGTCTTAAAACTATAATGTTTTATTGTTTTATGATTATTTCTACCGTTCTAAGGAATACATTTCTCGCAGAAGTCTATGCCATTAGCATTTCTGAAATTGTTAGCTCCGACTGGGTCGTTAACCCTTTCAACATCTGCACTCTTTTTCAGCATTCAGCACGTCGTTATTATCGTTATAACACTCACAAGTAGCAGACGAATTGCAGCTACACAAGGTGTTCGTCGCTGTGAATTTCGCTGTAATCTGCACCTCATTTGTTATGGATATCTAAAACGAGAATCTCCATTTCCTGCTAAGTTTTGCATATTCTTCTTCGTGCAAATGTTATGCCTGATACATACATACATAATTGGTCATTACAACCCTTCAGTCAGGATTACGACCTACCTTCTCACACCACTTATGTTGTGCGCGTTAATTTTAAAGATGAGTGGCGGGACCTACAGTTTTAAGTCGGCTCCGAACGACAGATTTTTGAGAAGCTTTTCATAGCAAGTTTATTTTACTCTCAGAGTTTTTGCCAGAAATCTGCTGAGAGGAAGTCGCCGAAGAAATATTTTCATATTTTCGTTTTGATGTCTGACCTGGGATTTGAACTCGGGCCTTACGTCTAATAAGACAACACACTACCTACTAGACTACGGCGACTGCCATGCCTGATATAAAAATCTTTCCTCATTTTCAGGCATTGTTTCAATGCCTTTGAATCCTATTGTAAACCAAAATAACGTCCTTCAAGTCGGGCATTAAAATTAAAAAGGACTTTGACACCTATTCTTTTATAAGTAAATATAATTATAAAATGAATATAGTTCTGCTCTTTTTATCCAGGTTCGGCTGCAGTTATTGGTGCTTAACCCTTCATAATGTAAATAGAAGAAACGTATTCAAAGCCTTATATTTACAATGAAAAAAACTAACTCCATTAACTCATCCATAATAAAGAAATAAATTTTCAATAAAAAAGTTTTTTAATTCCAAATTTTTTATGAGCATAATATGCTTGCTAGTAATCGCATAAAATTTTAAACTGAATTCATTCCCCTCTTTCCAGAATAAAAGTAAATTCTTATAATTTTAAAATTTGTTTTCATTTAAGAAAAACTTCAATGAGAAATTCATTTATTGCCCTTTACTCGTCATAAAAATACCGTTAAATTTCTGTTTTAAAAATAACTGTACTTTAAATAGCCAGTTAATAAGTTATTCATGGCCACGCATAAACTTTGCACCTTTTTGTTGAATAATTAATTCCATTTGAAAAAGAAGCAATGCAAAGCCCTTCAACAATAAAAAAACAAAAACAGATGGAAATGCCTTTTCAAATACGAAATAAAATTAAAGAAAGAAAGAAAAACACATTTTATGGCAGTAAATAAAACACAAAAAAGCCATCAACGACTAACAAGGGTTAAAAGGCTAAAACCCTAACACGTTTGCACTCTACCAACAACAACAAAAAAAGAAAGGTAAAATAATAACAAGAAAATAAAAATAAAAACAAAAAAAAAAAATGTAAAAAAAAACCATTGAAATTTATGATTTAAATTTAGGAGAAATAGAAATCAGTCTCATGATTTTCATGAATGAAAAATAAAAATTAAATTCGTGGAAAAAAGAAACAGAGGCTGTCATAAATGCGCAACAAAAAAAAAAGAAGAAAAGGAAGCAAAAGAAACAGCGCTAGAGGGAAGATGGGAAAAGAGGCAATTGAAAACCAAAAAATGTTAAATAAAAACAAAAAACCGTTTATAAATACCAACACATATGCAAACACACGTTTAACTAACATGCATACGCATACATATACTAACACACACACGTGTTAGTAGGAGCAACTTAAATAGAAACATAGAAGCACAAGCCACAGCTTTAGCATCAGCAGCAGTTTTAAAATTTGTTTTTGTTGTAGAGTAACATTTTATTTGTTTGTATTTGTATTTGCAAAGCATAAAATAAAATAAAAAAAACAAAAAAAAAATCCACCAGCTTCTTCACTCCTTCACTGCTACTAACTTACTAAATAAATAATGCCGAACAGCTTAAACTTAAACGAAGTATAAATTTTTATGTGTTTATGTGTATGCGTTAGAGTTTCTAAATATAATATTGTCTACGCTTACACACACACACACATTGTCTCTTCGTTACTGTTCGACACACTTTGCCATTCCATACCATACTGACTGCCTTACACTCTCTGCTATACTGTGTCTCTACTTATATACGTGTGTGTGTGAGTAAGAGTCTGGGCTTAAAGGTCTTTATGTATATGGCGTATTTACGACTCACAATGAGGCGTAATTTGTTACTTTATCCCTGTATATTGCTAAACAGTGGATCAGCAACAATATAATTTTTTTTTTCCTCTCTCTCTCTCTCCTCCGTATATCTCCTTTTTCTATTTATTTTTTGTTTGGTTTTTGTTTTTATTTTTACTGCCTCTATATTAAATGAGCTTAAAAGTAAATGTGGTGTCTATTTTGTTTGCAGTGTGAGTATGACAGCAAAATAAGAGGAGTATTTTTAAAACCAGAAAGAAAGAGAGAGAGAGAAAGCAAGTGTGCTTTGATATTAGTATTATTTACTGTATATTTGTTTTGTTTTGTTGCTGTTGCTGTTGCTGTTGCTATTGCTGTTGTTTAGGAAATGCGACATGCTGCGACAAAAATTTGTGTGTTTAGAATTCAAACAATTCATTTACACTGTTGTTGTTCGGTTGGTACTGGTACTGGTACTGGTTATTGTTCTTGTTTCATTCTTGTTTTTTCTCTCGCTTCTTTTTTTTTTATTAAATAAAGAAATTTTTATGAGTATTTGTAATGTAACAAAAAAAATAAAGAAAATTGTTTGTTTTCTTAACAAATTCCTTTTTCTTCGAAAGTAATTTTATAAAAAATCCATACAAGTTTTCTTTTCCTTTTTAAGAATTCATAGCGACAAATAAAATTTTATTGCCGCTGCCTTACCAAGCGTGTGTTAGAGGGAAAGCAAATGCAATCATTGTTAATGTATTAGAAAATTAAGTGATTTTATTTTAATTTTTTAAACAATAACAACAATTATAGGAACACGATTTATTTAAATAAATTGTAATCATTTCCAATAAAAATAAATTTCCTTAAAACATAGTTTTCCACACTAATTGGCTTATCATGAGGTTTATATGCGGCCTCGGTTCAAACCCCGAGTCAAACATCTCCATCAAAATGAAATATTAAAAAAGAAAATAATTTCTTCGGCGACTTCCTCTTAGAAAATTTCTGGTAAAAAAAACTCTGAAAGTAAATAAAATTGCCATCAAAAGTTTCTTGAAAATCTATCGTTCGGAATCGACTTTAAACAACATAAGTGGTGTGAGAAGCTAAGTCGTAATCCTGTCTAAACGGTTGTAATGACCAATTATGTATGTATGTACGTATGTAAAGTTATCATTTCCAATAGAAATAAATTTCCTTGAAACACAGGTTTACTCACTAATCTCTTTAATACCAATGATATTAGAAATTTTTTTTCATTTTCTTGGTATTTATTTGCTTTCCATCGATTTCACTTCAAAATTTTTGCAGCTGAGGACCACACTTCTGCTGTTGCACTTCCAAAAATCTTAAATAAAAAAGTTTATTGGAACTACTAGTCACGAACTTGGTTAGTAAGTTATACCCCTTAGGTTAGGTTAGGTTCAATATGCAGCCGCTTACCCAGCTTACTTAAGTCCTGTAGGTTAGGTTAGGTCGGAGTGGTAGCTCTGAATATCACAAAGCTCACTTGAGCACGCATAGCGGCCCGTTGTGATGCCACGGGTGAACGCAGTCCCTGTACTAACCAAGTTCCACCAAAATCAAGGAAAAGGAAGAAGTTGGTCAGCGCAAGGGCTGCACAACAAAAGCACGACTACCCCGCACTGGAAAACCAGCCAGAAAGTTTGATGAAAGAAGCTATATCCTTGATGTCAATAGATGATAGCTCCGTTAAGCTGACAAGGAATGGGGCGCCAAATAACCTATATCTACACCTAGCAAGAGACGGGCACTGACAAAGAAAGTGAACAACAGTCTCCTCTTCCTCAGCGGACCTGCAACGACGGCAGAAGTCGTTGAAAGGAAGGCTCATTCTTTCCGCGTGTCTACCCATGACGCAATGACCTGTAAGCATGGCCACTGTAGTTGAGATGACATCACGACCGAGACCAAGTAATCGGTTGGTACGCCTCCTATCCATCTTGGGCCAGGTGAGTATATCGGTGCAGCAGGACTCCTCATTGACACAGGATAGGTTGTCGTCCCGAAAGAACTTCCGCACAATGGTCAGCTTGACCGAGGCAAGTGGCATACCCAATTCAACAGAAGAGTATTCTGGAAGGAGCGCACCAGCTCAGGCGAGCTCGTCGGCCCTACAGCTTCCCGGAATATCACTGTGCCCAGGGACCCACACCAGAGAGACACTGGTGAAGCGCCCCGAGAGAAGGTCGAGACAGCGGCGACATTCCCTAACGATCCTAGAGTTATTTTAAGTCCTGTAAGAACCAATTGAAACACCAACCATATAATTTTAACTCCTGATTGGCATCTCTCAACCAATTCGGGAGTCTTATAAAGGTGGGAATCTTTTCAAATCACCTTTGTCTAGACTCGTTTTGTCACTAAATTCTGGGTCTCCAAGAGGTCTACTTTTCAGGTTTCCAAACGCCAGGTAATGACATAGAATGTGTTCTCGTCGTTACAGCATCTGCAGAAATCATTATGAGGTATTTCCAGAATCCTGGCTTGAAGACCTAAAGGCCAGTATTCTGTTATCACTACTGCTATCAATGTAGATTCTGTTCTGCATATATCCACAACGAATTAAATATCTCTGGTATCTCTACAAGTGGGTTAATTATCCCATCTTATCTTTGCCAATGACTGGAGATTTTGGGAGAGCATTTGTTTGTCTCTCTGCAGAGAAGCGCCGATTTCATGGAGAAATTCATTTGAATTGTTCATAGTGTCTGCTTTTGGCGCCTGCTTTAGCAAGTGCATTGGATCTGTTGTAATCTTCGATGTCCCCAAGGGTAACCACAGAATATCTCGCTAACTTCTTCTATCTTAGAACGAATTTTCAATTTCTTTAGGCGTAATTTTGTTCAATGAAAACAAAATTTAAACTTTTGATTTACTTTCACATTGTATTTAAGAATTTAACATCTGAGTATCATTTTTTAATTCGATTTTTAGTTTTTTTTTTTCTTTTAATTCTAAATCTTTTTGTTACAAAATAAACCATTTAACATGAGATTTTAATCTCTTTAATCCGCTTCTCTAATTAGTTTTCATTTTTTATTTTTTCTGAATATTCTTTGGAATTCTTTTTCAGTTTCAGTTTGAATTTCTGAATAAATCTTAATTTTTTAAAAGGAATTCCTTTTTAATTTAATTTGCATACGTTGGCTCATGAATGAATGTTCAGTCGTTTAGAAAACGAAAAGATAACAACCGTAATTAGCCTAACTTATATGAGAATATAATTTTCATTAAGTTCTTGTCTTTCTTTTTCTTCTCCTTCCATTTTCATTTTCTTTTGCACTCTATATACAGTCATAGTGGTATGGTATATAATTGTAAGATCGTCAGTTGACATATGTATGATTTCGTGCATTAAGCTTCAAGTAATTCTTAACAAATTTTTGAGTTCCTGCCCAGCTTTTCTTTTCTTTTCCAGAAATCATATAAATTTCTGAAGGTATACTATGTTATAGGATACCTTCTAGTCGGTTTCAACCAACTGTAACTCTCTTATATATTTTTTTAATCCCTTCTCTCCAACTAACAAACCCTGTAATCTTTTGTCTCTCCCCAGTGAACCCAGAGTAGCTACCAAATCTATTAAAAGCTCATTAATCTTCAAAGAGTGTGAGAGATAAAATTTTATTTTCTTTTACGCTCTTTTAATACGAAAAATTAAAATATCGCCACCAATCCCATTAACATGGCAGAAAAAAACGAATTCAGCCTTTTGTAGTTTTAAATTAAATTAAAAAAGAAGGTTCCGGTATATGAAATACGCGATACATCACAACAATATTAGGTATGGGCATTAGTTTGGATAAGAGATCAGCAATGAGTATTCAAAAAGATGAGTAGAATCGAATCATACTCATAATTTCTGATACTTATATGCATTCATACTTATTTTACCATCATGGAACCTCTACTCATATTCAAAGTTAGAAATACTCATCGTATTCAGACTTAAGAACACGTCATTTATAAGTATTTTTCTAAAGTTCTGAATCTAACTGATTAGGCTTATAAATCAAATATACGCATACTCACTGCAACATAAACTTATAAATCAACGTTGTGTGAGTACGAATGCATCAGAGTAGTTAAGTTTCAATATTGTTGACTCACTCATATTCAAAATTTCATGAGTACATACTTATGAGTAGCGATAAAACGATTCATTGCTGATCTCTGGTTTGGATATCAAGCTACGAATTTCCAGGCACTTTCTAGCACCTATTGGGATTGAGTCAGTACAGGTTTTATAACTCCTTCAGCAATTTTGTAATTTAAGCGGCGTTATAGCCCACAGAGATATTTTGAGTGAAGCCATCGACTACACCGTATACAAGGGGCAATCATTGACTGCCAAAACAATGCAAAGTCAACATCGATCTGAAGGCCAGATTTGAAGAGACTCTTTAAGAATTAATTCAAAGTGGTGTTGGGATTATACATGCAGCGATGGCTGGATGTCTAGCTAGCTGAATGTCTAATCTGGTTGGAAATTCAGAAAATCTAGGTATTGGCGCGTTATTTTTAAGGTGATTTTAGGCGGTTGAAGACTAGCCAGACTAGCTATCTGAATGGCTAGTTGGCGGTCTGTATGGCTAGCTGGCTGGCTTGCTGGCTGATTGGATAGCTAGTTGGCTGGTTGGATGGCTAGCTGGCCAACTAGCTGGCTGGCTATCTGGCTGACTAGCTGGCTGGCAAGTGTTCACTGCTCATGGATCTTACCTGGTGATTGCGATTACCAGACATTGCAGTATAGTAAGACCTCCATACAGCTTGGGAAATGAATAGGAAGTAGGAAGTGTGGAACACTAGAAATGTTTATCAAAAGTAGGCTGCACTTCTTTACCGGATCTCTCCGATTTAAAATTTTATAAGAAGGAAAAGTCGGTTCTACGGAGAGAGACCATGTTTGTTTCGGATCTTGTTGAGATAATTTTGTTTGCTAGAAAAAATGCTGGAATGGATTGAGGATAAATGCGGGCCATTTAATGAAAATTTCTTAAATTAAAGAATATTCGATTCCTTCTTGAGGTAATACCAGCGTTGCCACGACCAAAAAAAATTTTATAACCAAAATTAAAATAAAAAATAACCAAATATGGAAAAAAATAACCAAAAAATTTTTTTTATATAAATGTATTTGTTTTTAACAAATTTAAGGTTTAATACAAAAATTTTATTTTTTTCTGTATAGTTAACCTCTCATGCCCGAATTAAAACGGGAGTGGCTAAAATTTTTTTGAGTAGACATATAAGATAGAGTTGACCTCAATATCAACTGACAAAAATTTCAACATTGGGCAATGGTGTTATAAATTTAAATACAAGTTGATTTTTTTTCAAATGTCGTTTATTTCAATTAATGTATGCAAGGATACAAAACAATTTTTTTGAGGATTGAAGAACAAGTGCACATTGCATCTGCTGCATTTACAGGCTTTCCAAAGTCTACATCTGCCCCTTATTCGCCATTCCGCCTAATGATTATAACCATCAAATCGTAGGGATTTTGCAGGCTGTGCAACATGTGCTCTTTTATAGGGAATTGATTCAGAATCCGTAGAAGGAGCTGGTGATGACGGGGTCGATGGAGAAAGTGATGAAGTTCCTGAATTCATTGTCAAATTCTCAAAAGGAGTGATGGTTGACAACCTCTCTTTTTTGCGACAACTATAGTTTGACTTGTACAATTCAAGCATCATGTCCGCAAGATCAACACCTCCCATGTGCTTGTTGTAGCATTCTACTATACGTGGACGAGGTATAGTTATGAACTTCTTGTCTTTGCGGTACCATCTCTTGCATTCACTTGCATTCTTACTTGCATAGTTTGAAACTAGTTGTACCCTCTTATTACATCTTCTTCTTCTTCATTTTCCTCGTCAGCTGAATCATCCCAATCAAATTTTTCTGTGTCAGACCGTTTGGGCGCATCTTAGAATGTGAATACAAAAATAAGTTTTTATTTTTCGAAACATTATTACAGACAAACTAAATAATATTTTCAAGACGGGTTTTTTAACACGTTGACTGCCGCGGCAATTTTCAAAAAACTAGCCAAAAGTGACAACTTGATTTTTTTTCACATTAGTGAGTACGAGATAACTCGTAGTTTGGCTCCCAAGAAGGGAACGCAATCTACGAGTTATCTCGTAGTCGGCAGTCAACGTGTTAAATTACTCACCTACCTTTCATTATTTAGTTGTCGAACTTGGTTTTAGGATGACTTAATTATATTAATGTGTTTTAACACTTTCTAAAATAAGGTTATATTTTGAGGCTATATTTTTGCGAAAGAATCAGAATAAAATATTTAAAATAGCTGTACTTAGAGGCTCATAAACACAATGTTGCATATACGCAACATCGGGAATGAGAGAGTTAAACTACAAATAATAAATTAAGGTTTTTATTTATTTGTATTAAAATTTTTTTAATATTTCAATTGAACGCTTAAAGAATTAAAAAAATTAAAGAAGTGATTGCTTTATTAACCATAATAAAAAAATAACCAAAATGAAGAAAAAATACACATTTACACATTACAAAAAAAAATAACCAAATTTGGTTAAAAATAACCAAAACGGCAACGCTGGGTAATACCTCAAAAATCAAATATCTTGGAATATCACTGGATGGTAAACTCACATTAAAGGCTCATATAGAGTGGATTTAAGAGAAAGCTAAGCATACCATAATTATGTGCAGAAAGTTGTTTGGTACCAGAATAAAATATTTCGAACCCTTAAAAGTGGACGTCAAATTGACGATTAACTACAAAGGACGGCACATAGCAATAATTTATGACTGTTAGGCCTCCATTCTACCACTCGGCGCCTATAAGGGTCACCCTCTGCTGGATATAGGGTTGCCAGATTCTGATTCGCAAAAAGCTGGACATTGGGTTTTAAAAAGCTGGACAAAACAAAAAAAAACTGGACACAAAAAAATACAATTTTTGTCTCTGTTGGTACTACAAAATTCGAAATAATTTGAGACAACTTCTGCGACATCTCCATTTTATTATGTTTTTTTTTTGTTTTTATGCGTTTATCAAGCGAGCGGCTGCCTTCATATTTGATTATAATGTCTGTTTGGCATAATTTACACTCTGCCGTGTAATTATCTTTTTTTCTTATCCAATTAGCATATTTTGCAAACTCTTTCCATCTATCACAGAAAGTTGTGAGTCGTCTTTTTGATGGACCAGCTTCTTCATCAGTATCCATTTCAAGATTTTCTGCAAATTATTTTCATTATTTTCATGTACAAAAAAAATAAAAGCTGTACGTAAAGAAATTGACTATCGCTCGCAATAATATTTATTATGACATCAGCTGTTCAAGAGTTGAGACATGTTGTCAGTGATGATAGAAGAGGGAAATCATAACTTAGTTGTATAACAAATGTACAATCGGTGTTGGCTAACATGATTTGACAAAGATAACATGAAAATTATTGCCCAAGTTATTGCAGTGTACTAAAAAATGTCTATTTAGCTGGACAAATTAAATTTTAGCTTGAAACTGGACAAGCATCAAAAAAGCTGGACAATCCAGCCAAGTCCAGCTAGGCTGGCAACCCTAGCTGGATACCAGATCATGTGAGAATTCACAACATTGAACTGACAGATGAGTTTTCAAGGTGGATAGAGTAGTACCTTTTTGTGCAGTGATAAGAGATGTTTGTAAGAGTATAGTTGGAGAAAAGGGTTTGAGACGATATAAACGTCTAATGGATACTTGAACTGAAAAGAGATTTGAATAATGCCTCAGAATATACAGGCCATTTGAATGGTCACTGTAGAGTCAAAGGGCACTGATTCAGATTGGTAACACTTGCTCCTCGTAGGAGCTATGCAAACTTATGCTACATCTGTAAATATGTAGAGTAGTCACCCAGATTTGCATGTCAAGTTAGAGGAATATAAATTTCCAACAGGATTCAATTAATTTCCCTTTTTATATAGGGAAAGAATTTTGTACCAGTAAGGCAGTTATCAAAAAAATTTTATTAAAGATCTTGTATTATGAATTTACTTAAGCTAATAGAGGTTTTGTTAATTCAAACAAAATGAAATGCGAGAGAACTAAAAATACAAAATTTAAACAACCTTTAAAAAATAAATTCTTCGACCAATTAAAGAATAAACGTACGCGTTCATCATTCTGTTCAAAATATTTCTTAAATCACAATTCTGCTCCTTCAGTTCGCTTTCAATAACAATTTTAATGTCTTCCACATATGCTGTAATGAATTACTTCACTGGTTTGATATGGTCTTCTTCATTTTGTTTGAGTTGTGCCTTCATTTTATTTTATTTTTTCCTCAAGTTACAATTCATTTGGAAAATTGTTCGCACGATTAAATTAAAAACAGACAATAATCCGCAAGAAAATTAAGCGCAAATGAATTAAAATTGAATTGAAACCAGTTTAACCAGGCTTTCGCATGCAATCATGACGTATATCCGGCCAACATAAATAATGGTTTTAAAAATATACATACACTTTAACGTATATACATACATACGAGTACATACATACACATAAACACCAAGAAAATAAACAACAGAGAGAAGTGAAAAGTGTATAAGGCGAGCCATAAGTGGGTCCTCTTTTCTATTCTACTCTGTTACTAGGAAGCAATGGCTGACTGGGAGAATGGCGTTAGGGAATAATGATTTAAGGTTAAGAAACTAATATGGGATCTCGTAGTGATTGTTTAAGTATTGTGAAGGTTTTCAGTTTTTCTGTTCTGTATTTACAGAAGAATTGTTTGAAAAATAATTCAATTATAAATCAAAATTTTTTGGAAAAAAAAATATTTTTAACAGGCCTCATAATGCTGAACCCCTGTCATTTAATATTCCACATTCTCTCGTGCAGTTTTTTTTTTTTTTTTCAAGCTACACACAAAGCAATAACAACTGCACTCTTAAGCAAACTCTTAATGTACAAACACAAGTCCATACATGTTTATGAATGTATGTTTGGATGTGTTGCATATATGCGTGTGTGTGAGTTCCTGTGTATATGAATTGTAAAGGAAAATATTGAGAGAAGAAACAACAAAAAACAAAAAAAAAAAAAAAGAAGAAGAAAAAATAAATAAATGGCGCACATAAAAGAGAAAATACATTCCAACAGGAAAACAAAGGCAACAATTTTCAACTTTTAATGACTTTTTGTTAAGCTTTATGCACCCATACACATACACACACATTTGTGTAAACAATTTTATTATAAACATGTTTGTGTATGTATGTAGATTCTATTCAAGTGTTTATTTTTTATGGGTGTATACGTGTGTATGTATGTATGTAGAAATGTGAAGGTCGTTTAGTTAAAATAAAATAAAAAAAAATAATTGAACGGAAAAAATCAAATTAAAGGAAAACATTTCAGCAAAGAAAACTATTTGACTGAATAGTTCACAGAACAAAATTATCAGAAAGAAAAGAAAAAAAATTACGAACAACTTGATCGATTGCTTTCAAATTGTTCGAGAATCTGTTTTTTTGTTTTACGTGACTACATTGACTTGTACTGCCCTGCATATCCTGTAACAAACTCATGAATAACGTGGAAAAATTATTGTGAGCAACTAGTAATCGGTAGGCATTTAGATGCCTTAAATATTGCAATTCCTGGTGTAGCACTTCAATTAGTTACACTTTAAAACTCAAAACAGCCAGACAAGTGGTTCCGAATGCAATTTGGTTTAAAAAGAGGGAGAAGAAGAGCTTCTGAAAAGTGTCTGGTGTTTAGGGACTTGATTGTTTCTCTAACTACATAGTACATAACGTAACATAATTGGTTATCATAACCTTTTATTCAGGATTACGACAAAGATTCTCACACCACAGATGTTGTGTGCATAGCTGCCAGATTTAACGATTTATCGTCGTTTTTACGATTTTGTGCTGCAAAAATATCATATTGACGATCAGACGATTTATGGCCATATTTTGACGATTTTTAGAAATTAAAAATTTACATCATATTCTTTACTTTAGTACATTAAAAGCCTCCTTAAGGTTTATATTTACTTTGCAGTTATTACTATTGCAAATTTAAGTGATGAAAATTTCTGTATCTTATGTGTTAAATCCGTGGACTGTATATGAGGGGATGAACACACAAAAAAAAAGAGCTGTTGCTTATGGACACTACAAAAAAAGAACTAAATTAGAATAGTTCCAACGCAATCATAAACACAAAAACACCACTTTCCTTTTTTGCTGCCTATTTGGCAATTTGATCCACTCGATAGAGTAAAAAAATATACTTCCTTTTTTTGTTTTCATTATATTTAAATTCAAAGTTATATACTTGTCTTTTATTTTAAATAGATTGTCTTTTAATATTTTCTATATATAACTTCACTATTTTTTTTTCTACAATTTTATTATTATATACATATTATATATTTGACAATTTAATACATCAATTTAACACATTTTCTTTTATATTAGAATAATTTAAATTGAACAATTATTGCACAAAAATATTTTAAGCAGTTGATGCATCCCTATGGATGTTAACAAGCGAATGATAATTAATAAAAAAAAAAATGTCAAAAAATATAAAAAAAAGCTTTATTCCATACGGCAGCTCCCTCTGTTGGCAAATTGCGAACAAGTCGATGCCAATCCTGTTTATGTCGCCAGAGGTGGGAAACATCGATCGTCAGACATAAACATTATGTCTTTTTCATCCCTTAAAAGCCAAAAAAATTACAACCTCTGCACGAAGGGAGTTCCACATACGAATGGTCTGACTAAAGAACACATTTTGTCTGTAATGCATATGTGCTCGCCCAGAAAGGCGAGAGTTACATAGGAATACACGATTCTCGCTCGAGCCAAATCCGTTCTAATAGCGATAGAACAGTGAAACACAAACAACATTGCAACGATGCTCCAATGAATCAATGGAGTTCGATACCCTACCGTCATCAACGGGCAACTTCGCCCTCTCTTTTACGCTGTCGAGAAGTCTCAAAATAGACGTTGAGGCACCGGCCGTTGTATTCAATTTTCTTTCGGATATAAGTGGTGTAAATAGTAAGAAGATCAGATGAAGTGAAGTATTTTTTGTACCGTCTTAAGAAGCTAAGACACTGGAAAATGTGTCGGTTCTAGCGAACATCATACTGAATTTTCGTGCCGATTTTGTGACGATTATTTTTACGATTTCCATGAACGCCATCAAACGATTTTGACGATTCTTTATCTAATATTTGACGATTTGATGGTTTATTTATCTGGCAGCTATGGTAGTGTGTGTTAATTTTATACATGAGTGACGAGGCCTACAGTTTAAACCCGATTCCGAACGACAGATTTTTTGAGAAACTTCACACAGCAATTCTATTTTACACTCAGAGTTTTGGCCGGAAATCTGCATCATAAGTTCGTTTTGATGTCTAACCTGAGGTTTGATAATAAGTCAATACAACTACCACAACTATACCATGACGACTTCATGTTTTATCTAACTAACATCCTATAAATGCCCCCGGGCCCTAATCTTCTTTATTTGTATTTATTTGTATAGTGCAGGTGTATTTCCAAGTAGAAATTGTAATCGAAAACTCATTGCTGTTAACTTAAGTATTCTTATAGTCGACGTAATCTAATAAGTTGTGTTTGGCTTATTTAACGTGAGGCCATGATTCAAACGTCAGACCAGACATCTTGAATGAAACGAAAGACGGAAAAATAGTTCTTCCGAGACATCTTCTCAGCAGTCTGCTAGCAAATAAAACATGTCGTTCGAAATCAACTCAAAATTGTAGATACCGTTATGAATAACTAAAATTAACAAAACCAACAAGAATGGTGTGAGAACTTAGATTGTAATCCTAACCTGATATAAGCAATGAATCAGTTTTTTCGCTACTCATAAGCATAAGCTACATATAAGTGAGTCAACAATATTGAAATTTAACTACATTCTGATTAATTCATACTCACTGCAACGTTGATTTATAAGTGCAGGTTGCAGTGAGTATGCGTACAATGTTAAAATCAAACTCATACCATTCGAAATATGTTTGATTCATAAGCCTACTCAATTAGATTCACTTTAGAACTTTAGAAAAATACTTATAAATGATTCGAGTGACTTTCCATAATATTAAAATAAGTATGAAAGCGTATAAGTATCAGAAATTATGAGTATGATTCGATTCTACTCATTTTTTTTAATACTCATTGCTGATCTCTGCTTTATACTCTAGCCCATATGTTTCGATAAAAACAAAATCACAGCAGATTTGTGGCCAAAACGTCAGACATCTCCAACGGAACGAAATATGAACAAATATTTCTTCAGCAGATTTTTGGCAAAAACTCTGAGAGTAAATAAAATTGCCATGAAAAAATTTCTCAAACATCTGTCGTTCGAAGCCAACTTTAAACTGTAGGTCCCGCTACTCATGTATAAAATTAACGCACAAATTATGAGTATGATTCGATTTTACTCATCTTTTTTAATACTCATTGACTGATCTCTGAACCTAACTAAAGGGTTGTAATCATAGCTGCCAGATAAATGATGCATCAAATAGTCAAATATTTGAGAAAAAATCGTCAAAATCGTCAAAGACTTTCCTTGAAATTGTAAAAGAATCGTTAGAAATAATAAATAAATAAATTGAAACGTTTTAAAAACAAAAACATATAAAGTCAATGTTAAGCAGCAATGATATTGTATCATCTATACTCATGTATGGGCATGAAAATTCAGTGTGATGTTCGCTAGAACTGACACACTTTTCAGTGCCTTGGTTTCTTAAGACGGTGCAATAAATACTTCACTTCATCTGATCTACTTACCACTTGCACCATTTATAATCGATCGAGAATGGAATACAACTCTCATGTATGGGTTGGCCCTTAACGTCTATTTTGAGGCTTTTCGACCGTTTACAGGAGAGGCCGCAGTAGCTCGTTAATCACGATAGTGTGTCCAACTCCATAAATTCATTGGAGCATCGTTGCAATGTGGCTTGTGTTTTACTGTTCTATCGCTACTACAACGGATATTGCTCGAGCGAAATAAGGGAACCTGTTTATGAAAATCATGTATTCCTACGTAACACTCGTCGTACAGACAAAGTTCGTTTGTTAGACGGACTATTCGTATGTGGAACTCCCTTCCTGCAGAGATCTTTCCTGTTACTTATGGTATTAAAATGGTATAAAAATGTTGCAAAAATATTCAAACCTAGTGTCCATAAACACTGTTCCCTCTTTCCTCCTTCTTATAATATATTTGCTAGTTCCAAACACAATGCCATCCCCTGAGTGTTGGTCGTATGAAAAAATAATGGCACTTTGTTTTTCCAATGGTAATATTAGAAGCTATAATCGAATTTTTAAAATTGTCTGCAACGGCAAACGATAATTTATGCTCAACTACAATGTTATTTAGGAGTTTTTTTTTTTTTTGGCTTTTAAGGGATTAAAAAGGCATAAAATACAGAAAAATCATCACAGGCATTCGAAAATAACTTAAAAATATAATACTTCGCTCCTCGTTATTACTAACATAAATTTCTAACAGTAACAACTGCAAAGCAAATACAAAGCTTAAGGAGGCTATTAATGTACTAAAGTAAAGAAAATGATGTAAATTTTTAATTGCTAAAAATCGTCAAAATAAGGGCATAAATCGTCAAGATGATATTTTTGGAACTCAAAATCGTCAAATCTGGCAGCTATGGTTGTAATGCCAACTTAACTAAGTAAATAAGTAATATTGTGTGTGATATTGAAAGTATTTTTATAATTTATGTTGATGCAGATGCTTTAAAAAAATCTTGTAATGCCTAAAGAGTTATTGAATCTTAATTTTTAAAGCCGTTTTAATATTTAAAGCCGCTTTAATATTTAAAGCCAGCTTAAATAATTTTTTTTCTTTCTCTCTTTATCTTTTTCTATTAATTTTGGACATTTAATCCATAAATTGAAAAAACCACCAACTATTAACCATAAAAAAAAATAAAAATAAATTAAAAACCAAAAACAAAAAACCAAATACTTTTACAAAAAATTGTACATAAAAACGTATACCCCCATATATTATGAAAATGCTGCTGCTGTTATAACAATGTTCTCACAGAGTATTTAATTTGCAAATGTAAACGGATATTAAATTTTTGAAAAAAAATGCGGCGAAATAAACAAAAAAATCAACTGCTACTGATATAAAATATATAATAATTTTATGCGTTTTATTATTATGATTACAATTTTTTTCCCTTTTTTTTAACCCGACTTTATAGAAAAAAAAACAACAGCGACGAATTCAACTGAACATAACTGAAAATAATGCAAATTCAAGGTTTTTAATGAAATTTTTAAAATATGCGGCTTTTTATGTATGTGTGTGCATGTGCACACATGTGTGTGTATATGTGTAGTTAAGTAATAATAATAATAATAGCGAGTTATAAAAAAAACCGAAAATCTATAAAAGAAACTGCTGCTGAAAAAAAAAAATACAAAAATATTGTTGGTTGAAATAAAAATAATATTAAGCGGAAAATAAAGTATTTAAAAGAGAGAAAGAGAGAAAGCGAGATAAAGAGAGTATAAGTATGTATGTAACAAAATGTTTGTGAAAAAACTCATAAAAATTTTTGTTGAAAATATTTAAGCCAGTAAAACGTTTTTTATTTTTTGCCAAAAACTACAGCTAAAAAGATAAAAAAGATCTTAAAAAAAACGCTATAATACGCTATATGATGTAGAAAATACATAACGGTATGTTTGCTGATGTGTCTCATTTTTCTGTGCCTTTCTCTTGCGCTCTCTCTCTCTCTCCTTATCTTTGTGTATATGCATTTTATATTTCCTTTATATTTACATAGATAAGAGCTCTTGCAAAAAGTACCCAAAAATACACACACATAAACACACACATGTATACTTATGTATACAAACATTTCATTATATTATTAAAATTATTATAAATTTTAATATTTTCTCTTGCTCTCTCTCTCTCTCTCTCTCTCTATCTCTCTCTCTCTCTCTACTGCTCTCTCTGTTTCTATTTTTATCCATTATTTGACGTTTTTTCTTTTTTACTCCTTGTCGTTCACACAGAGCTCTCTTTTATTTGTGTCTTAATGGAGACAAAGAAATTTTAATAGTTTTTGTTCCTTTTTTTCGTTCTCATCTTTTTTTATACTGAAAATAGAGAGATAAAGAGTTTTATTAGGAAAAAGTTGTATGGCTGTTGGAATAGTTCCGCTGTTCATTCTTTCTCTATGAGAGCCTTTATACTTAATAAAGTGTTTACAACCATTTGGCTTTTGTGAGCATATAAAACTGTCTCGTTTCTAAACAAAAAAAAAAAAAAAGAAAGCGGCAGTACTATAAACGAATGATATTAAATATTAAATATTAAATTTTTCAGTTACTTGATTTCATCTAAAATCAGATTTAGCCTCCGAATTTTTTTAAAAATTAAGGACACATACATTCATACATAATTGGTCATTACAACACTTTAGTCAGGATTACGAGCTAGTATTTCACACCACCTATGCTGTTTGTGTTAATTTTATATATGAGTTTCGGGACCTACAGTTTAAAGTCGATTCCGTACGACAGATTTTTTAGAAACTTTACATGGCAATTTTATTCAACCCTCTTAGGTTTTGCCACAAATCCGCTGAAAGGAAGTCGCCGAAGAAGTATTTTTCCATATTTTAGATTTGATTTCTGACCTGGGGTTTGAACCGTGGCCTTACGTCTAATAAGCCAACACACTACCTACTAGACTACGGCGAGATAATACACTACTCAGTAAAATAGAGCTGATAAGCTCAAAGCTTAGGTTAGTCGTAAAATATATCTCTAGTCACTTTGTTGTGCAACAAGTGTCTCTTTTTATAAGTATTATTTAACCCATTCGTATATACTCCTCCTTGGCAGTGCGGGATCATAGCTGCCAGATAGATAAAGCACCAAATCGTCGTATATTAGAAAAAAAAATCGTCAAAGACGTTCATTGAAATCGTCAGAAAATCGTAAAAAAAAAAATAAGTAAATAAATTAAAAGGTTTTTAAAAAAATTCTGTGTGATGTTCGCTGGAACCGATACATTTTTTAGTGCCTTGTCTTCTTAAGGCGGTGCAGGAATTATTTCACTTCATCTGATCTTCTTATTATTTACAAGAATAGATAACAACTCTCATATATGGGCCGGTGCCTCAACGTCTATTTTGAGACTTCTCGATCGCATACTGGAGAGGGTTTGGTATCATTAATTTATTAGAGCATCGTTGTAATGTGGCTTGTGTTTCACTGTTCTACTGGCACTACAACGGATTTTGCTAGAGCGAAATAAAGGACTTGTTCCCGAGAATCATATAACACTCGTTTTCTCGGCGAGCATCTCCGTTTGTGGTCGATTGGCTAGTGGATTGCATTATGCGTTACAGACAAAATTCGTTCTTCTTTCGTTCTCCCTTCTTGCAGAGGTCTTTCCTATCACTCGTGTCATAAAGGTTTCAAATCTCTTTCCTCCTCCCCATAACATATTTTCCTAGTTTCAACGCAATGTACTGCATGCGTAGCGGCTATTCGCTGTTGGTCGAAAAATTTTTGTTGGTAATGGCACTTGACTTTGGTTTTCCTAGAGTGATATTAGAATCTATATTCGAAACTTTCCAAATGGTCTGCAACCGCAAATGGTAAATTATGCTGAACTATGAGTGTCAATCTTATTTCAAAATTCTTAGTATTGCCTATTATATGCTGGGTAATGTTAGGGTATTTGAAGATATTTGCAGAACTTACCATTTTTCTTTAAAATTTCCTTACTTATAAGCGCTTTTATTTATGTTATTTAGCATTTTTTGTTGGTAAATAATTTAAAAATATAATACTTTACTTCTTGTTATTAATAAACTAAATTTGCAAAAGTAAAAATTTCAAAGTAAATACAAAGCTTTAATGGCTTTAATGTACAAAATTAAAAAAAAAAAAAAATACGTAAATTTTTAATTTCTAAAAATCGTCAAAATAAGGGCACAAATCATCAAATCGTCAATACGATATTTTTGGAGCACAAAATCGTCAAAATGACGATATATCGTCAAATCTGGCAGCTATGTGCGGGATACCCTCTCAAAGACGAGTATACTCGTCCTTGGCAGCGAATGGGTTAATTACAATATGAAGTTGTGTTAAACACAAGTAGATCTTGATCTCAGTGTTATATTGCAGTCTCAATAAGATATCGTGACAATGGGAACTATAGCAGCATTCATGGCTTCTAATTAGTATTACTCTACGTGTATATGGGAGTTCGTTTTCGAATTACAAGTTACATGAGCTTCAAGAGCTTAAGCTTCAGGCCTTTGTACGTATTCCACAACGAATTAATGAAATTTGAATAGATTTCTATCACCAGATTTTTGTATTACATTTCCAGAAAATCATAATTTTTTGCTGAAAAATTCAGTTTTAATAGAAAACTTCTGTATTTAAGCCAAAAACACATGCTTTTCCTTAATAACCATTGCATGCATGTGGATGTGTGGGTGTGTGTGTGTTACTCTATAATAATGACAACATATGATAACATTAATTTTCCTTTCAAAGTTGCCTTTTCACCCCACCCCGCCAAACATGTGATAACATACTTTTCTTTTAGAAAACCGTTCTTTCTTTTTTCCTTCCATTTTTTTTCATCATATTTTTCAAATTTCTGGCAAATACGCCACGTATTTTATTTCAATTTTTTCCACATTTTCTATTTCACGGAGAAATGTTTGTCTGGTTTATTAGAAAATGAGAAAAACATGATAAAAAGGCGTTAGTTGGCACAAGTTTATGCCAAAAAAAAATTATAAAGACGGTAAGAAAAAAAATACTGTTAGAGAGAGAAAGAGAGATAAGAAAAAGAAACAGAAATTGATATATTTCAAGCAATTTTTTTCTCCTTTTTTTCATATTTTTTTTTTTTTGGTTTGCGTGCTGTTATGTTTTATACGGTAATTGCCATCTTTCATAACGGAACAGACTGTTTTTGATCGTTTCGCTCTTTCATTTCACTCGCGTTTGGTGAACATTTTTTGGTAGAAAAAAAAGGAATATTTTATGGAATTCCTTGTAGAATATGTTCACAATTTAAAACGTGTTGAATGGCAACAACAAGAACAAGAAGTTTCTTTAAAGAAATTGTCGAATTTATCAAGTCAATTTACAAAAATTGTATTTTTTTGAATTTGAAATAATTTTTTGAGAAAAAATTATTTGCGCTTTATAGGAACAGTCATGCAAAACATGAATTAAAAAGAAAATTTTTGTTAAACGAAAGGAAAATATTTCTTTTTTTTTTTTGCCATGTAATCGATTCTTTTTTTAAATGATTTTTTTTTTATTTAAAATAGAACAAATATAATATGTGTTACAAGAGTTAGTGTTTTTAATCCAAAAAGGGTTTACAAAAAGCAAGAGGCTTTAAATTAAATCATTTGCAGAAGTTATTGACCAAAAATCTAACAGAAGTCGAAGGTGTTTCACTCTCCACTCTCTTGTTAGTGGAATCGTTGCCTATTTTGCAACAAAAGTCTTGGTGAAATTGTTATACTCTTTGTAGTAGAGTTTTTCTATTCTCATTTCTTTATGCTTAAGAGAGCGTAAAGTGTTGTTCAATGACATGAATTGCAAATACCTCAGTAGAGTCTAAAAATGGTATATTAGAAACAACATACATAGTCTATAGTGCTCACTAACAACATGAAATTTTAAAACTTATTCTAAGAAAATAAATTCTTAACAATTTTTTGTCTGTTTTAGAATTTTCAACATGTCCTTAAAGTCGCCGTAGTTTAGTAGGTAGTGTGTTGGCTTATTAAACGTAAGGTCATGATTCAAACCGTAAATATTTCTTGGGCGACTCCCTCTCAGCAGATTTCTGGCAAAAACTCTGAGAGTAAATAAAATTGCCATAAAAAGTTTCTCAAAAATCATTGGTACGGAGTCGACTTTAAACTATAGGTCCCGCCACTCTAAAGTATTCACAAGGGTGGCGTAAGAAACTCGGTGGTTATACTGATTACAATATTGTAAGGGCCAGTTAATCCCTGAGATACATTAAGCCACTTACATGCATCAGTCAATTTTTCGGAATATATTTGTTGATACATGTTGTCCAAAACCATTCCGGCTTTCTAGCTGGGTATGGAAGCAGGTACTCTTATCATAAGTGGCTCCACTTATGATATGTCAATTACCAAGAATGTTCCGGTTACTATTTCATATCCAATGCAGCTAGCAATTAAATAATATGTTCCCATTGATTTACTCTAAATGAATAGTCCAGTTGGGCTAGTCTAGTTCATCCGCAGCTAAATTCGTTGAATACATTTTGGACGAGCAAGAAGGCATAGCTAGGCTAGACATCAGCAATATCATGCTGGCCATTTGTGTAGGAAAATTAGGCGACATTGGAAAATTATAGAAGAATAAGCCTTTTTAAAGTAAAGTTTTTATGGTTCTTCTTTTAAACGAAAAATCTTCAATAAATCTCACTTAAAAATTAAATGAAAAACATAAGAAAGTAATGAATGAAGTCGCAGGTAATTGACCTCCTTAACACTTTTACACCCACTCATGCGTGTGAGTAATAAAAATTGCTTGTTCAACATTAAATATTAATCATACGCCACCACTATGTTACGTTAACGTTCGTTCGTTCGTTTGAATGGATTTATTATCTCCTGTAAGCATAAATTAATGATTTTAATCAAGTTTGCATATGTTTTTTAAAACTTTGTTTATAATTCTTGTTAAATATGCAATTCTGCTAATAAATCTTTATGATTTTCAATGTACAACAGCAACAAAAAAAACAATGAAAAAACTATTAATTACGCTATTTTACACACACGCATGCATATATGTATGTACGTACATATGTATGGTAAGCAATTGAAAGCACTAAAAAAAAGAATCGTGACTTTTAACCATAACTGGGTTTTATGTCATCTCTTTAGGCCACACAGTGCGTTTGGCTATAATTTGTGTTACCGCTGTTTTTCTGTGTTGCAATATACTCTACAGGGAATGATGACCTACAAAAAACTGCATTATTTTTAGCTCTTGGTGGATGGCGTTTAAGCTCTAAAAAACAATTTTTAAACACGCCATCATTTTATTAATAGAAGGCAAGAAGAATTCTTAAAAACGATTTTATGACATCGAAGGATTTATATTGAAGTCAGTGAGAAATGTTCTTTTACACGGTCGTGAAATAGTTACAGAAATAAAATGTTTTCTTTTGTTTCAAAAAGGGGAGAAGTTTACTTGAGAGTTATTTGTATAGTGTATGCATTCTTAGCATGAAATTGAAATTCTTGGAATATTTATTTGATTTGTAAGAGGTTTTGAAATCAGGAAGAAACATATTATTACGTTTTTACTTTTTAAAAACGTTTAAAATACAGGGTCCGCCAAATACCTCTTTTTTTGAAAATGCTTAAAAAAAACTACTGAATATTTTATCAAATTTTTTTTTTTGTTTGAAAGTACAATCCTTCCGGTTAATAATGGAAAATAATTTCATTCAAATGGCTGCCTCGGCTGGCCATGCAGTAGCCTACACGATCGGTCCAATTTTTAAGCACATTATCGATTGTGTGCATCTGTATTTCACCAATGGCTTCACGAATATTGTCCTTTAAAGCGTCAATTGTCTCTGACTGTCGGCGTATCACTTATCTTTGACGGCACCCCACAAATAATATTCCAACGGTGTCATATCGCAGCTCCGAGGTGGCCAAAAGACATCAGCTCTGCGGCTGATAATGCGATCTTCAAAAACAGGGCGCAAAACATAGAGTGTAGCTTCGGCTGTGTGGCACGTAGCGCCGTCCTGTTGAAACCAAATGTTGCCAATATCCTCCTCTTCAATTTTTGTGAACAAAAATTCGTTCAACATGGCCCGATAACGATCGCCATTGACTGCAATTGGCTTTTCATTGTATGCGTGCGGGTTTTCTGTGCCCCAAATGCGACAATTTTGCTTGTTTACATACCCGCCAAGATCAAAATGAGCTTCATCTAAAAAGATGATTTTTTTTCCCAAAGTCGGCATCTTCTGTAAGTCGATCGCAGGCCCACTTAGCGAAGCGAAAACGCGTATACACAACCATATTCGTTCAGCGGAAAACTAATTATCTGTCAAATCAGACATGAGCTAAGTGTTACCATTCACGAAATAAGCACTAGTTGAAAAAAAAAACTTAAGATGGCGGACCCGATATAAGCTCGTAGATTGCACATAAAATAAAAATACATTTATGTTTAGTTTTAATTAAAATTCTTTATGGTTCGCACAATTATGTGTGCTACTGTTCACGACTTGATGTAAACAACAACAATTGCTTTGTTTTTTATTCCTTTGTTTACACCCTTTGCATAAACAATAATAATTACTAGACAATTATTCGACAGATCTTTGTAACGGAAATCTTCAAACCACGATTACTCTCTTCAAACTCACCGCGTCTTCACACAAGACTGACTGAACTTCACTACTCAGTCACCCGCTTTTCCTTGCCTTTTATGTGGCAGAGTATACAGTCTGATGAATGTTCTTGAAGACGAATGTTTATGACTTCTATCTCTATATATGTAAACATCGTTGTTTTCATAAATAAAATGTAAACATCGTGTATTGTAGTGTTGTTTGTATATTGTATTTACATTTATTCTTGTAGTGTTTGTTGTTGTATTTTTGTTTACTTGTTTACCATTTTTTTTATGTTGGTGTTTGTTGTTATATTAAGCAGTACAATAATTTGTAAACAGGTTTGTTTATTGCATTTTTTTGTTTTTGTAGATTTTGTTTATAATTTTAAAGTTGAGCGATGTAAAAGCAAAAGACCAGTATCTAGGTTTTTCGTTTCGTAACAATATGTTGCACCACCATTACATTACAAGCATTTTTTTTGGTTTTGTGTACATTTAGTAGCTTAAAAAATTAAATTAAATTAAATTAAATGAACAGTGTTGGCTTAAACTTAAAACTCTCTCTACTAGCAAACACTGTGAAAGTAAATAAAATTGCCATGAAAAGTTTCTATTGTTCGAAGTCGACTTTAAATTGCCGATCCCTTCAGTCATGGATAAAATTATCGCATATACTATGGGTGGTATTAGAAAATAGGTTGTAATCTTAGCTAAAGGTAATGTAATGTTCAATTAAGTAAGTAAGCTATGACTATCCTGATAAGTAAAATTGTTTCAACTAATTTCCCTGCACCTTTGTGCAACACTAATACACTCTCTGTGCTGATTTTCATTTCGTGTGAGTTTATTTTGCCATTTTATTAAGTTAATTAAAATTGCTGTCGTTATTTAAACTTGCAGCAATTGCTTGCTTGTTTTTACTGTTGTTGCCATTGTTGTTGTCGTTGTTGTCGCAGTTTAATTAGTATAAACATTTGAAAACATTTTTTATTGCTCCCGCTCTCGCGCTCTCTCTCAACTTGTTTCCATTTCAAATGACATGCAATTTGTGTTGCGCTTTTCTTTTCTTTTATTTTTTTTATTTTTTCTCTCTCCTCCTCACCTTGTTTTTTGTGCTTTTAATTTGCAATTGAAAGCAACAAAACATTCAAAGGAAGTTAGAGGTTCTCGTATGCGACAAAGGTTTTCGCAATAAAATTGACTGAAGTACGTTGCAATTAAAGTTTCTAATCAGTATTTGAGGGGCAATAATTTCAATTTTTTTTTTATTGCGACGCAGAAAAGGTCGAAACGGAATTTGCATAAAATTCTCGTATTTTTTTTATGTTTTCTAAAGGCAATTAAAAATGGTTTCAACGATTTGGAATGTATGTGTATACAAGGCAGCTTAATAGCAATTTAGTGACAATGCTCAGGTCATTGGGTTATTTTGAAATCATTAAATATATCAGATGAAAATAAATATTACAAAATACTTGTGTCTTAATACCAAATCAAATACTGTATAACGAAAATTTAAGTGGAATTGAGTATTTGAGCAGGCATGTGAATACTTTCTAGGAGATTGTGAGACATCACCAGCTGAAGGCTAATTCATTAATTTTTTCCATCATTTTCTTCATCACACAGATGAGTTTTTATCAAAAAAAACTAATTCTACTGAATCTCGAGTTTAAAACCTTATATAAGGAATATGGTAAGTACACATTAGGGCTGCACATTTAAAGCACGACTATCCTATGCTGGAAAACCAACCCGAAAGTTTGATAAACGAACCGATATCTTTGACATCAATGGATGATAGATAGGTCAAGCTGACAAAGATTGGAGAGCCAAATAACCTATATCTGCACCTAGGAAGAGATGGGTATTGACAAAGAAAGTGGATAATAGTCTCCTCTTCCTCAGCGGACCTGCACCCACGGCAGAAGAGATTTCATTAGATGGGAGCTGCATTCTCTCCGCGTGTCTTCCCATAACACAATGATCTGTAAGCATGGCCACTGTTATCAAGATGACGTTACGACCAAGTCCAAGCAACTGGTTGGTGCGCCTTCTATCCATCGAGGGCCAAGTGAGTCTATCGGTGGAAAAGACTCCTCATTGACCCATTAATAGGTTGGCGTCTCGAAAGAATATCCGAGCTATGGCCAACTTGACCGAGGTAAGTGGTATACCCAAGTCGATTGAAGAGGATTCCGGAAAAAGTGCACCAGCCCTGGCGAGCTCATCGGCTCTGGATTTTCTCGGAGTATTACTGTGTCCAGAGACCCAGACAAGTGAGACACTGATGCGCTCAGAAAGATCCTGGAGTTATTCATAACGCTTGACAGAGATCTTATGGCAGCCTAACGATCAGAGAAGATTGAAATGCGGGTGAAAGGAGCAACTTTGATGAGGATCCATTGAGCAGGCCGGTAGGTGGCCATTATCTCCGCCTGCAACACACTACAATAATCCGGCAGTCGGAGGAATATGTCCAGTTTCCCAGAGTAGACTCCGCTACAATCTCCATTATCGAGTTTAGAGCCATCGATGTATATGTCCAGGAGTTCCGGGTCCTTATAAGAAATATAAGGATGACAAGTTTTTACTTGTGGCAAACAGTAAATCATAAATGCTGCATTTGGTTCTCTACACTAATAGCAAGCTTAGTTGTCCATGCCATTAAAATAAAACTTCATAAATAAATATGTATAAGAATTCTTATAACAATTATAACTGCTTTAGAATTGTTTCTACTTATAGCTCTAAAGGTTATCTACCACTAGGCACTTAACAATTTCTTTTTACTCTCTTAAATTGCTAACCAATATAAACTCACCCATAAATGTTCTCCGCTTTTAGAAATTTTTCTATTTCATACTGCATTTACTAATCTTAACGAGAGCTGTTGTTTGTAGCTTTTTTATAACACCCACCCCCTTCAAGCTCTTGCATTTAACAGTTATTTCTTTATGCAGTTATTTCGTGTGAAAATTTTATGAAAAAGTAATGAAAGCGCTTACAGTTTCACAGCCATGTTTCTTAAAAAGGTAAGAGATACCGAGAGATTTAAATGCTTTAAACCACTAGCAACAGCGTGCAATAAAGAGTAATCAAGAAAAAATAAAAATAATTTATGAATTCACGCTCTCTCTATCTCTCTCTCTCTCTCTCTCTCTCTTGCAGTAAAATTTTAATACCATTTAGCATGAGCATAGCAATTATGTTTTAAATACTAAACATCAGTAATTTTTGCTATTTTTATGCTCTCAGCTGTTAGAACAATAACAACTTCTACAAATAACGGAAATGGCAACATCATATTTCTTTTACCGTTCACTCAGCCATTCTCTTGCTCTCTTTTGTAATGATGGCATCCAAAAAAAGCAAATAAAACTGCTTTCAAGACACCGAGAAAAAACGAAGAGAAACATCATTTTAACAATTTATGTTCTCACTCACACCCACTAACGGTTTTACTTTTTTTTATTGCTCTCCGGTAAACCCATACACTCCCATATCTGCATGCCGTATGAATACAAACAACTTTTTCTGATAACACTGACATAACACGCTACATATGTGATCGCGTATGCAGTAATAGAGAAAAAAATTGTTTATATTATTAAACTATGCAGGTAGAGTAGCACAGGGACTCCACTGCTTAGCGTACTGGCTTTAGATAGTTGTGACCAGAGATCAACAATAAGTGTTCAAAAAGATGAGTAGAATGGAATCATACTCATAATTTCTGATACTTATACGACTTATACGACCTCTACTCATTTATTCAAAGTTTGAAATACTCATATATTCATACTTAACAACACGTATGATGTTGTTGATGTCGACTCTCCATAACTCAACATATACACGAAGCACAAAATATGAATCGCTTACATATGTACATACATACATAATTGGTCATTACAAGCCTTCAGTCAGGATTATTCACCTAGTTTCTCACACCACTTATGTTATGTGTGTTAATTTTTATACATAAGTGGCGGGACCTACAGTTTAAATTCGACTCCGAACGACAGATTTTTTGAGAAACTTTTCATGGCAATTTTATTTACTCTCAGAGTTTTTGCCAGAAATCTGCTGAGAGGAAATCGCCGAAGAAATACTTTTTGTATTTTCTTTTGATGTCTGGCCTGGGGCTCGAACCCTGGCTTTACGTCTAACAAGCCAACACACTACCTACTAGACTACGGCGACTTCGCTTACGAACACTAAAATACTAACTAGAAGGTTGTGTGTTTGCTCTGTCTTTTTTACTTACGTGTCTGTTTTCTTTTGTTGTAAATGCAACAACAACTAAGACTGTAAATTTTGATGAATGAGTCGAGTCACTGGAATCATTTATAAGTATTTTCCTAAAGTTATGAATTTAAATGAGTAGGCTTCTGAATCAAACATATTTCGAATGGTATGAGTTTGATGTCAACGTTGTACGCATACTCATTGCACCCTGTACTTATAAATCAACGTTGTAGTGAGTATGAATGAATCAGAGTATGTAGTTAAATTTCAATATTGTTGACTTACTTACATATATTAAAAATTTCATGAGTGTTTATGAGTAACGAAAAAACGATTCATTGCTGAGCTCTGGTTGTCACGGGCTTAACTAGTACCACATTTAAATATTTGAAACACTGTTTGATTATAAATGCCTTGTAGGGTATCAATAAGTCATCCTTTATCAACTATCTTCTCTTACATATTGTATTTGCATTTATTGTTCCTTGTTGCTGTTGTTGTTGTTCCATGTTCAGCTTCATGTTAATAAATGACTATTGGACCTGCTTTCATTCTACATTTTTCATCTATTGGATGCAATAACCTGTGCAAAAAGGTACAGTTAAGGTGCGTAAGTACATGTGGGTGTTACGGAATTAATATTAAAAATCGTATGAAAAATTTTTTTCACAAAAAAGCAAAAAAAAAAACAAAGCAAAGGAAAAATTGTAAAATAAAATAAAAACAAATGAAGGTAAACAAACTTATGGTGTTGATGTTGATTAATGGATTATTTTTTTTAACACGTCAAAAAGTTCATTCTCGTATTCGTTACTTTTTTTATTCACTTAAAAACATACTTTTTTATTATTGTTGCTGTTGTTGTTGTATTCTTTTTTTTTTATTGATAGTTTCCAATTTATAACGTTTTATTTTTCATCATTATTCTTCTTCTACTTCTTTATTTCTATCGTTACAGATACTAATGTTAAACATATTTGAACAAATTAATCATAAAGTAAGTAAGTTTTCATCTTTTATTCACGTACTCTTTGCATTCTAAAAGAAAATTAAGATTTTTCGAACAAAATAATAAGAGATATTGAAATGGAACAGGTTACTCGGTACAATATAAATGAGAAGTTTCAAAATAAATACTACAAGGTGTTTATTATACAAATTCACTAGAAGACAAATGTCTTCGTTCTCCAACACCATTATAACCGATTTTAAAAGTATAGGGTCTCAGATTGATTGAACATTTTTTGATTTTGCGCCAAAGACCCCATATGCACATAACTTACTTATTTAACACTTACTAAAACCCTTTAATCAGGACTACTACCCAATTTGCTTCATTGCTAGACTCACTTGGCCCTCGATGGCTAGAAGGCGCACTCGGACTTTATTACAACTTCATCTCGATCACAGTGGCCATGTTTACAGGTCATTGTGTTATAGAAAGACACTCGGAAAGAATGCAGCTCCCATCTAACGACTTCTGCCGTGGATGAAGATCTGCTGTGGAAGAGGAGACTGTTATCCAATTTCCTTGTCAAAGCCCAACCCTTGCGAGGTGCAGATATAGGTTATTTGGCTCTCCAATCCTTGTCAGCTTGACGGAACTATCATCCATTGATATCAAGGATATAGCTTCGTTTATTAAACTTTCGAGCTGGTTTACAAGCGTAAGGTAGTTGTGGTTTTAACGTGCACCCCTTGTGCTAACTACTTCTTCCCCAGCTTGGTGGAACTCGGTCCATACAGTGACTGCGTTTACCTGTGGCGTCACAATGGGCCACAATGGGTGCTCAAGTGTGCTTTTGGTGTCAAAGCTATCACTCCAACCTACCTACCTATATTCACTAGAAAACAGAATTCTTCGTATAACCATCGATTCTAAGAGCATATGACCTCAAATTGATTGAACGTTTACGTTACGACTACACATTGACATATCTTATTCAGGATTAACATCTAGCTTCTCACACCACTTTGTATGTTGTGTGTGCTAATTTACATAAATAAGTGGCGAGACTTACAGTTTAACACGTTGACGCTCACCACGAAATTGACGAAGGCACTCAGAAACACACTTCGTATTTTTTTTGTTTAGTTATTTAAATCTTGGCGAGTTTGATGGAGATTTAATACTTATAGATTAAAATTATAGTGTTTTCTATAAAAATTTTTAAAGTAAAGGTGGACGTCTATAGCCTTCATTTGCTTTTCATAATATTAGTTCCATTGATGTGCAAATGACGGCATTAGACGTCCGGATACCGAAAGATATTTTTTGAAAATAATTTAGAAAATCATGATTTATATTAACTTTTATTAACTTAAATTCATTTTTACACAAAATTCATAACAAAAATAAAAAAAATCATTTTATAAAGCTTAAATAAAGTAAAAAATCGAATTTTATTCACATATGTATGTATGTACTAACAACAAAATAAGTGGTACGGATCAAAGCATTCGGGACATAGAGCTGGCTTTTCAGGACACGTTTTACATCTATATTTTATTTCTTTTCGAAATTGATGTTTTGTGCAATTTCTGTAGCGGCGATATGAAGAATCTCTTTTACAGTTTTCCGGTATAGGAATCTTCTCAATATAATGTTGTTCACGTAAACTTACAAAAGATGTGTTAGATGTTTTTTTGTGGTCTGCCATATGTCACTTTAGATATTAGTTGGTTGCCATTAGAAATATCTTTGGGTAACCTTATTAGCGATCTAATAAGAGACTCCCGAAACTCAAGGAACTTTACATTATTGTGGAATTTTTTATACAGGTAATATGAATTCCAAACATATAGATCTAATACATGGAAAATTACTTTTTTTGTACCAACGAATACTCTTTCTTGGTGAAGAATAATATGAGATCATCTGATCGCATCTATCTATTCCCAATAAAACCAAAAACAAACACTTACATTGATTCAAATTAAGTCAGACTGAAAGAGACGCTAAACATACACGCTATACACGTCGTTAAAATCTACATGCATTCTTATAGCAACAAAATCATGAATCTAAAAATAAATGAAGAAATATAAGTATAATATTTTCCTTTTAGAATATTATTGAGTGAATTGGTAGAAATCTAAATCAAACTGAATTACAACTAAATTTTTGTTTTATAACTCTAAATTTTTTCGACGGTTATAGACGTCGTTTGCATTTACATGCACTCATACATGACATCTATAGACGTCATTTACGTCAACGTGTTAAAGTACACTCCGAAAGACAAATTTTTTTTGGAAAACTTTTCTCGGCAATTCTATTTTACTCTCAGAATTTTTGACAGAAGTAGGCCGAAAGAAATTTTATTTTCATACATAAGTTTAAGAGGTCTGAATCAGGAGTTGAACCCCGCACACTCGTCTAATAAGATGAATTCATCTATAATAAACATTGTCAAAATGAATGTAAATATTATTGACGCCACTTTCCATAAGTATTTTTTACAAATTTCCTGCCCCAAAGTTTAATTGATTTCTTTTGTTACAAGAATAGACCAGCAACTTTAGATGAAAACATGAAAAGATAAACAGTTTGTATGTATTTATCATTGCCTTAAGCTTGCAATTAATCCGAAACATCTTATATTACAATTCCAATTCATATTTACTTTATGCTGAGGGATAGATAATATGAAAATATTTAATGAAAAATTCTTTTAATTACAAACATATTTTCATAAATATTTATTACTTTCATTTCATTATAATAACGTTTAAGAATTCATTTCTTTAGTTTTTGTCTTTTTTGAAATTTCGTTTTATAAAATATTACTTGGAATGCAAACATTTAAAGTCTATAAGCTAGGCTCTAGTTTTCGTTTAATAGGCAGCTTAACTTCTGTTATAAAATAATTTAAAAATAAACACACTAACCCACTCTCTCCGTTTAATAACATTACTGGTGTTGGACATGTTGTCAAACACCTGACAGCAACTTTTAATTAATAAATAAAGAAGAAGAAAATATGTATTTAATAATAAATACATATACAGTGAAAGCTGCCTTTGCGGACAGCTCTTATAAGCGGACATCTCTATTAAACGGACAAAACTTAAATCTCTAGAATCTTTGAAAAAAAGTTGTTATAAGCGGACATTAAAAAAAAATTAAAGTTGAATTAAACATCATTTTTAACATAATTTTGTGTAAATTTGATAGGGGAAAAAGAAAAATTATTGGTAATTGGAAAAGCGGCTCGACCTAGAGCATTTAAAAATATGAAAATTAAAGATTTACCAGCATTGTGGAAGCATAACAAGAAGGCTTGGATGACTGGTGATATTATGTCTGAATGGCTCATGCAGTTTGACAGAAAAATATTAAGAGAAAAAAGAAATATTTTGCTGTTTTTGGACAATGCTGCTTCCCACCCTAAAGACATAATCTTAAAAAATATTAAAATTGTTTTTTTTTTTTTGCCTCCCAATACCACTTCAGTTTGCCAACCATTAGATCAGGGTGTTATTCAAAACTTTAAGGTGCACTATAGAACTGCTATCATACAAAATTTACTGCCACGCATTGAGTTTAATGATTCTACAAAAACTTTAAAAGGGACAATTAACGTTTTGGATGCATTGTATTTTATTAAACAATCATGGGAAAAGGTAACACCCGAAATCATAAAAAACTGTTTTGGGAAAACAGGGTTTCTACAAAATTTTAATTCTGTACAATTAGATGCAGATGATGACATACCTTTGTCTATTCTTTCAAGGTTGGGAAGACAAAACTTAGAATGTGTTGAACTATTGATGAAAACCTTTTAACAGAATCTTATGATATAGAAGTTTTCGTTGAAGAAGTGAATTTAAGTTCATCAGAAAATGACATAAGCACCGTAGAAGAACACCAAACAAAATATCCTCTTTTAAAGAAGCATATGGACACTTAAAGTATTTAGAATGCTATTATGGGGAGCAAATTATGAAAGAAAATGAAGTAAAGTTAAAACAAAAAAATATTCTGGATTTTTTTTCTACCATTTAAAATGTATTGTTTTAAAAAACATAAGCCAATAAATATCAAATAAAAGTAAAATATTTTCTTTTTTATTTCTCTCCAACAAGCGGACATCTCCACTTGGCGGACAAAATATGTAGTCGCCGACGGAAGGTGTCCGTTTATTAGAGCTTTCACTGTATATAAAATATAATTATAGATTATATAATATACAACAACAACAACTGCAACAACAACCAAAGAGAGAGAGAGAGAGAGAAATATGAAAGTCAAGTAAATATTTTCAAAAAAAAAAATCAAGCAATTACTTGAAACCAAAACAAAAATATTTAAAATTTAGTGAGTGTATGTGTGTGTAATGAAAAAAAACCAATTAATTTAATAAAATATTTTCAGAAACAACAACACTAAGAACAACAGAAGAAGAAAATATAGAAATAAAGTAATAATAACAAGAAGAGTTTAAATGAAATGAAATATTGAAAAATTGTTGGAATTTAAATACACATACATACACATACAAATATTTATTTATAATAGAGATGATAATAATAAAGAAATGGACAAATAGACAGACTAATAAAAGCAGAAGAATATGGAAAAATTAATAAGTTTTATATGAAAATTAAAATGAAAATCAGCAGCAGCATTTATATTAATTTGAGAAAATTTAAGCAAATAAATACGAAATACCACACACATGTATGCCATGATATTAAGCATAACAGCATAAGAGAGTATGTGTATAAGTGTGTGAGTGTATTTGTGCATGAATATTTAAGGTAATCTTATACTCTATATTTGTGTTTGGACATATGCACACTATGCATATGTGTTAGTGTATAGGTGTGTGTTTGTCAATGTTTAAATTACAGTTGTAGTTGACCACAAATACTCATCATCTTAAAATCATAAAGAGCAAGAGCTATAAATAAATAAGAAGCCATTCAAACAGCAGCAAAGCAAAAGAGTGAAAGAGAGAGAGAGAGAGAGAAAGAGAAGGAGAAACTCAGTTAGAATGACAGCCAGAGTAGGAATGTTATTATGCATGGAAGATAAAGCAAACGAAACAAAACGTCTTAGTAATGAAAACCAGTCATATTTAGAAAATTTAAACTCCTTGCAACAGATGGCTTTAAAAGGCATGGATTCCCAAACTTTATTATCTCGGCAATAACAATTTAACAAGTGAAAATAGTTAAAGAATAAATAAGTTTTTGTACTCTTACTGTACTTTAAAAGAATATTTTAAATATTCTTCATAAATAGTTTCTCTCAAAACAGTTTGCGTAACACTGCATTAACAAATGCCTGTTGGCTAAATAGTAAAATATATTTATTTCTACTCTTATATGCATAAGTATATATAGAGTATATGTACGAGTATATAAGTGTATATAAGTTTATATTATTGTAGATAAAGATATTTAAGTACAGTAAAGTATATTATATAACAAACACCGTTATAACTACTACATACACATGTAGTAAGAGAGTAAAAAGAGAAGGAGAGGTAGTGGTAGTACATAAATAATAAATTTATCTGTGTCTGATTAAATACAGAAGTTGGTTTAAATTCTATTTTGAAAATTGTATGGTTAAATTAGAGAATATTCTCTTAAAATTAGAACACACGCCTTTTCAAATATTTATTTACATTACAGGGTAATGCATTAAAGGAAAACTATTTTATCATTTAAATTTTCTTTACGTGTCTTTAGCAAAATAGAATAGAGGGTGTGGTGGTTTAACATTGAGACTGTTAATATTGTTACGTTTTTTCCTTTTAAAAACGTTTAAAATATAAGCTCGTAGATTGCAAATAAAATAAATATAAATTTGTGTTTAGTTTCAATTAAACTCTTTATTGTACGCACTATTTATATGTGCCACAGTTTTCAACTTATACAACGTATACAACAATAAATACAACAATAATTGCTTGTTCGATATTCTTCTCTGCTCACACCCTTCTTTGCGTAAGCAATAACACTTGTTCGTTAGATCTGTATAGCGGTGATCTTCAAACCACGGCTGTTCTTTTCACACGCAATGCGTCTTCACACAAGACTGACTGAATTACGACTACACGTTGTCTGCTTTGTCTTGCCTTTTTATAGTCCTAGGCAAACAGTCTGATGAACGTTCTTAAAGTAGAATGTTCGTGTTTCTCGAGAAATCTATCGCGACTTCATTGTTGTTTGTGTATTTTGTTCACATCGCTTGTTGTTGCGTTCGCTTAGTTGTCTATCTCCTTTTCTCATACTGATGTTATTGGTTTCCTTGTAACAAGCTCGTTATAGTTGTTGGTGTAGGTTTTGTTTATCGTTTTAATGTTAAACAAGGGTACGCCATTTCTATTTCCGTAACAATATTTTAAGTGACACACAGGTAGACTACAGGCAGCAAAGGAAATGAATGAAAAATATTTCATTCATAGTCCTAATGCATACGAAAACTTCTATTAAGAGAATTGCTCTATTCTTAATGGATTAAATTTTTAAAGCGGAAAAGTTAGGTTAGGTCGGAAGTTCTACTAAACACACTTTAACTCCTAGATCCATTCTGATATCTCGACACTCCAATTATGCAAAGTCTTCGCTGCATAACGAACCTTACAAAGCCTTAAACACTCTTCAGTTTCATATTTGTTACTCCAGACAATTACTAATTTCGCTTAGGCACCTATCAGTTTGTTAGAGGTAAAACCTCGGTTCAAACCCTTGTTCAGACATCAAAACGAAAATACAAAAAAAATATTTCTTCGGCGACTTCTTCTCAGTAGATTTCTGGCAAAAATTCTGAGTTAAAAATAAAATTGCCAATAAAAGTTTTTTAAATATCTGTTGTTTAGAATCAACTTTAAAAATGTAGATCCCCGCCATTCATGTATAAAATTAAAACATTTTCTATTTCGTTCGAGATGTCTGAACTGGATTTTGAACCGTGGCCTTATGTCTAGAAAGCCAGAGTGTTTTTTAATGAACAAAAAACAAAAAGAGAAAACTATTCATACAGGCGAAGTTCTATAACTGGAGTTAATTTACAATGTTTGTAATTTCTTCTAGGCCCTTAAAAAGCAATACAATGGAACCCCGCTATTCGTCGGCCTCTCTATTCGTACAACTCGTTCTTCGTACAGTGTTTTCAATTAAAATTTAACTCGCCATTCGTACATTGTTTCGCTATTCGTACTGCGTGCAACCATGTGCCACAGAGTGCAACTTTGCACCGGCAACTCCTCCCTGTGGTGGCCACTTTAGAAATTCGGGAGATCCCCGCACTTCTCATACTGCGTTTACTTTAACACGTGTTCTGTCATCTGTATCTATGGGTAATGTAAATATTGAGGAGGCGGATACTCTTGATGTTCTGGGCATGAGAATTAGTTGTGATGCTCGTTGGAACGATCAGATTTTTCGAGTGTCGAAGGAAGCATTCAAGTGCCTTGGTTTTTTGAAACGGTGCAGAAAATACTTCACTCCATCCGACTTTCTTACTATTTACAGGACCTTTATCCGACCTAGGATGGAGTACAACTCTCATGTATGGGCCGGTGCTTCAAAGTCTATTTTGAAGCTTCTCAACCGCGTACAGGAGAGGGCGAAGGCGCTTATTAATGACAGTAGGGTATCCAACTCTATTGATTCGTTGGAGCATCGTCGCAAAGTGGCGTGTGTTTCATTGTTCTATCGGTACTATAATGGGAGGTGTTCTCGAGAGATAAGGGGCTTGGTTCCCGATAATCACATATTTTTACGTGGTACTCGTACCTCTCGCAGAGCACATCCTTTTGTGGTTGATTGTCCAGTGAACCGCACAATGCATTACAGAGAAAATTCATTTTTTGCCCGCACTGCTCGCTTGTGGAATGATCTTCCTGCGGAAGTTTTTCACGTCAGTTACGATATTGGTAAATTTAAATCAAATGTCCACAAACACTACTCCCTCTTTCCACCTTCCTATAACCTATTTTCTTAAACCCGCACAATGCAATGCATGAGTAGGGGCCATCCCCTGAGTGCTGGTTTTACAAAAAAAAAAAAAAAAACCACGTGTTGCTTGTACTCATTTGCCTTTTTGCTATTTTTTTTTTTAAAGAATAGTGTTGCTATGGATAAAAAAATAAAGAGTGATTCTTTTAAACGAAACGCAGTGCGAAGAACGATTGAAGTTAAAAAAGAAATCATTTCAAAATTTTAAGGTGGAGCTCGTGTGACAGACTTAGCTTCTCACTATGGAATGGCTAAGTCAACAATATTATTTATACTAAAAAATAAAAACACTTAATAAAGACTTAGGAACGAATTAATTCAATTTACATTACATCTTATGTGAAAAAAAGATTCGCCATTCGTACAAATCGCTATTCGAACAGCCTGCTGGAACGAATTGTGTACGAATAGCGGGGCTCCACTGTAAATTATTGCATTAATCTGTTGAAGTCTTCCTTTAATTTCCTTAAACATGCTGTTATTCAACTTAAAGCAGCATTACAACATTATATTCGTAGATTTGTATTTAAGATTCTAATTCCAATAGGTAATGAAATGCAAGCTTTAAATTTTCCATTTGCAGGGAATATCATCTCAATTTATTAAACACATAACACTTACCTTCCAAAGTCCATTGCTTATTCAATTTTGATATCCAAAGTCCTTTTTAAATTCCATGCAACCATAAAGTCATCATAGTAGAGCCTTATAATTAAATAAACATACGATTGGATATGTTGTAAACGTATTTGTAATTGTGTCAGTCAGTATTTGTAATCATTATACAGAGATTTAAAATATTGATTCTCTCTCTAGATCTCTCTGTCTTTCTCTCTGTCTTTGTCTGTCTCTCTGATGGAATTTTATTTTCAATCCTTTTTTTATTTGCTTTCTTTCTTTCCTGTCTGTCGTAATTTTTCTGTTGCTGCTGATGTTGATTTGGACATGAAATCCTGAATTTAAAACATTCTTAATTAACATGCTCGTCATGTATAAATAACCATGTAAATACATAAGTATTTCAAATACATTATATACATAAAGTAACACAAACACATACACATTTACATATATGTATATATAAACATTGGAAATGATAATAATGACATAGACAAACATTCATATGTTTTAATAAGCTTTATATAGCATTAATCACAACAACAATAACAACAATTGTAAAAACTGATATTCATTACATGCATGTATATTGTGTAAAAGATTATATAGATTACATACACATACATACATATGTATGTAACATATATACATGAATAGATATTTGAAATGTAGAATTTACAAATACATTTACATTCACATTCACAATCACAATTCAATTACAGGTAAACTGAAGACTAGCTGATAAACAAACAAAAATGTTGCAAAATACTTACAGTTTTGCTATATACACAATACACACACTGTACGGTACTCATACATCTTCAGGGTATGTAATTTGCGTATATACAGTGGTTGGCAAAAGTATATCACACATTCTAATATAAAATTAATTTAAAAGAAGGAAAGAAAAACTATTCGTTGAGAATTTTTTGGGTCACATTTGTCTACAGGCATTTTGGAAGTCAAATTTGTAGCGCATAATTTTTGAAAGGGTTCAGCTTTTGTGTTTGCCACTGTATATGAAAGCATCACTTACAAATTCCTGCATTACTCTCTCTCTCTCTGTGTAACATCCATTTATTGCCTCTATTTTATCTGTCATTTGTTTTTCGTCTGTCTACTCTTACTTAACGTAACTGTGTGGCTCTGACTGCTTGTAAAACAACAAATTTTAATAGAATTTCTTGAATTTCTTGAATATTTTTTTTATGTGAATATCCTGTTGTCCTTTAATTAAAAACCTTTTTAATAGAAATTATTTTTGTTTGGCCATGTTAGACATCAACTGAAACATTTTTAATGTGTTTTCTTCTTTATTTTTTTGAGTAAAAAGGAAACCACATAAAAATAGAAAAAGACAGAGAAAGAGAGAAAGAGAGAGAGAGAGAGCGATAGAATAATTCTCTTTCTGTAATAACAATGATAATAAAAAAGGAAAAGGAAATAAATGATTATTTTACTTTCTTTTTTTCCTTAAAGTACCTAAAATGAATGTTTTACAAAGCAACTCACATGTAATATTCATTACGTCCATCAGATTTCAACAAAATCTTGCTCTTTAAGCATTTACATGTAAGGACATGTCTATCTGGTTGCTATTTGCAGGATTTAAAAATCTTTTAACAAGTTTTAGAGCAGAATATATTTTTAATTATTTGAATTCAAAGTTATTTTTTTTGGGAAATTTTGAGTGACGCATAAAAAGTGAAAAATAACTGTCATAACCTCCAACAGTTTGCTGGTAAAGAAGTCTAAGACAAAAACTATTGAGAGAGAATTGAAAAAAAAAAATTAAAAAAGATCTTTTTTCTCTCTTGATTTAACTGTAACACAGGCAATCGGAAGTTAAAATAAAGTTGCCGTAGTCTGGCAGGTAGTGTGTTGGCTTATTAGATGTAAGGTCGCGATTCAAACCCCAGGTCATATGTACATAAAAACAAAATTATGAAAAATATTTCTTTGGCGTCTTCCTCTCAGCAGATTTCTGGCAAGAACTCTGAGAATAATTAAAATTGCCATGAAAAGTTTCTAAAAAATCTGTCCTTCGGAGACGACTTTAAACTGTAGGTCCCGCCATTCATATATAAAATTAACACACACAACATAAGTGGTGTGAGAAACTGCTTCAACTGATAGTTTGAAGGGTTGTAATGACCGATTAAAAACTCCGTACTGGCACTAGCCAGCTTAACAGCAATGCAATTGCCAAGGATATTCCTTTGTCCCACAACACATATGAGAGTTACCTTTGAATAATTCGAAATTTCTCTGAGGACCATGGACACGTTGGGACTGTGTTGATTCGGGTCTAAACCGCAACCTGAGTGTCCGAGTAAATCAAAAGATTTTCAGGAAAACTATTACCACTCAACAAGCATTAGGCCGCTTTCAAAACTGTCATGATCTCTGCTTGAAAAACACTGCAGTGGCCAGGCAGCCTATAAGAAAAATTCATATCAGAACAATTAGATAAGATCTGTCGATAGATCTCAAAAGGCTCAAAATTATTTGTTCTCAGAAAACCAAGAGCCGGTCAATGGCTGCGAGAATGTTCTGTAGTCTGCCATGATCTCTCTTTAAAAACACTCCAGTGGTGAGACAGCCTATAAGAAAAATTAATATCAGAATCCTCACCCCTCAGAAGGATCAAAATTTTTTTTCTTAGAAAGCCAAAAGCCGGTCTGTGCCCGCGAGAATGTTCTGTAGTCTGCTCTTCTTTCTCGTCATTATAGTTCCTGAAAGATTTGTTGTTAGATAGTCTCAATCTGTGGGCATGTATACCAGAGATCAGCAATGAATTGTTTTTTCGCTACTCATAAGAACTCATAAAATTTTGAATATAAGTAAGTCAACAATATTGAAATTTAACTATGTACTCGTGATACATTCATACTCACTACAACGTTGATTTATAAGTACAAATTGCAATGAGTATGAGTACAACGTTGACATCAAACTCATACCATTAGAAATATGTTTGATTCATACACCTACTCATTCAGATTCATAACTTAAGAAAAATATTTATTATACTTACTCGACTCGAATCAAAATTTACAGCCTTAGTTAATGTTGCATTTACAACAAAAGAAAAAAGACACACAAGCAAACAAGCAGAGCAAACACACAACCTTCTAGTAAGTATTTTAGTATTCGTACGCGTTCATCAAAATTTAAAGTCTTAAAGAGCATACACACAACCTTCTAGTAAGTATTTTAGTGTTCGTATGCAATTCATACTCATTTTGTGGTTTGTGTATATGTTGAGTTAAGGAGAGTCGAAATCAATAGTCAATAAAATACGTTTTGTTAAGTATGAATATGATAAGTACTTTAAACTTTGAATAGGAGTAGAGGTTCCATAATATTAAAATAAGTACGAATGTGTATAAGTATTAAAAATTATGAGTATGATTCGATACTACTCATCTTTTTGAATACTCATTGCTGATCTCTGTTAGATAGCGAAGATTATTGTTCCGCTATGGCTGCTGTAAGGTTCTTAAGATGAATCTTGGGTAGGTTTAATGCAAATATTGTTCTATGTCTATCGAAAATAACAGAGACTTGACTGGTTTCTATACAAAAGGGTTCATTTTCATGTCTTTTGCCTGCGAATGTATAAAAAGCTTTAATTTTTATGGTTTTTGTTTTATTTTTCCAACAAAAATTATGAGTTGATGTTGTTCGTCTCTGTGTATGACTTTACTTTTGACATTGATTTGCTCCAAATAAATTTTTTATTGTATTTCAATAGATTTTCTATAATTTTTTTATTTATTTTAAAGTGATTTGTTTATTGTATTGGCAAGTATTTCAGTTTTTTGGGCATTGAGTGTTTGTAAATAATAAAAAAAAAGAAAATTTTTTATTTATTTTGATGAGGTTTAAACTTTGTTTTCTTCTTTTACCTGCAACTAACAGAAAAAAAACTATTTTTTGGCAAATTTATTTTAAAAAAATATAAAAAAAACACGAAAAATTTTAAAAAATTGAAAATTATTGCAGTAAACGACTGCAGTCAGAGTCATCAACAGATTTTTTTTGTTATTTAGATATGGCATAGTAGTAGTATTGTTGTTGTTGTTGTTCCAATAAACAAAAATAAAATATTATTTGATTGATCATTGATTATTTTGGGAGCAAAATATTGGGGGGTGGTGCATGAATGGATAATAAATAAATATTTGACTGTGGTTTAATGAGAAAAATATGGAAATTTTGTTTTTGATTTTTCCATTAATTTTTGCTTTTCAATTTTCAATTTTCTATACACATTTTATTGTATTTTATGATTGATTTTTAAGTTCAATCTACAAATTTATTACAAACAAAACAAAATAAAAAAAAAGAAAATCAACAAAAAAAAATTAGAACACAGAGAGAGATACAATAATTTGCTGCTTTATGACCAACTAAACGTATGAGTGATATTTAATGGCGATAACACACACATTAATATCACTCATACGCTATGGGATAAAAAAATCAAATATAACAGAGAATGGCAGTGAACAACTGATATAATGTTTGATTTATTGGAATATTTTAATGGCCGAATGGCAAAAAAGTAAAAACTTTTTAGTGAAATAATTTTTTTTTTATCCTTATGGTTGATTAATATTTAAAAGCTTTGTTGCGCCACCCACCTTTGCCACAGTTGGTGTTGTTTTTGTTAATTAATTACGGCTTTAGGATGCTGCTGTTTGCAAAACGTATCTTTCAATTCATTAGTGTCATGCGTTAATATATCATTATTAATTGGCTGCTTTAATAGGCATTAAATAATTGAAATATTGAAAATATTGTGTTTTATGCTGTTTTGCTAATGACATTACATATTGCATGAACAACACAACGTTGTTAATTTAAATCTACTTGAGCTGCTAAACAATCCAATAATAGGTGTTAATGCAGACTCAGTGACATACTTTAGGGATTTGAAGACTGTTGACCTTGTAATATAAGTATTCTCAAAAAAACTTAAACTTTTTACAACGTTGAGAGCATAAATATTGTTATGAAAATGACAAAATCAAGATACTGGTGTTTTGTTTTTGCATCGCTTAACATTAAAATTATAAACAAAAGCTACAAAAACAAAACAATGCAGTAAACAAACAAATTATCTTACTGCTTAATATAACAACAAACAGCAGCATAAAAAATATGGTAAACAAGTAAACAAAAATTCACAAACAACACTACAAGAATAAATGTAAACATCGTTGTTTACATTTATAGAGATTTCGAAAAGGCGAAGCCGTGAACATTCGCCTTCAAGAACATACATCAGACTGTTTACTTTGACAGAGTTAGTGAATTTCAGTCAGTCTTGTGTGAAGACACGCTGTGTTTGAAGAGAGTAATCGTGGTTTGAAGATCTCCATTGGAATGATCTGTCGAACAATTATTTAGTAATTGTTATTAATTATGCAAAGGGTATAAACAGAGGAATAAAAGTTGGAACAGTGGCCCACAGAATTATGCGAATAATAAAGAATTTTAATTAAAACTGAACGCAAATTAATTTTTATTTTATTTGCAATCTACGAGCTTATATTTTAAACGTTTTTCAAAAAGGAAAAACGTAACAATATGCAAACAATTTCGAAATAGTCTGCTGCTACCAGTAAATATGATGTCAGTCTGGAGATCAAGTATAGGATCACTCTTTCCAACAGCTGCCGCTATAGTCTCAATAGAAAATAGAGTACCAGAGACCTCTATCGTTCAATAAACCTACTGAACTACAAGCCACTCAACCTTCTCATGCTTCTTTATGGCACAGAAGCATGGAAGCTATTAAGCGCTCATCTAGCAGTCTTAAGATTGTTTGAAAAAAAGTCACACGTGAGATCTTCATTTCACTGGGAGTTGTGCGATGATTTCAGCATCCGATCCAACAATTAGTTGTACGAGGTCCTTAACACCATAGACTTTACGAAAAGATCTATTGCATCGACACACAAGGACTGAATGGTAAGCCATTTTCAAAGGAAATTAAATTTTTTGATTTACAACCGATAAGATCTTTAACTTCAAATATAATCTGAAACAATTCTTATTTGTAACTCATATTTATTATTCACATTCCTTTATTCCTTGTCACAACTGCCACAACAAATTATTTACTTTCTGAGGTATTTTCTTTAATAAAAATGTGGATACTCTCAGCAGTTAAGTATGAACAAGAATATTCATTTGTTTGAGAACAATTTAACAATTGAAATCGATTTACCACAACAAATATGTGTCACATCCATTAAATGGAAACTGAGATGGAAAAATTTTGTTGTACATGCACACTTTAATGGTAACAAATCAACGAATTGTGCTGCAGTTTGTATACCACAAACGTTTCAAAAGCATATCCCTGACACAACAAACTCTAATAGTTTGTAGTTTGTGATTGCATTAGAATTTCTCTTTCAGTTTGGTGTTAGAGGAGTATGGAGAGGTATGGCGTTGTGTGTGGGGTGTGTTGCAAATCTGCATTTACTCATTTCATTTAAAATGAATTGGCAATATTTGAGTATGTAAAATGCAAAAATTACTTATAATATATGCAGATGAATTGATGTTTGAGCTCTCTCATACATTCTTATAGCCATGCAACACAAGCATTTCTCTATCAAAGTTTATTCCTACACTCCGATATGCAAAGTTTGCAACTGAATAGAGTTTCTCTTGTTTATTTTTTATTTCTGTCTTTTTTTTGGAGAAAATTTTATGCAAAAGTCTTGTGAATGAAAATATATTCTGCATACATATCCTCATATGCCACACAGATTCTCCCACAAGTAGCAGAGCACCAGAGTAGCCAGCAACACTGACGGACGGCATCACATCCAATCCATTGTTATGCATAACAAAAGTTTATCATCATCATCATCATCGTCATCATCCTAATGATTATCATTGTTCCACTAACTATCATTGCCGCCATTACCTCAATCATCATCACTATAGTCATTGTTATCATATTTGTTTGCATTATCCTGTGTGCAAAACACTTTCCCCCCGTAGAAAATCATGCAACTGCTCATGTTTTTGCAACTGCTGCCATTAGTACTGCTGCTGGTTGCTGCTGCTAAGCATATGATCAACAACTACATGAAGAAAAAGGATTTCGTTTTTGCTTGCAATGCCATTGGTATGTGCCTGCCTGCTTGGTCATCTCTAACTTGATTCTTGTTATCGAGTTTGTTATAAAACATGTTCTCACTTCTATTCATTTCAAATCGTTTTTTTTTTTGTTTTTGATTTGTTTTTAGATGACAGAGAAATTGAAGAACAAAACAATTTTGGTTTTCATTGATGATGAACAGTTTCTGTGTATTTTGCAAACTGAATTCAACCAGAATGATTTCAATAAGTCTGCGGAATATTCCAATTACAAGGTGCAACATTTTACTAGAAAGAATTTTTTTTTTTTTCCAATTTTCTTTAAAGTCCGTTTCTATGGGTCAGGTATTGGATAATTGGCACCAAAAACAATCCGAGTATTACTTACTTAATTATCTAATAGGTCATTATAACCCTTTAGTCAGGATTACAATCTAGCTTCTCACACCAGCCAAGTTGTGTGCGTTAATTTTATTCATGAGTAATGGGAACTATATTTTAAAGTCAACTCCGAACGACAGATTTCTGAGTAAATTTTCATGGCAATTCTTTTACTCGCAGAGTTTTTGCCAGAAGACTGCTGTAAGGACGTCGACAAATATTTTTTCATATTTCGTTTCATTCGAGATGTCTGGTTCAAGATCGGCAATGATTATTCAAAAGTAGAGTAGAATCGAATCATACTCATAATTTCTGATACTTATACGCATTCATACTTATTTTTATATCATGGAACCTCTACTCATATCCAAAATTTACAGTACTTATTAGGGATGCCAATCGGGAAATCCCGAATCCCGAAATCACGGGATTTTCGAGATTCACAAATCCCGAATCCCGGGATTTTTAAAAACTTGTCCCGGGATTTTTCGGGATTTTTGGGATTGTGAATTCATATGTATTTTGACCCTGCAAAAGGTGCTGAAAAAAAATTCTATATCACTCGACTTCGATAATAGCATCTTAGATGAGGAAAACCCTACTTCCATTGCTGAAAAGTTATTTAATGCCATCGAAGAATGCAAAAGCCCTATAAAACGAATTAATAGGGTAACTGATTTAGATACTCAACTCTCCCAAGAAATAGATTTATTTACATCAGGAGGTGGTAGAGGTGAATATTTACAAGCTGCATACAGCTATCTTCCTCTCAGCAGATTTCTGGCAAAAACTCTGAGAGTAAATAAAATTGCCATGAAAAGCTTCTCAAAAATCTGTCGTTCGGAGTCGACTTTAAACTGTAGGTCCCGCCACTCACATATAAAATTAACGCACACAACATAAGTGGTGTGAGAAGCTAGGTCGTAATCCTGGCTTAAGGGTTGTAATGACCAATTATGTACATATGTATGTATACAGGTATCTTGGAACTATTTTACCAACAAATGTTGATTGCGCGAACTGTTTTTCAACGGCAGCGTATGTTGACAACAAAATTCGTTCAAGTCTATCAGATCACATGTTAGATACTTTAATCTTTTTTTGGAATACAAATAATTTTCTTAAAACTAATGCATTTGCATATGTATGAATAATTTTTATTTTTGTTAATTTACGATTTTTTGTTTCTTTGTGTCTTGCTTTTTTTTATATTATATTTTTAATGGCATATAATTCTGATATAATTGGAATATAAATGATTTTGTTAACAAAATATGTATATTTTTTTCATTTTTATTATTAAGAGAAAATCGCGATTTTTCCCGTGATTTTTCGGGATTTTTGGATCCCGAATTATCCCGAAATATCCCGGGATTTCGGGATCGGGATTACAAAATCCCGAATCCCGGGATTTTTAAAAATCAATCCCGTTTGGCATCCCTAGTACTTATCATATTCATACTTGACAACACGTATGATGTCATAACTCAACATATACACGAAGCACAAAATAAGTATGATTCGCGTACGAACACTAAAATACTCACTAGAAGATTATGTGTTTGCTCTGCTGGGTGCTCTATCTTTTTTTAATTACGTGTCTGTTTTCTTTTGTTGTAAATGCAACAACAACTCAGACTGTAAATTTTAATGAATGATTCGAGTCACTCGTATCATTTATAAATATATTTCGAAAGTTATGAATCTAAATGAGTAGACTTATGAATCAAACATATTTTGAATGGTATGAGTTTGATGTCAACGTTGTTCGCATACTCATTGCAACCTGTACTTATAAATCAACGTTGTAGTTAGTACGAATATCAGAGTACATAGTTAAATTTCAATATTGTTGACTCACTTATATTCAAAATTTCATGAGTGTTTATATATAGTTTATATATATAGTAGCGAAAAAACGATTCATTGCTGATCTCTGGTTTGAACCATGGCGAACGCACTACCTATTAAACTACTGCGACACTTTTTAGAGCTCAAATTTATGCCTTGATATAGATCCGTAAGAAAAATACTGGCAACTTTTCATATTATTAATCAGAATTATCTAAAATTTAATACAAATCTTTAATAGCCTTAATGTGCTTTCTATTACCAAACGCTTCTAAAACTACCTATGTACGTACGTATTACCTAACAACACCCTTCCATTATGCTACTCTACTATAGTATTTGTTTAAATTAGTTTAAATGTTCTTTGCATTAGTAGTGGGTATGAAATATTTGTACTTACCAAAGTAATGAATAAATTGTCAATATTCATTTTTACTTTCTATCTCACTCTCGCCTCTTTTCTGCTTCTCTCTATCTCGCTCTCTCTTTATTTCTCCCTTCATACAATTACATTCTTGCTATCCCTGCAACAATTTTATTTCTCTCATTTAATTGCAATGTTTATTTTTGGAACAGGATTTATATACTCGTATGTATACCCTTAGCATCTCACTCTCTCTCTCTCTCAATACCAACCTCTCTCCCACTCTCTTTTTCTATTTATTTTCATTAATACAAAAAAATAAACGCGTGTAGGCTGTGTTTTTAGGCTACAGGATATTGAGTGCAAAATCATTTCACTGGCATGACATTCATGCCAACACTCTGTCATTCTTTAATTCATTTACTCATTCATTCACTCATTTATTCAATTCAGTTCAGTTTTGTTTTGATTAAAAATAGAATGAATAACAACAAAAACAAACACATAGAAAATGTTTTTGTTGTCACCTGGCAGCCTGTAAAATGTGTACATGAATGGCCTCGTCAGTCTTTATCTAAATCGTGGCATTGATTGTGATTGTGATTGTAACGGCTGTGCAACTTACAATGGTTGTAACTTTTTCTGTTGATTTTCGCTTTGCATTTGCTGCAAATGATTTCAGTTTCTTCTGACATTGTTTACATGTTTGCATACAAATTTTCTTGTTTTTTCTGTTTTTATTTTTATTCTGCATAAAGATGGGCCAAACAAAACTGAATCGTGTTAGAGAAGACAATAAATAATGTACAGCAAATAAATGATCGGTTTCATTGGCATCATTTTGTAAGGGAGATTTTTTAAGAGCTATAGGAAAATTTTTCAAAAAAAAAAACACATAAAATTCAGAAAAATGCATGAAATCTTTATTTAAATCGATAGTACGGTCCATATAATTAATGTTTGAAGATTATTTCATGCAAATGTTGACCGAGACTGCGCCTCAAATGGTCCATCCGCTTAGTCCAATTTTGGCATACTCTATCCAACATTTCGGCCGGTATCTCACGAATAAATGCTTCAATGTTGTCTGCCAATGCGTCAATTGAAGCGGGCTTGTCTGTATAGACATGGTCTTTAACATAGCCCCACAAAAAATAGTCTAAAGGCGTTAAATCGCACGATCTAGGCGGCCAATTGACCGGTCCCGAACGTGAAATAAAATGTTCACCGAACTCGCCTCTCAATAAGTCCATTGTTACGCGTGCTGTGTGGCATGTGGCACCGTCTTGTTAAAACCACATGTCGTGCAAGTCAAGCACTTGCATTTTGGGCAAAAAAAAGTTGGATATCATCTCACGGTAGCGCTCACCATTCACAGTTACGTTACGATTCGCAGCATCTTTGAAGAAGTACGGTCCAATGATGACAAATTCAATGATTTGCAAGCGTTGTTCGTTTGTAAGACGATTCATTGTTAAATTATAGACCAAACTGAAGATGTTTGACAGTGAAACAAAACACGAAACGTGCGTGAGCTGTTTAAACCAGTGTTGCCAAAAAGTTAATAGCTAAAAAATCATACTTTAGAACTTGTCCGGCACATATTGGTTTAGTGGGGTACAAAATAAAAACTGAAATTGTTTGCGTTTTATAAGGTTTTCGGTGAAAACAAATAAAAGTGTATCCAAAAAAAATTACAGAATTTGTGTTTTCATTTAAAACCGGTTTGGTTAATGTGCTGATAAAACTTCAGACCATAAGAACGATGCCGAAAAATATTTTACATCTTTCATTTGGCCTTTAAACATCAACCTTTGCTCGTTTCCTGGTGATACGCATACTGTAAAGTGTATGTACAATTGATGCTTAAAGTGTGGGCGCAACGGAGTGTAGAAAATTATTTGCTAAAGTGAAATAAGAAAACGAATACGTTCCCACTACAGTCGGATCTACGCTCCGGAACGACTCGATTACTCATTGTCCAAGGATTGTCAACCCAGCGAAAGCTGTTTCAGCCGGAAGTTTTTTTTCCCAAGGAAGACACTTCCGGAGACAGCAGCAGAGCTGTTACAACAACAACAAGTCTTCAGTCAGGATTACGATCTAGTTTCTCACACCGCTTATGTTGTGTGCGTTAATTTTATACATGAGTAGCGGGGCAGATTTTTGATAAACTTTTCATGGGAGTTTTATTTACTCTCAGAGTTTTTGCCAGAAATCTGCTGGGAGGAAGTCGCCAAAGAAATACTTTTTTTTCGTATTTCGTTTTGATGTCTGACCTGGGGGCTAATTCTCGCATTCGTATACGAACGAATTTTTACTCGAACGTGCGAGTTTTTTTATTTTTGGGATTCTCTTATTCGTTATCGAGTAACGTGTATCGAAATTTCTAATGATGGCATTCGATAACGTGTGATCATTCGAATGCAATCTTGCAAGTTTTTACTCGTAAGCACTAAAGCTTTCGATTTAACGTTTTTCTGCTGTAAAAAACAATATAAAAAAATGTAAGTAACAAATTTATAATAATTTATGAATAAAAAATTAATTCCAGTATTTGTAGGTCAAAACTCTCAAAAATTAATTACACCCAGAAGGAAATTCTTGGAAATTTCATGGTTAAGCATTCAGAATTGGCAAAGAGTATTATACCAAATACTTCTCAGGGAAAGGCAAGAGTTTATCAGCTATGGGAACAGCTCACAGCTAAGCTCAATGCTTCCGGCCCACCAATCAAAGATGCAAAAATGTGGCGCAAGGTAGTTTAACAAACTCTTGTTTTAGTTTAAATAATAAATGTATAAATATATGTATGCCTTTAGGTATACGCTGACCAAAAGCAAAATGTTAAAAAGAAGTTTTCATTCAATAAATCTTCAAGAAAAAAAAACGGGTGGCGGGCCGTATGAGGAAAAAGTTCTTTCCCAAATGGAAGAACATATACTGTCTGCTGCTGGAACTGAAGTTTCTGTTGAGGGTCTAAGAAAAAACATCAGAAGGCAGCCTAAAAGAGAATTGCGACAAAGAAAATGTTACCCCAACAACTTCACCAAAAAATAGTATTCCTGACGTATCTCCCTACTGTTTATGAAGAAAATAAAATGGAACCTACCATGTCTTCTTTTATAGAATTTGAAGATGATACTGCAGAAGAAACTTCAGCACCAGCTAATAATAAAGAAAAAAAAGCTTTCTATCTCCTCAGAATCAGAAGAAGACGAGTAAAACCAAAATAAATATATTATCCATATTACGAAATATTACAATTTTAATAAAACTTTTCTTCCTTGGATTAATTAAATTTCTTTTATTTTTGTAAGAAAACATGTTTTTTGTTTACAATTTCTGCATTTTAGTCAGTGCTGTAAAACGAAATAATTAACTCGTTTCACAACACCTAAGCAGCCAATCGATTCGTTTCGTATCGAGTAACATCATCAGAAAATTTCTCGCTATCGAAATTATTTTCTATTCGAACGCAATTTCGATCACGACTGCGAGAATTAGACCCCTGGTGTTTGAACTATGGCTTCACATCTAATAAGCCAAAACACTACCTACTAGACTACAACGACTTTCAGTTCTTAAACTGAATATTAATGAGGGCCCTACTAAAGATCACAATGTCCAGTCAGCACCCCTCCACTTATGGATAAAATTCACACGCATAATGGTGTGAATGGTTTGATAAACTAGTTCGTAATCCTGGCCAAGTGGTTGTAATGATCAATAAAGTAAACCTTGGAATATTTTCACAATTTTTAGCAATGTTATTGACAAAAACAAGCACTTGCTTAGTTTACAAGCCATGTCAACAAATTGAATTGAATTTCTATTGCAAAAAAAATATTCCATTTAAATCCAAAAATTTCATAAAAATAATCGTATACACTCTAAACATATCGTAGACTATTGAGTGCACCCTATTAATTGCTATACACTCTGTGGAGCTGAATCCATTTCTTAAATACTAACATACACTAGCATTTATAAATGTTAGTGTTAGTAAGAGTTGAGTATGTTTACATATGTCGTATGTGTGTGTGTGTGAATATGAATTATATAAAATATACCGTTTATTTCATTAAATTTCTTTTGAAAAGTTGTTCCGCTTTCCAAGTGGAATTGTATTGTATTTCGTTGTGTTGCATTGCGTTGTATTGTGTTTAGTGGGCACAATATTTTCAATCCAATTCATTATGTTTACGACTTGGGAGCGAGTATTTGTATAGCAAAGAGGGAATAGAGAGCGAAATATATACAAATCATCATCATTATACAAAGAAGAGGAAGAGCAATGGCAATGTCGCTGTATATGTGTGCATGTATGTATATGCGTATATGTATATTGGTTTTATTTGTTTTTGTTTAATTCAACTGCAACCAAGCATTTTAATTGATGTTTAGATGCTATTTGCTTACATATGCTCTCCCTCTCTGACTTACACACACACACATGTATGAAGTCATACACTTGCTCTCATATGAAAACAAATCATGGCTCGTTTATAATAGTTTAAAGCTCTAAATGCGTTTCCTTTCCCTCTCTTATGTTCTCTTATAGAAAAAAAAAAACATCAAAAAACTTCTTAATTTAACATTTGTTCGTTTGTTTGTATGTACATACATACGTATGTATGTATGTATATGTATGTATGGATGTGTGTGTGTTTTGTTTATTTTATCGTTTCAATTCAATTCTTTTGTTGTTGTTCAAGAGGATTTTTTTTTGCTTGTTGTTGCTCAGTATTATTCTGGTTGTTGTTGTTGTTGTTGCTTTTGTATTGTTTGTTGTTTGAGTAAATCGATAAATTAAGTGACTTTTAAAAACAACAACTACAATAGCAACAATAAAAAACCAACACCAAACACTAACAAGAGGGTGAAGTTTAAATGTATTTGTGTCAGTAGCATTTGGAGAATGAATGAATTGTTGTACCATTCTCATACTCCTCTCTCGCGCTCTCTCTCCCACTCTCCTTGGCAGCTTAAATGAATGTATATGGGGGGTATGTGTGTATATGTATGTATGTGAGAATATGCTTTTGATTTTATTGATTCTATTAAAACATTTGCGCCACTATAGGCTACCATGTGAATGTATATGTGTTGATGGCTATGTGTGTGCGAGTGTATGTGTGTAGGCAAGAGTGTTTAAATATGCTTTTGAGCACATAAAAGCAATTTTCAAATTAAAATTTTACTCGTTTGGCAGCATCTGTTTGTCGTTCTTTTCGGTTTTTTTTTTAATTTTCTTTCTCCGTTTCTGTTTCAAATTTAATTTCTGGTAAATTCGTTTCTTTTATTTTAAGCTTCAAATTGCCAGCCTAAAAAATGATGCTGAGAGGCTCATTAAATTGAACAAAAAAAAATTTGGATTATAAGAGAGAACTTAAATAAATTCAGTGTGGCATTAGCATAAATTATTCGAAATTCATCATCAATTAGCAGAAGACAATTATAAACGGAATTGTACATTCAAAACAAATTTTCAAGCACAAAAAAATACATTTCTACACAGAGTTTTGGCCACAGATTGTTCATACAAATACTTTATACTTCATACATATTATTCTTTGAGTAAATGAAAAGCGAGAAAATCCTTTTTTGACTGCATGAGCATTTTAAGATTTACTCTACAGTTTATAGTGGCTATTCGCTCTTGATATTTACGTAGAAAATACCTCGATAAAATGACAACTAAACGAGCAAGTGACTGATGTACAATTGATTTGAACAAGAGACCATGTAAAAGAAATTGAGCGACATAAATCGGATGCTATTAAAACTTGTTAAACCGTTCAACGTGTATAGGTCTTACGGACTGTATTGCACTCTCCGCCAGCAGTAAAACTAGAAAATTAAACTTCACTGATAATGAAAATGAAACGGTTGCTGGTGTCTGGTCCAAATATTTATGGATTTAGTTCCATACGCTGGATTCACCCAACAAGCATATTCCGAAACAAGTTCAGTTTTTTGAGAGTTTGTTCCAAAACGATTCACCCACTTCGAACAATTGTTCTGTAAAAGCAAGTTTACCATATGAAATATTTTTGTAAACGATGCGTGTTAGTTTTACAATTAGGCAGCACAGTAGCAGATGATTGCAATTCGTTTGTTTTCTTGACTTGAGTGTGATCATATTTTTTATTGTGTTACAAAGAATTTGTAAATTAAAACAAATCTTAGTGAAAAAAAAAAAATGAACAAATTTAAAGTGCTTCTTTTAATAGTAAATATAATATGATGTGGCAGCTCAGTTCAACTTTGCTTGAAAAATTAAAGTAGCTGGCAGCACAGTTCGATTGTTTCGGAACAAAAATTAAAATTAAACCAATTCGAGCTGAAATTGTTCCGAAGCAAGCTTACTCTCTTTCGCTCTCTCTCCCAAAAAGAGAAACGTCAAATTACATATAAAAAAAAAATTTTGTTCCGAAACGATGGGTGAATCCAGCTTTAATGGCCTCCCTTAGTAAATATTTTAATTTTGATTGATTAATAAAAGAGGGAACAGAAGTACACTGTCCGAAAATATTGCATCTATTAGATAAAGTGTGGCAATTAATCTGAAATTGTAGATTCCACGAGGTTCTTAGCGATTCATTATGCCTCATTTTGCATTTAAATTTGCAACTCCATCCACATGAACTCCAATTAATGCTACAAATAAAGACGACTGATTGTTCACAATGCCGTAAGTATGCTGATTGGCTGCTAGAGCTTCAAACTTTAGCGCTGAAGCTTATTTCTCAATGGGTGGTTTCATCAACAAGCAAAATTCTCCGATTCCCAGAGAACCCAAAATTGATTTTTAAACAGCCAATCTTACTGGCTATACCCTGATGTACGATATTTTAAAAGTCCAAAACATAACAAAATGGCTCAGTTTTAATTTTTTTTTCGATTATTTTTTTCATTAATTGTTTAACCCATTAGATCCCAACCATCTTTAAAACCAAAAAAATACTTTATTGTGTTAAAATATATTTTATAAGGATCTACCTTAAAATAAAATTAAAAAAAATTAAATATTGTTTTTTGAAAATATGTTTTTGGGGCTGTACCCAAGCTTGTACACCAATATTTATGCTTACCAACAAACACTTTTCTAAATTTTTTAAATAATTTTTTTTTAAATTATATTTAATTAATCTGTTTACTTTACTTTTCACTTAAATTCGACTGCATTTAGTTTAAAATACAAAAGATATAAATACGTCAACTTGTGATGAGAAATGCAAAAAATTACAAAATATAAAAACAGATAAAAGAGAATGATAACTTACCCATTATATTTTTTTACTTTCTTTTACTACTTATTAATCACAATGGGCCCTGTATGAGGCCTAAGTGTGTCCGCTCATCGGGTGGACAGCCACTTCTACCTACCTACCTACTACTTATTAATTCTTTACATTCTCTATTAATGTTATGAAAAACAATTTTTTTAAAAAAGCCAGTAACTTTCTGTATATAGCGCTATAAAGTTTCTGTACTGAAGCGAGTACAGTGGGAACGAATGGATTAATAAAATAATTAACTATTGTAGGATCAAAAATATCCTAGTCCGAGCTAAAACTGCTCGTCTTAGGAACATTGTTTCAAAATTTCAATGAAATCGTTCAAGTAATTTTTGCTAAATAGTGGTCGTGATTCGAGAAAAACGCGTTTAAGTCGCGAGCGTCTGATCATGTTGTAGTATTTTGCGTTTTTCTCTTTCCTTTCGTATTGTTTCAGGCAAAAGAAGATTAATACCTTAATTCTACGACTCTAACGTAACTAAAACCGTAAAAAAATAATTTATATTTTTTTTTAATTAGGGACTACAGTGTACTCTCTCTTAAGCGGACACTTATGGGACTGACAATTTTGTCCGCTTATGAGGAGTGTCCGTTTATGAGAGAAAATCGAAACTATAAGTACATATATATTCTTTAAACACTTTTATTCCAAAACAAAAACACTCATATAAGGCAATACAAAATAACAAAAATTTCATTTATATTTTTGTGAATAAAAGAGAAAACAGTTTGAAAAACGTGATACGTATTCAACTAGGTTTAACATAGTCCGAAATTTTAGCTTAGTTTCACCTTTAATTTCAATATCTTGGAGATGCATTTGAAGAACAGTCAGCATTTTAACACTTTCAAGATCGCTGTGATATAAAGAAAAATCTTTTAGTTTTCTTATAGCGAAATAAGCCTCCTTATAAGAAGTGAACTTGTCTTCAATTCCACTTTTCAGCTCATCTTCAGACGAGGTTGCCAGCGTTTCGTTGGAAGTAATGTTGCGAAACGCCCTAGGTTTTGCAGCTTTCCCAATAACAAAAAGGCGTTCTCTTTCTCCAACCATATTGACGTAGTGCAAAATCGTGACTCTATCTTTAGCCATAATTCCGCCTGTGCATTTTTCACCTCTTAATGCAAATGTCTTATCGGATAATGCTCGAAAAATAATCCAGTCTCATCAGCATTATAAATATCTCGCAGATCATATCCTTCAATCAAAGATGGCACTTCTTCAATAAAACTTTTGACATCATCTTGGTTAACACTTCTACAGATATAGCTCGAAACGTTATATTATGTCGTGTTTTTATATCTTTCCAGCCACATAATTAAGTTACCCTGGCCTTGCTTCTCATAAGTGTGCCCGATAAAGTAATGTTCTTATTTCGAGCCTTAATAAACCAATCGTAGTACAATTTATCTATGATAAGACCCATGGGATTCAACAGGCTTCTTTTTCTCTCCGGATTGATATCAGTGTCCCACAATCTTAAAATTTGGTCTTTGTTTTTGATGATGCAAGTAGCTTGTGTTTGACTGATTTTACATTTCTTTGCTAACTCGCGTGCATTAAGTTTTTCATTTTTATAAATTTCATTGACATTTACTTTTTCTTTAATAGTTAAAACTGATTTAGGCATCGTAAACGTAAGAAATTTGTGTACATATTATTTAAATACAACATTCAAGACAACAGGCTTTTTATATTTTCGGGATTCCCCCTTTTAAATACGTGTTTTATGGAATAATACATTCAGCGAATAAAAAAATGTAATCAAAAAATGGTGTTAACATTCTGCAAGTTGTCCGTTTATGGGGAACTAAAATGTCAATATGTCGTGGAAAAAGTGTCCATGTCCTGTTATGGGAGGGTTGTCCGCATAAGAGAGAAATATTTTAAAAATCCCTTACAATTCAATTTTTTTGGTACTGAAAAAAGTGTCCGGTTATTGAAGGTGTCCGCTTAAGAGGGGTGTCCCTTAGGAGAGAGTACACTGTATACTAAACCCTTAAGACATTTTCAATAACGGCTATTAAAATTGCTTTAAAAATAATTGCTTTTTTTACCAAAATTATCTCGCTTACTATATCAGTCGATTTTATTTTTATGTTGTAAGCATTATTGTCAATAAGTTTAAATTCTTTTTTTTAATTTTTAAGGAAAAAAAAAACATTCGCTTGCCTATAAAAATTTATTTTAAAGATTAAAATTTTCTTTTTATGATTTCTTATTATTATCTCTACACACAGCTTCTAAACGATAAAAAAAAAAATACGTCTAAAAGAGTACATAAAAAATCATGCTTATACACATACACATACCCACACGCACACATCCACATACTCATCATTTTTATAACAGATAATAATTTTTTGGTTGTTGTTGCGATTGTTATTCTCTTTTGCTTTTTTTATTTGTTAAGTTGAGGTTGTTGTTGATGTTTTTTATGGCTGTTAATTTTTATATAATTTTCAAACATTTAAAGTTCATAAAGTCTAATGATAGATTTTAAACGATAACACCAACACAAACCAGCACAACACATAAGCATATGCATTAACAAACATAAACACTCACACATATGTATTTTGGGGACATGTATTTGAATGTTAACACATCATTTAAAAATCCATATAAAAACGCAAGGCAAAGTACAACAACAAAAAACCCACACATATTAAAGCAATCGAGAAAGCGAGAGAGCGAGAGAAAGACAAAAAATACCTTTAATAAGAGCATAAACACTCATACATGCACACACAGTTAAGGGATTTTCTCTGGCATATGTGTACATAAGATGAACAAAATTCTCTTTTAGATACACATGCACACATATTTGAATATGTATGTACATACATATGTACATACTTAAGTATAATGGTTTATAATGTTACATTATTACACATACTTACGCACACATAAATACACACGACAAGGTTCTTGTACAAAATAAATTTTAAGCCTTAAGCTTCAATATGTAGTTGATTTAATTTTTCCATCTCGTTTTTCTGTTTAAATTTTTTTTCTTTCTCTTCATTTTCCATTTGACAAATTTATGTACACGTTACGTACACAAATCTACGTGTGGGCATACAAAATGTGTGTGTTTATATTTTATGTGTTACATGTATACATGTATGTAAGTGTGTGAGAAAGAGAAAAAAAACGTAAATAATAATCATATGTTACATAATGTTCGAGGGATTACGTGACACATTTTTATCATTTGATGACAAAATTTTTTTTTTCGTTACTGTTGCTGTCTTTATTGTAAATATATGCTCTCATATGGTGTGTGTGTTTAAGCGGAAGAAGGTGTTTTTGGCACCTACTCCTTTACTTTTATACACACTCATTGGCATACATGTGTGTGTGAAGATAACGAATCTTTAAGAGCATAAACAGCACACACATATCTGCTACTTGCTCTTATACACTCTAGTTTTTATGCAGGCGTAACTACTAAGCGGATGATGACACATGTTTCAAGTGGTATTTTTATTATCCACACCCTAGACCAGTGGTACAAAAAGGGCTTTATTTTACCAAATACTTCCAGGCTCATTTCATACTCGTTTAGGTTTTTAAACCGCCGATGTTCCATGTCGTTACAACCGTTTAGTCAGGATTATAACTTAGCTTAGCGCACCACCCGTGTTGTATGTGCTAATTTTTCCCAATAATGGCGGGACCTACAGATTGAAGTCGATTCCGAACAACAGATTTTTGAGAACCATATCTCGGCAATTTTGTCCTAACTTTCAGAGGTTTTGCCAGAGTAAAGAAGTGTTAGGTTTGCAATTAACACGATCTGTTTGACGGCCAATGGCTCTCGTAATTAATACATTGACCGCTTTGTCAGTCACTGGTGACTCCAGTGGGGCTATGTCAGTCGCCAGTGACTGATACCGAGTACCTACTTTAACTTACCATTCAGTCACGAGTTCTGTGTTAAACGTTACTGGTATTGCTTGACACGCCCCTTCTGCATGTTATCGCAACTTTTTTTTTTTTAATTTTATGATAAAACATATTGGCGGAGAATGTGTTAAGAAAACAAGCAAATTATCACCTACGGGTCACGAAAAACACAGAAGTGATTGCAGAAAAGCCATTGTATTCGGAGGTGCCATTGAAAATAACCCTGTAAGGTTCGTTAACCTCTGTGACCAAAGCCTCTGTGACCTTCTAATAACCGAGTTTTTTGGCCAGCTTTTGAAGATAATGATGCTGGACGGTATATGGTTTCAAAAGGCAATGTCATGAGCCACAACAACACGAGTGATTTTAGATTTATTGCATTAAAGTTTACAGAGTAAATCCACAACATTAGACACCAATTGGCCAGCAATATAATGCGATATGATGCCGGTAGAATTTTTTTTTGTCAAGCTACCAAAGCGACCAAAGCAAACAAATTATCTTTAAATTCAAATCAGAGAACACTGAAGAACTGTCATAAATATGACACAGAATTTAAAAGAAAAAAAAATTGATATTAACTGTTGCAAATATAGGTTCCCTCACTTTCCAAACTCCCATGCATGGCTATAAACTTTAACAGCGTTACTTTGTGTAAGTATATGGGCTTCGAATATCCCGCGATATGATATGCTTCACACACACACACAGCACAGCACAGCACATATAAGGAAAATTTCATTAAATCTGTCAATGTATGAGTAAGTCATTAAATAGGCAACAGAAGTAGAACAAAAGTTATACGGAATGGCAAAGAAAAGGGAACAGTAAACAAGATAATAAAGGTTTATGTGTGTGTGTGTAAGAGAAACGAGAGTAATAAAAACGACATGTAAAGACACATGTAGACACTTATTGCTGTTGGTTTTGTTGTTGCTGTTATTGACACACAACAATTTTTCATATTATTTTTGAATTTAAAAACCCAAAGAAATTCTTAAAAGGCTGTGTATGAAGATGCCTTTAACTTCATATATTTCTTGAAGGATATTTTAAGTGTGCCAACAACAACACCAAACACAAGTAACGAAAAACGAAGGAATATATTCGTTCGTTCGTTTGTTATTAACGTTCAAAATGCCTACATTTGTTCGTATTGTTGCTTAGACTACCGCAAATATACGGATTTCTAAACAAAAAATATTTCCTTCACCATATTCTTTGCAGCATTTCTTATATATTTTTTTGAGGCTAAAAAGTAGTGTTCAGTTTGAAGTTTTTCAATATTTTTTAAACCAAAATTAAATTTTTTTTGTTTTTTTTCTTCAGATTTTACCCTCAAAACCTACTTGTCGTTGTATTTTCTTCTTGTGTGCTTATGTTGACGTAAATTTTGAAGATTTTTTTCCTATTTTCTCGGTTAAAAAAAAACCCACAGGCATTTTCCGTTTGTGGTTTTTCAATAGAAAACATCTCAAATTTACCTGGGGAAAATTGTTAAAAGGAATTTCTGTTAAACAGCTCGTAAGATGAAAAACAAAATAAAAAAACATGTATTGTGGCTGTGGCTTTAAGCACTGAAGATATGAAATGCCTTCCCTTTTTTCTGATTTTTTTTGCATTTTTTGCTCATTTTAGTAAATAGAACAGAACAGAACAGAGCAGAGACTGTTTTTTATTTCTTGAGCGTTATTTGTGAAACATGTCTCTATCGTTACTTTGAAATTTTTTCCTTTTTCTTGTATTTGTTGTCATTATGACAACATAAGTTGGAAATTTGTAAGTGATTTTGCTTTTCTGAAACACACAAAAAAAACCAGAAAAAATTTCCATGAAAATATGCAAAATAAATAAAAAAAAAATTCAAAAACGATGATTTATTTTAAATTGACGGCAAAGGGGGAAAGATGTGATTCCTTTATTGAATGTTTGATAATGTAGAACCAAAACGAAAACCCGTTTCAAATATTCCTAGAGCATTTAACAAATTTCAGGAATTATTTAATTTCAAATGAAAAGGATTTCAATATATTAAAGAGGAAACCAAATAATCCTCCAATGATGACCATTGATACTTACGAAGGCGATATGCTAATCAGAGATCAGCAATGAATCGATTTTTCGCTACTCATAAGCACTCATGAAATTCTGAATATAACTGAGTCAACAATATTGAAATTTAACTATGTACTCTGATTCATTCGTACTCACTACAACGTTGATTTATAGGTACAGGTTGCAATGAGTATGCGTACAACGTTGACATCAAACTCATACCATTCGAAATATGTTTGATTCATAAGCCTACTCATTTAGATTCATAATTTTAGAAAAATATTTATAAATGATACGAGTGATTAATGTTATATCATATATTGTAGTATTGAAGTCGCCGTAGTCTAGTAGGTAGTGTGTTGGCTTATTAGACGTAAAGCCCGGGTTCGTATCCCAGGTCAGGCATCAAAACGAAAATATGAAAAAATATTTCTTTGACGACTTCCCCTCTGCAGATTTCTGGCAAAAACTTTGGGAGTAAATAAAATTGTCACGAAAAGTTTCTCAAAAATCTATCGTTCGGAGTCGACTTTAAACTGTAGGTCCCGCCACTCATGTATAAAATTAACACACACAACACAAGTGGTGTGAGAAGCTAGGGCGTAATCCTAACTGAAGTATATTGTAGTATACTCAGCGTGGTTTAATTCAAATACGTCTTCCTTGTCCTAGAATTTGTCAAACAATAGCAAAGTATAAGAATAGTGAACACTTATTACTTCTTCTGAAATAAGCGTATTCTAGCTGGTAGTATTTGGCTTATTAGACGCAAAGCCGAGTCTCAAACCTCAGCTCAGACGTGAACAAAGCAAAATATAAAAAAAATATTTCTTCGGCGTCTTCCTCTCACCAGTCTTCTGGCAAAAACTCTGAAAGTAAACTAAATTACGATGAAAAGTTTCTCAAAAATCTGTCGTTCGGAGTTGACTTTAAACTGTAAAACCCGCCTCATACCTCATGTATAAAATTGACGCACACAACGTGGGTGATCTATGCAGGTAGGTTGTAATCCTGACTAAAGGGTTGTAATAACCAATTAAGTAAATAAGAAGCTGATGAAGAGATGTCACAGGATATTTAATAATAAAAATTCCTTAATGAATGAATGTGACCCAGTAAAGAAAACATGCAAATATGTGCTGCATATTTTAGCATATTTTATTGAATTAAACTTTTAACCCCTTTTTCCCGGGCATATTATTTCCATTTAGCTTTTGCCTTCATTTCATATTCATGTAATTTTAACATGAATTTTAAATGCAAAATTCAAATTTCTATACCTAGACCACAGAGCCATTGTTGGTAAAAATAAAACCGATGAAAAAATAGGAGACAGAGAGAGTGAGTTAGAGAGAGAGAGAAATGTAAACATTTTGCCTTGAACTGACATGTACGCAATTCTAAATAGATGTTAATTAATTAATTAATTAATTTATACCGAGAACGCGCAAAAACAAATGCAAACAAATAAACCAACCATGATTAGTTGGCATACAGTTGTGGTAATTTGTTTACATGCACGTAAGGAAAATATTTCGAAATATAAAATTTAATTTCAAATATTTTTAATGTTTCACACGGTATAACGTATACCGCCATAAATAAAAAAAATAAATTTACATAATTTTGCTTGTAAACAAATGCTACTGACTGTAGCCGTGTCAGTCTATGACTGATATTGAAATTGAGTTGTGTTGTGTTGAGTTGAGTTGTGTTGAGTTGTGTTGAGTGTAGTGCTTGTAGCCCCCAAAAAATAATTACGCATTTTTAATTGAATGACAACCACTTAACGCATAATTCAATTAAAATTTCCAATTTTGCCCAGACCCTTAACATGGCTGGGAGAGCAGAATGCGGCAGAGTCATGCAGGGAGAGCATTATCATCAGCATTGTTTCCCTTATTAGCCGGGCTGTCAGTCTATCACTGTATGACTGCGAGTGAGTGAGTTTCGTTCGTTACAAACGAGATGAGTAAAAAGCAAACAATACAGGTTCTAATGTCAAACCTAATATTCTCTAATATTCTAACGTCGTGTTGTTCTCCCTGTCGTAATGTTTTAAGACTCTAGAAAATAAAAGATGCTTTAGAAGCTCAGAAGCTTGGCAAAATACTTGTAATTATTATTTTAACGTTTATTCAAAATTTATTTTAAATAAAATATTTTAAATGGTAGGGGGGTTAGAGGTTGAAGGTTTATGCAAATAAACAAATATGACTTGTTGTATGAAGAATGAATAGATTTACAAGGACTATTGAGTGTTCGTGTGTTTCTGTATGTGTATGTGTGTATGTAATTAACAAAAGTTCAATTTACATACATAATGATTTCATTCACAGGCTTAAATTGGTGAAATGATAATAAAATTAAATTTTATGGAAATTAGCGTAAATGAATGGAAAGAGGAGCGAAATTTAACGGTGAATAATTTTATAATTTCCATGAAAATAAATTTGAAAAACACTTTTTCACTATTGAAGGCTGGAATATGAAAAATGTGTGTGTTCGATGGCATACAAACGAAAGGCGGTAAAGTTGGAAACGTATGCTCAACGAAAAGAACTGTAAAAACTCTTCTCCAGCCAAGTAGATTTGAACTTTTGTTAGGAAATTACAATAAAAGTAGAATTGAGTCATTCATGCATCATATTGTTATGAAAATGAAAAATTTAGATACTGATGTTTTGCTTTTACATCGCTTAACATTAAATTTATAAACAAAAACTACAAAACAATGCAGTAAACAAAATTGTTTACAAATTATCATACACGCTTAATAACAACAAACACCAGTATAAAAAATGGTAAACAAGTAAATAAAAATATACCAACAATACTACAAGAATAAATTTAAACAAAATACACAAACAAAACTACAATAATAAATGTAAACAACGATGTTTACATTTATAGAGATTTCGAAAAGGCGAAGTCATGAACATTCACCTTCAAGAACATTCATCAGACTGTTTACTCTGCCATATAAAAGGCAAGGCAAAGCAGGCGACTGAGTCAGTAAAAGTTCAGTCAGTCTTGTGTGAAGATGCTGTGCATTTTAAGAGAGTAATCATGGTTTGAAGATCTCCGTTACAAAGATCTGTCGTATAATTGCTTAGTGATTGTTATTGTTTATGCAAAGAGTGTACACAGAGGAATAACAAAGAAAGGCAATTGTTGTTGTTTTTATTAAGTTGTGAAGAGTACAGCACGGGGACGTAGCTTTTTGTACGACGTAATTCCTAAGTGGATCCAGCCTTCTGAGAGTAGCTTCACAGTAAACTGTGGTCGAGTCCCTGATGACAGAGTTTAATTAAGAACGGTGAAAATATTTCATTTGTTTCAGAATTTTTATTAAAGGCGGTGTCAGATAAAACTTTGTTGCTTTGCGTGACGTTTATAACTTTGACAGAATAGCGTAAAGCAAAAGGTGTATGCCACAACAAAAACTTTGACAACACTCGCGTTGTTTGTTTATCCTTTGAAAGTGGTTGGCGAGTAAGTTTTGCTTTTAATATTTTATGTTTAAATAAGGATTAAAAATGGATTTGGAGGATTTATTAGACATACTTATAATTGTACTGCTAAAAAAGCTAAAAATCATAAAATTTAAGGACAAATATTAAAAAAATAAAATTTGCGTGCAAGTTTGCCTAAAATATTTACAGAATAATCAACAGATGATTGTCAAAGCGCGCAAAAAGATGAGAGATGCCCAACTTTTCACTTTGCGTTGCGTTAAAAGCTGTTTATGTGACAAGTGCCATATAAACATGTACATTTATCTTAAAGTCAAAGCGAAGTTGTAACGCAACGCGAAGCAAAAGTTCTATGTGACACGGCCTTAACAATTACACACTTCCTTACTTTCGGTCAATTACTGGAAAAGAGAATGAAATTTTAAAACTATTGAAACAACTCCAGCTTGTCAAAAGATAGCTTAGGTACAAAACATCAATCGAATGATAATTTCCAAAATTTACTTGCTACAACAGAAAGTTGGAATCGAGTGCCTTGTGAATTAAAGCAAAGAATCTTCATTAAAAAACTTAATTGAACAACAACGGAGGATATTTTATTTCTTTTCATATACTCTGCCACACAAACCATCTTTTCCATCCATCCATTCATTGTTTGTTTCGTAATCATTAATTGATCGTTTGGTTAATTTTAACATTTTCTATAAACCAGAAATATGTTTAAACAACTTTAAGGCTTTCCAACTGTTTAACATTCCACATCATTGTCATTATCTTTCCATATTTTATTTATTCATTTTTTTTTATTCCGATTTATTCTCTGGTTTTTTATATATTTTTTAATAAAAAATTAACCAACAATGCAAAAATTCAATATTTATGGCATTTTATTTACAGTTGGCAAACAATTTACATTTTTATCATCATATTGGAAAAACGAAAAACAGTCAAAACCGATTTGTATAACACACTACAGCGATAACATAGTTCTTGACAAAAAAAAATAAACGATATTTTCGAAAGCACTTAATTCCGAGTGATCCAATCGTTCAGAAGCTCTGACCCTATTAACTGCTGAGCCTCTACATTAAACATCCAGTTTAGTAAAGTAAAATCCTTCTCCAGATTCGCTGTAGGTATAGCAAACAATGCAGGAGTAATAATAAGGCAAGTAGATCGTATGTCACCCATACGTAGTTGAGATTCGTTGGTGAAACGAGGTATTCCAAGATTTCAATCAATCCGCAATCAATGCATCAATTAATCAGCAATGGAGGTATTCTTCATCCAGAAAGTATTTCCTTTCACTGAGCTCAAGAGCCAATAAGGGAAATGGTTACTGTTTCTGCTTTCTGCTGAGAAATATCACCTCGATTTTATAGGCATTTATTGTTAACTTTCCTTAGATCCCATTGAACTAACACACGTCGTTTGCCTCTACTTCCTAGGTCAGCTAAATTTTTACGGGTGCAGTCCGAAGCAACAACGCAAAATTTGTCAAATTATGATCTGCGAATGGTCAAGTTCTAGTGAGCAAAGCGAATTTGATGGACTCAGTTTCGCCTGCATACTAGCACGGATAGGGACGATAATTTCGGCAGACACTGTTTTTTGTCAGCGTACTGGTGTTAATCGATGAGAATTAAAAAAATTGTACGATAAGTTGAGATCTCGAAATAATAAACACATAAACGGTCTCCTCATTACAGACCTGTGCCCATATTATTAGCAGTTCTGTCATTATAAAACTCCTTAGAAAGGGGAATACTATACGCCCGTTTCCTATCTTCCTAGTGAAGGGCGAATTCTCTACCCTTTAGTAGATTGTTCCCTTCTGTATTAATTTCGCTATCGGGTTCACCGCAGTATCTTTACACCAGAGATCTCCATACCCATACTACGATGAGTAGAATCGATTCATAACCATAATTTCTCATTCTTATACTTCTCATTTCGCATTCATACTTATTATAATTATCATGGAACCTCTACTCATATTCAAAGTTTGAAGAACTCATCATATTCATACTTAACAACACGCCTGATGTTGTTGACTTCGACTCTCCGTAACTCAACATATACACGAAGCACAAAATAAGTATGATTCGCATACGAACACTAAAATACTCACTAGAAGGTTGTGTGTTCGATCTGCTTATGTGTTTTTTTTTTCTTTTTTTGTAAATGCAACAACAACTAAGACTGTAAATTTCTATAAATGAATCGAGTCACTCGAATCATTTATAAGTACTATAAGTATTTTTCTAAAGTTATGAATCTAAATGAGTAGGCTTATGAATCAAACATATGAGTTTGATGTCAACGTTGTGCGCATACTCATTGCAACCTGTACTCATAAATCAACGTTGTAGTGAGTACGAATGAATCAGAGTACATAGTTAAATTTCAATATTATTGACTCACTTATATTCAAAACTAGCAGATTGTACCCGGCGTTGCGCGGGCTATGTAGTTTGGATTAGTTTAAAAAATTAAAAAAAAATTATTATTGGGTCATTTTTGCATTAAAAATAACAATAAATAAAAAACCGGTTTATCGGTTTCGAAACCGGTTTTGAAACCGGTTTCTTAAAAAATGCAATTTTTCAAATTATTCGGAAACCGGTTTAACAAACAACCCAGTTTTTTGAATACTCTAAGTCCTAAATATAAATGCACTCAATTTGCCCGTTTTTGGCCCCTTTCCCCCTTTTTGGACCCCTTTTGGTTCAACTTTAGAAACGAAACACCTCCAATAGCTATTTGGGCAACTTAACCAAGCTAAATCGTAAAAAATACAGCATTTATGCATAAAAGTACTAATTTTTGCCCATTTTTTCTCCCTTTGTCCCATTTTTTCTCTCCTTTTGGTCAAAATTTTGAAAAGATTTATAGCCTATAACCTGCACCGACAAAAGCTTGATCTATATCCCAATTTTCAAGAAAATCGGTCTAGGAGTTCAGGCGTGATTGGCTAACAAACAAACCAACAAACAAAAGATTATCATCCAGATAGATTTGAATTATTGGAATTGGTGTCTGTTAGCCAGACTGTATATATTAATTTAAATTTAAAAAGGCCGTCGTAATGCAAGCAGTCATACACTGCGGTCATTTGGTTAGTAGGGTATGAAAACTGAAATTAATGCATATTTCTTGATTGTTGTTATTGTTATTATTGTGGAATTTATTTAAATAAAATGTTCATCAGACATTTTAATTCATCATTAAATTAACTCTAATAAAAAAAATAAAAAAAATGAAATAAATGTAATCATTATTAAATATTTATTTATTGCAAAATAGTTGCAATTTCAGAATGTTTTTTCTCTCTATCGTCATCTCGCTCTCTCTGGCTCACTGCTTTTATTACAAAATTAAAATGCAGTGTAAAAATTGATTCAAAAACAAAAAAGAAGAAAAGAATAAATAACCAGATACCTACACATGGACACATGAATTCTGAATATATTCATGGCATTTGCTTTCTTTTTTTCCTTTATACTTCTCGTATTTTATTAAAGTTACTCATACGCAGTGTATAAACGAATAAAAAAAAACGAACAGAAATTGCGAATGAAAAAATGTATGAAAGAGAGCCCAGCCAGCCATAGATTGAATGTCATGATGTAACGTTATGCTATAAAACAGTGTGTGAGTATTCATGAATTTATAAGAGATAGTGGATTTGTTTTTTTTCCTCTCTTTATTTGTATTTGTGAGAGTAGCACAAAGTGTGTAGATGTGTAAAGAGAGTAGATCGGCATGTATTTAATATTTATCTTTTCAAGTGTCAAATAAATATTTTGATGTCTGGTGAATAAATAAACACTTGACTCGCATAAAACATGGACATAAAACCAAAACATACGAGGGCGTTTTTAAAAATTTGCAGACATCATACAACAAATATTGGATAATATATTTCAATGTTTAACTTCTTTTAACTCGTTTAATAAGCCAACATGATTTACCAACTACATTACAGCGTCTTTCTTTCTTTTCTCACTACTTACTAGACTGCGGCGACTTCTGCTGTAATCATCTCCGAATTTTCAGTCAGTAAACCACATACCGCACTTCTTGAAAAGCTTAGCGTTTCAACTTGCACTCATACTTCCAGTCACAATTGTTCAATACCGTTTCGTGTGCAGCCTCTGACGTGGAGACAAAAATAGCTTGAACTGTGCAGTCGTATTCTTGGTAAGCCAAGGAATAATATTTTTAGAACTGAGATCTTTTCAATGAGCGAGCAGAAATTTTGCGACTGCCCTCGTACATATAAACTGATATACACAAATAAATTCATACACATTTACACATACACATAAAAACAGGCGCATGCATGTACATATGTATGTATGGGTGTAGATACTAAAGTACACGACAGGATGTGCGTTAAATGAAATTCATAAGCATGGGAATGAAAAAGGAAAGCCTAAAAATGTTTTTGTTTGAATCCAACATACAGTGGGCTCTAAACAAAATTTTGTAGTATGCAGCCTAAATAGATTTTCTTAATAAAACTTCAAAACTGAACTTTAACTTCCGAGCTTACCAAGTAGTTCCTCAAACCGATGTACACAAAAACATAAAAGCATAAAATAAAAACGTTGTTATTTTTTTAATAACAGTTCTCGTTTTCTGCCCACTGTTCTTATACTATATACTATATTCTGTAAATGTGAACCACAAAAAAAAGGATTTTTTTTCTTAATTTTTTTTTATCTTTTGCGCAATATTTAATAAATCTTTATTTCATGAAACTCTTATCAGCTTTTGCCTTTTTTTTAATATTTTTTTTTTTGTTCCATCAGTATAAGTCATCTTTTTCTGTGTATATTTGTGTGTAAAGAGTTTTTGTTTTTTTCGCTTTGCATTTTTAAATTTTGTAAAGCCTTTTAACTTTTCAAATGCCTTCACAAAGCTTTTCCCTATGATGATGGGATAACTCATTTTATCTCTAACGAGGTATCTGTAATGATTTTTTCATTTTCTCTCTTTGTGTTTTTGTAATCAACTGGTAATAATATTGAATATTTTATTATTTACAGTGGAAATGCAGTATTGTTAAGTCACTGGGGTGATGGTCAGTAGTTTAATTCAGTTGTTTAATTATATAGGAAGGTGGCTTGAGAATTTTGTTATAATTCTATCTCTTTATTTAAAAACAATTTTTTGCAATAAAAAATCATACTTTTTCTTTAATTTTAAAAAATAAAATTAAAATTATAAACTTAATTGAATATTATTTTTTTTCCTTCTTTCATTTCAGGTAAGCACTTGTAATTAAATTGAAGTCGTAAGTATTAACAACAGAATATATAATACAAGATAGGAAACAGTCAATCTGGATTACATTTGAAGGCCCATGAAATTCTGAGGATCCCAATAGACTTAATTTATTCCAGGCTAGGCACACCATCGTTTGAATTGAAGACTTTAGTCGCTACAAAATTGTTCCTTGATGTAAAAGCAAATATCGCATAATAAATCTGCTTGTCTTTTTAAGGCCTATACTTTTAAATAAAAATAGAAAAATTATTAGGTAGTGGTACAACAATATCAGTTAGAGTGTCAGTGCTGGCTCTACTGTCAGAGTTTATAGTCCTACTATTCAGTATGTATTCTCAAATATATTCACGATTAATCGATTATGGGCCTTTGAATATTGAAACAAAACGAAAAGTAGCATAAAGATATACTTGAGGAGGAAATTTCCTCCAAATAATCCACACTGGTTTACTTCTAATTTCTCACAGAGATAAACGTCAACAATAAACATGACCTGGAGATCAGACATCTTAAAATTTTTGGTTAGTAGAACTAAAATAAAGCAAAAGAAATAAAAAGAAGATGGGGATATGCAACCATATGTGTCTTAAAAATACAAAACTTGAGACCCAACACTGTACTGAAAAAATATTCACATTTTTTTAAATTGTAAACTTTATCCTTAAGATAATACAGGCAAATCTCGGTTTAACGAACGATGTCAGGCCCTTTCATTAAATCGAAAAATTCGTTATATCGAGACTTTTTTAAAATCATTTTATTTTAATTATATAAACATAAGAAATATTTATATTCATTTTATGGAAGTGGTATTTTACATTTAATCTTAACAAACTGATGAGATCGTAAAAATAATTTACATATTCCTCCGAATTACAATTTTTTTTACATCTCATAGTAAAGATTAGGAATACTGGAAAAAATCGTTTATTAAAGTTTGTTTTTGTACTAGTTGTAAACTCTTTTGGACTGCTTCTTACTGGATTTTTTTAATCCATTTTTAGTAGCTTCTAAATTTGTCATAATTTTGGTTTTCATTTTTTTCAAAGTACAGATTGAAGATTTTGGTATTTTATAATGTATTTAAAAGGCAAAAGGATTTAAAATTGGTTTTGTGCTAGTTTAGTTTTGAATGCTATGTCTAGCCACAGCAGTTTTACTTCTTCCCTGCACTGTTTAAGGTGCTGGGTTAGAAAATGAGAAATGATAATGATTTCTTTTGACTTCAAGATCTTTTCTGAATTTTTATTTAATTTTTTCTACTATTTATACTAATTTCTAATTTTTACAATATTTCTTAATGATCTATCATTTGCTCTTTCTATTACATAGTAACTTTCATTTACATTAACATACTGAATTTTGATTGGTCAAGACCTCACTCAATACTTTTCATATTTCCACTCATTACTTTAAAATGAGTAATTTGAAGTCATAAATTTCTTTCATAAGTGCTTTGACCCATGTCAGTTGTTCTAATTGTATTTCCCTTAAAGTGTGTCACACTTTGTTTACTTTGTTTTTATTTTAAGGGTTTAGAATTACAATTAATGTGTTATACAAATATAGAGCAAATGTAATTTAAATCTTATAGTGTAATATTTGTGGTGTGTTGTTTACGTTTGTTATGATACACTACATTATGCTAAATACACTACAATTTCCATATTTTATAGAAATTTCTTTAAGGCTTGTGCCTTTTTTACACTCATCTAATATTTTCACTTTTTCATTCAATGAAATTCTCAATAATAAAGTTCAAAGCACATACAAAATCGTAGTCATTGAAAGAAGGTAGCGGTACTCTAACGACTATTTTTTTTTTAATTTTCTTTACTCCTTTCTGTTCGTAATATTGAGGAGACAAATTTTTAAATGTTCGCTATATAAGATCGTCAATGAAAAAAAATTATTTGCTTGATTTGGCTTTGTTTTATTTTACCATTCGTTATATCGAGCTTAAAATTTTTGAAGCGTTCGCAATATAAGGTAGTTAATGTTACAAATTTAGCTGTTCGTTATATCGGGGTTTCGTTAAAATGAGATTCGTTATACCGGAATTTGCCTGTACTAGCAAATCCCTTTTAAATCTACCCACGTTTTACCAATCACATTCAAATTTACAAATAAATGCGTGTATACAACACTTACATACATGTACGCTTAAGCGGTCACATCAAAATGTTGCAAATTAATAAACGGCACATCAATAAGTCGAACAAACAAAAATTTTAACTGATGATGACAGTCAACTTTAATGTTGACACACACATGTATGTAAACACACCGAAACACATGCATACACAGACTGGGTTTTAATGCTTTCGTATACATGCAGTCTCCTTTTTTTTTCTATACCCACACGCACTTAAAAATGATAGACAATAGCAGGCTCTGCTATGTAAACTCAAAAACAAACCGAGATAGAGAGAGAGAGAGAAGAGGAGAGCGAGAAAGAGCATAGGAAAGCAGAAAAAACATTCAACAGAGATGATAATCGCATATAAAATTGCATAAAATATAACACAAATATACACACGCACACGCACAGGCTTATAAGCAGCCATGTTTTGTATACAAAAACAATACAAAAAAACTGTATTTGCTTCATAATACATAAATGACAAGGCATGTATGCATGTGTGTGTGTGTGTGAAAATAAGAGAGATAATTTAAATGCATTCGGGTTTTATTGCTGCTGCTGCTGTTGTTTTTGCATAAATTTTTTCTTTCTCTCTTTTTTGTTGTTGTTGTTTTTATCTCTCTCTCTCTCTCTCTGTGGTTATATTTATTCATGCACATTATCGTTTGTATCTGGTATACAACATTATTATTATCAATGATGGTTTTACCTGTTATTATTATTGTTGTTGTTTTTGTCAGTTTACAACAAACATCATTAAAACTGATAAAATAAAAGAGAGAAAAAGAAAAAAGGAGATAAAAATTATCAGAGAATTTTTACAATTACATTAAAGGCTTTAACAATAATACGGCTGCGGGGGGAGCAGAAAAGGAACGACTGCACAGACTTTTAACTAGAAGTTGAATTTGAAAAAACAGTTATGGCCGGTTGAGCTGGCATGCAGGCCGACCTGCCGGTACAGCGCTACCAAAATGACATGACCGCAAAAATAATTAAAAACTTTACGCAACCACAGGAATTCAATGGCAATCGTAATTTGCAAATGTTGAAAATGGTTGTGCCACCACCACTGTATATACGTTAAAGTGTCATACAATAACACAGTGTAAGCGTATGCGTGAGAGTATGTCTGTTCGAGGGGGGTATGTGTACGTAAATTTAATTGCCGCACAGACAACGTGTTTAAATTTAAAAGCTGTGACAACAATGCCAACAACAACAGCAAAAAAAAAGAAGAAAAACTTGTAAAATAAAATAATGGAAACCAACGAATGGAAACCAACGAAATAAAACTGGGAAAAAAGCTGAAAAACGGTATGAAATGAAAGGCCATGATCTCACAAACGTGCCTGGTGGAGACAGCCATTGTGAAGGGTCAAGTTACTGATAAGGCGATATGGTAGCATTTACAAGAATACCAGTAACAACAACAACATTAACACCAACAAGAGCAACAGCAGCAAGAGCAACAGCAGAAGAATAATGTCATTGCAAGTCCAACAGTAACAAGGATAACACAACACATACACACACAAATAAAATCCAATTAAATCAAAAGTTACGCCATGTGATAAGTCACGTTGCATATGACGTTTGCCCAGACACACACACACACATTCTAACACAGTAGTGTGTGCTCACCTCAACACACAGCAGCCGGAGAAAAACTTGACTGTATAGCAAGCATGACAAGTCAGCACAAGAGTTTAACAGAAATCTAAAGGGACATCAGCTAAAACAAAAGCAGCAACCAGTCAAGCATCAGCCCTCATATACAGAGAGAGATGGAGAGAGCGAAAGAGTCTGGCACTTGGCTTCTTTTTTGTTAAAAGATTAAAAACAAAAGGTCAACGAAAATGCCACAGAATGCTAACGAAATGGTACAGAAGCCACCAGAAATGATAGCTGCAGCAAGAATGTAACACGAAAAGGAATATTCAAAAAACAAAAATGGCTCTGATGACAGGAGAAGACAGGCAAACAAAGTAAAAAAACGACAGAAAAAAAGGAATATTAAAATTAAAAAATTGAATTAATCTGAAGAATATATTGTCATAGGAGAGATTGATTAAAACAAAATGTTGCTGCTTAATTATTTTAAAGGATTTACCAAAAAAAAAGTACCAAAAAAGTACCAAAATAAAGTACTTTACAAAGTAGGCTAGGAAGTCAACTAGCTGGACACCTTATGACGATTTCTTGGGGGCTTCCTCTCAGTAGACTTCTGACAAAAACTCTGCGAGTAAATAAAATTTATATGAAAAGTTTCTGTCGTTCAGAGTCTCCTTTATAGATATAATCAGCACTTACAATATAGGTGGTGTGAGTAACTAGGTCGGAATCCTGGCTAAAGGGTTGTAATCGCCAATTAATTAAGTAAGCAAGTAAGTAATACAGTCCCTTAAGAGCCCAGTGCTCGAAGGGCGGCCTGGTAGCATTTTATTTGGATGCTAAGAAGTGTATTGTTTGGAACTTTTTCTTATTAAATCTCCATGAATATGTTGTTTTTTGTGCATATTTTTTAAAATTGTTTTGCTTACAATTTAATATGGGCTTGAGGTTAAATCTAGGCAGGAGGCATTAAAATACCAGCAGATAAGAAAATCGTAAACCATGGCAATGCAACACATGTGTGGCATTTATTCTTCTCTGCCAATGCTCCACAAGCAATTCCTCTGTAGATTTATTACAAAAATATTGAAAAAAAAATTGAAACAACGAAAAAATTTGCATTAAAATCAAGGCTACAAATTGCCCTGGATTATTTTAGTTGCATTACTTTTTTTTGTTCTTTCTTTATTTTTGGTATTGAAAACCCCCAACTGACGACAGAAAAGTTTGCAAGAAAAAAATCCATAAAAATGTAGTAGTAAATTGGGCATGGAGGGAGGGGGTGGCGGGTATATAAAGATTCTGAAACTGCAAATAATTAAATTTGAAAGAAATACAATGACAAATTCCTTTTGATATTGCAACAGCTTGTCTGGTTACTACCAAAGTCACTAGTTCCCATAAAGCTGCAAGGCATTTTCCACGTCGTGTTTTTTTTTTTTTTGTTACAAATACTGCGCATATTTTAAAACTATTTGAATAACAAAATCAGTAGATGCTGTGAAAGGAAAATAAAAATAAAAATTTTCTTTAATTTTAATATAAAAAATGCAGGCGCACTTATTGCCATTACCCTGCTTATTAGACTCTTGCGGTTGTTGTGCACATTTTCAACAAAACTTTTGCAACACTGTTGGCCTTACTTTACTGCTACGGCTACTGCTACTGCTAAAGAATTCAAGTGAAGAATGAAAGAGAGAAAGAGAAGCCTGGCCACAATCAAACAACTTTTCAACCCAAACTAAAGCAGCCAAAATAGCAACCAAAAACAGGTCGTAAAAATTCAATTTCCCCTCTCCATCTGAATGGCTTTACTTATCCTTATTGCATAGCAAAAAGCAAAAACAAAAAGTTGAACTTCAGTTCAGAGTTTTTGTTTTCGCAACGTAAGTGCACTTATGGGTGTTTTAGGAAGCGAGGCGAAAACAAGTAGGCAGGCCACCCAAATGGAACCTGACTTTTGTACATAATGATGCCGGATATGGTCATCTTGTTCACTAATGACTTTTGTTGGTGGTCTAACATTTGCAACCACTAATACTCTTTATACACTCACCCGGCCAGCTTCCCTCCTGCTGTTCACTCTCTTTCAATGGTTTTATAATTCAGCTGCTGGCTGCTAATATTGTGGTGGCTGCCACATCATTGTTGTAAAGGCAGTTGCAGTCTGTTGCTGACTTGTTGGAAAACTTTCTCCTATTGCTGCTGTTGGAATTCTATTTTTCCTGTTTTCGTTTTTCTTTATTTTTATTTCTTTACAAAATGAAAAACCAACATTTCATTTAATTTGTGTGAAAAGTTAATTTTCAGAAGAATCTTTTTCAGTTTTTTTTTTCGACTTTTTTTGTAATAAAATCTCACTGCGTGCCCTTGGATTTAACACATTCTATTGCCAAAGAAAAGGCGTTAAACAAAGGAAATAATTTTTTGTTTGCCTTTTTTTTTTAATAAAAGTATTAAAAAAGTATCAAAAATAGTTTCTCTTGAATATTTTTGTTTCTTGTATCATAAGCCAAAATAGTAATGAGCTTCCAACCAAAAAAAACAAAAAATGATGAAAGGAATTCTAATTAAAAATTATTAAAAAAAAAACTAGTAAAAAAGGAAGTGAAGAAGGCATGAATTGGATTCTTATCTCGGGTAAACAGATAGAAATAATCTGGTTTTTTTAATATTTTTTTTAATTAAAAAATAATTTGACCTTCAATCTCTGAGAATTCATGAACAGGGAGAGGCTTTAAAGAAGCTCTTTGAAAAATTTTGGAATTAATAACCATGAAAATTTAGTAAAAAGGCATCAAGGTACATATTTGCAGAGTAATGAAATTCTTATTAATTTTTATTTATTTAACAGCAGATAATATGCAGCCAAGAGTATTTACTCTGGACACATGAAAAAATACAAGAAAATGACACATAACAGGCAAAGAAAAACAAAACCCAAGAGGATATATAAACAAAAATCAAATTACAATAGCAAAACCACATAGAAAGACAATTAAATATATGGTGATGTGAAAAGAATACAATAACAAATCAACAGTGAGTTCTAGAAGTTGCCAGACCAAAAGTTTGTAGAAGTTGTATTAAAAAGGACAAACATAAACACTGTTCTATAATCCGCCTTGGATATAACTGTAGTACAATGATAACGTAATTAAATTGAATGCAAGTGTGTTGTTAAATTGGAATAATAAAAGGATTATAAAAACATAAAAAAAAAATTACGTGAAATTTTCAAATGCATTTTACAGAATTATAATAAAATACTAGCTGACCCTGCGAACTTCGTCCCGCCCAAAATAGATTTTTTATATTGCCCAAAACAGGTCACATTATATATTTATTGTAATACGCTGCATAAAACAGTTACATATATAAAAATAACTAACTTACTATAAGTGTGTGGATCTATCTATCTATACAAAGCATACATACAAAGGCATACAAAGAATAACAATAAGAGGCCCGAATCATGGGTAGCGCTGACGAAGTTGTAGTTGTTGTACTCGCTCCAAAACAGAAACTAACAGACATACATTTTATATATTGTTACGAAAATAGAAATGGTGTTGTTAAAATAATAAGCAAAAGCTCCAAAAACAAAACAATGCAGTTGTTCACGTGATCACCGAATGAGTAAGCATATAGCAACAAAAACAACAGGGCTTGTTTACAAGATCGATGAATAAAAAAAAATATAGCAACAACGTCTGTGTATAAAAAAATATGTATATAAGAAAGACAAAAAAACAAAACAACAACAACTCTGCCTGGATGAAAGTAAACAAGATACACGAACAACAAAAATGGAAACAAGTTGTTTACATTTTTGGATTGTTCCCGAAGGTCGTCATCATCCTTCAAGGGCATTCATCACACTGTTGATCCAGTGATATAAAAGGCAAGATAAAGCGAGCAAGGATGATTCAGTTAGAATTCAGTCAGTCGTGTATGAAGACACGTGATTCTCGCAGTTCGAGTTAAGTTAGTCGTGTGACGACGTCGCATTGAATTGAGTGAGAATTCAACCAGTGGTGTGTGAATATACGAGATCGAGTTATAATTCAGTCAGACTGGTGTGCAGACAAGTTGCGTGAAGAAAACAGTTGTTAGTGTTGTGCTTACAAAACAGATTGTGAGCAAAGAAGAATAACTAACAATTGTTATTGCTTACAAAAAAAGGTTGTAAGCGGAGAAATATCACGAATAAGCACATATTGTGAAAGTTATCATTGTATACGTGGAATAAGTACGAACAGTGGCACAAAAGTTGTGCAGATAATAAAGAATTGATTGAAAAATAAACACAGATTTATTTTTATTTTATTTGCAATCTTCGAACTCATATTTTTAACGTTTTTAAAAGGTAAAAACGTAATAATATGTAGTTATAAACCATCGAATTAGCCGACTTATAGGTATCTTTTAAATGGGGAGGGTTGCCACGCCCATTTTTGGTGAGGTTGTCGATATCGACTCTACGAACTTACCATCCAAATTGCATTCGTCTACGATCAATATGTACCTAAATATAAAATTTTAACGATTTGCCACGCCCTCTTAACACAAAATTTCATGAAAATCGGTCGATCCATTTCGGAGGAGTTTAACCACTAACACCGTGACACGAGAATTTTATATATTAAATTATCGCTGTCAAACATAACAATCACAGTGTTACTGTGATTAAAGGTTTGCCACGCCTACTTTTTGCTATATCGAATTTTTTTTTTCCAAACCATCTAAACCTGATAAGCTTTCGGAAAAAAAAAGAATGGTTAAAATCGGTTCAGTAGTATAAGAGTTATAGGTATCCCTTGAAGGGGGAGTGTTGTCACGCCCTTTTTTGGTGGAATTGTCGATATCGACTCTATGAACTTATCCACCAAATTTTATTCGTCTACGATCAATATGTACCTAAATATTAAATTTCAACGATTTGTCATGCCCTCTTAACACAAAATTTCATGAAAATCGGTCGATCCATTTCGGAGGAGTTTAACCACTATTACCGTGACACGAAAATTTTATATATTAGATTATCGCTGTCAAACATAATCACAATCACAGTGTTACTGTATAAATAAAAAGTATAGGAACTTCACACTCTACTATATCAAGAAAAGTTTTGAAAGAACTGTCTGTCCGAAACAAACTCTGAGCACAAGTGGTACACATATGTGTATTCCAAAACCATAAAGAGAATTTGGAAACTTTTCTAATAAGCAATGGAAACATGATTTTTCAAATAGGCCAGCTTTATTCTGTACATAAGCTGCCGATCCCAGTTCAGTAGAATGTTTTCCAATGAATACGAATTGGAAAATATCAAACAGAAATGAAAACCTAAATTACAGACATCTGGACTCGATTGCAAGTAATTAATGTTCTCACAACGTATGTATATGGAAAGCATTAGTGATAGAAGAACAGCCAGTAAGCTGGCTTTACTGCAAAGTAATACCAATTTTAAGATCTCCGGTCTATGACACAAGTAATGGAAGTGATTTTTATCATTTTTTCATTTTATTAATGGATTTTTACGTCCTACACTAAAGTATACAAAAGGAAATAATAGAAACCGTTCTGGTTATTGTAAAGACATTGTGAATCTTAAGAGATTTTGTTCGAAATTAAAAGAAAAAAATTCGGATTTCTGCTGCAGTTTTTCTTTGAAAATCTTTGAAAAATCTTGAATACTTTCAAATATTCATTTACTTTTGTTGCAGAGATGCAGAGTGCTATAAATTTGTACACCACTTTAAAGAAGAAATATTTGCCAAACTATTTCGTAAATCTTGGTCATCATGAATAGAAATTCTGTTATACACTCAGAATACCTGCATAAGCAGCAAAACCATGAAAATAACACTGAGAATAATAGACATACCCATACACATAAGAAAATAGTAAAACAAAAAATAAAATCAATTGGAATATCACATGCATGTAATGGTGAGAGTAGTAGCATGCGTAAAAGAGACAGAATTTTATGTTTTGGACTGTCCGTACATGCATTCACAATTTCATAACATGAATTGTATGTATGTACATATGTGTGTGTGAGTTTGGTTGAACATGGATGCGTATAAGGATTCGAATTTATTTTTCTTTTTTCAAAAAATGTTTATTTTGTGGTCAAGAAGAAGAGCCATTAAAGCAAGGAATTTAAATGCATTTTTTTTTTAATAGAAAAAATTTTATATTTTTCAACAAAATTCAAATCAAATAAGAAGAAAAATTAAATCAAGCAACAACAACAACAATAATAAACCATATGTTTTAGACACTTACCTACCAAACCTACCACCTACCCACAGTAGTGGGTTTGCAATTCAAATTTCCTTCCTTTATTTTTTGTGTGGATTTTTTTCGATTTAAATATGCAACCAAAAAACAAAAAAGGAAGAAGAAGAACTATTTTTCCTTTTTTTTAATTTGTTTTATTTTAAGAATTTCTGTGTGTGTTTTTAAATCGTATTTGGGTTAATCTACTTTTGAGACCATATTTTCAGAAATTCTTTTCTTTCTTTTTTTATTTTTAAAATGAAATGTTTAATTTGATTTGATTTCTTCTTTCTTTTTTTCTTTTCAAGATAATCGTCAATAGCTTGCTATTCTAAATACAATATTATTGAGCACCATGGCAATATTGCTAGAAAATAAAATAAATAGAACCACAAAAAAAGGAAATTTTTTCTTACAAATTTGAGTTTTTAAATGTAATTTTCTTTTCTTCTTTTTTTTAAGTTTTAGTTTCAATTAGAAAAGGAATAATAAAATAAAATAAATTATGATACTGAGTACATTGGATAAGGGATTTAATGTAAAATGACTTCATTCATGGTAAACTGGTTATAAAGAGTAATTTTTTAGCTATTATCATTTTGGCAACACTGGTTTAAACTGCTCACACACGTTTCGTGTTTTGTTTCACTATCAAATATATTCAGTTTGGTCTATAATTTAACCATGAATCGTCTTACAAACGAACAACGCTTGCAAATCATTCAATTTGGCATCATTGGACCGTACTTCTTCAAAGATGCTGCGAATCGTAACGTAACTGTGAATGGTGAGCGCTACCGTGAGATGATATCCAACTTTTGTTTGCCCAAAATGCAAGAGCTTGACTTGCATGACATGTGGTTTCAACAAGACGGTGCCACATGCCACACAGCACGCGTAACAATGGACTTATTGAGAGGCGAGTTCGGTGAACATTTTATTTCACGTTCGGGACCGGTCAATTGGCCGCCTAGATCGTGCGATTTAACGCCTTTAGACTATTTTTTGTGGGGCTATGTTAAAGCTCATGTCTATACAGACAAGACCGCTTCAATTGACGTATTGGAAGACAACATTGAAGCATTTATTCATGAGATACCGGCCGAAATGTTGGAAAGAGTATGCCAAAATTGGACTAAGCGGATGGACCATTTGAGGCGCAGTCGCGGTCAACATTTGCCTGAAATAATCTTCAAACATTAAATTATATGGACCGTACTATCGATTCAAATAAAGATTTCATGCATTTTTCTGAATTTTATGTTTTTTTTTTGAAAAATTTTCCTATAGCTCTTAAAAAATCACCCCTTACAACTCTTCTTTTTAAATGTCTTTCAAATATGTTTTCTGATGAATTCGATTTTTTTTTAAATATAAATGAAATACAAAATCCTAAAACGAGATACTATATATGGGGGAAGAGAATAAAGATTTTGAAACAAACTAAAGCACCTCATTGCGAGCTTGAATTCTATTTATTTCGAGACGGTATTAATTGACAAGGAGTTTACAAGGGTAGTATGGAAATGACTGAGAAAGTTTGACAAGGCATTGATTGGCTTTGTTGGTTTGGTGGTTTTATCATGGTTTTATCATTCGTACCATGTCCTACATATATACTCTTACGTTTTTACCTTTTAAACTTGTTTAAAAACTGTTAAAATATGAGCTCGTAGATTAGAAATAAAAATAAATTTATGTTTAGTTTGAATTAAAATTCTTGATTATTCGCACAATTCTGTGTGCCACTGTTCATTACTTGATGTAAACAACAACAATTGCTTTTCTTTGTTATTCCTCTGTTTATACCCTTTGCACAAGCAATAACACTTGCTCGACAGATCTTTGTAACGGAGATCTTCAAACCGCGATTATTCTCTTCAAACACACCGCGTCTTCACACAAGACTGACTGAACTTTTACTAACTCAGTTGCCTGCTTTTCCTTGCCTTTAATATATGGCCGGGTAAACAGTCTGATTAATGTTCTTGAAGGCGAATAACTTCGCCTTCTCCAAATCTCTATAAATGTAAACATGTCATTTACATATTATTTACATTTATTCTTATAGCGTTTGTTGTTGTATTTTTGTTTACTTGTTTATCATTTTTTTTATGCTAGTGTTTGCTGTTATATTACGCAGTGCGATAATTTGTAAAAAAGTTCATTGTGTTGTTTTTTGTAGCTTTGTTTATAATTTCAATGTTAAACGATGTAAAAATCAAAACACCAGCATCTTGATTTTTAATTTTCGTAACAATACATATTAATTGGTCAACCCTTTAGTTAGAATTACGACCTAGCTTCACACACCATATATGTTGTGTGTGTTAATTTTATATATGTGTGGCGGGACCTACAGTTTAAATTCGACTCCGAATGGCAGATTTTTTGAGAAACTTTACATTGCAATTTTATTTATTCGCAGAGTTTTTGCCAAAAATCTGCAAAGAGGAAGTCGTCGAAGAAATATTCTGTCATATTTTCGTTTTGATGTCTATCTGAACATCGGCAACTTTTTACAGTTCATATGTAATGTCATATTCTGAAGAAAACCATAAAAATCATGCCTACAAAGCAAAAGACCATTGTCTAGTGGGTAATGTGTGGGCTTATTGGATGTTAGGCCATGGTTTAACCGCTAGCTCAGACATCTCGAAGAAAAACGAATTAAAAAACATCGTTCTACGGCTACTTCCTCTCAAAGTTTGTAACAGAAGACCGCCTTGCAATTTTAGTTTAATTTTATTGAAATTTATTGTTAAGTGCCACAGAAATTTTATTAGTTTAAACTGTAGCTTTAAATTTAACTTTTATTTAAGAATTTAAAAACTGTTTAATATTTAATTTGTGGCATCCTAAAATCGCATTCAATTTGTCCTTCTTTATTCAGTCTTATCGAGATTTATTAAGAGTTTCATTGGCAAAATTGGGAAAAGAGCAAGCAACCTGACCAAGTTTTTTGATTTAAAAATTTTAAATTTTTTCTGTTAAAAAAAAAAAGAAAAAACGGCTACTGCAACCTTTTTTTGCTTTTCACTGACTTGCCTGACAATGCTTTCCGTTTTCAGTTGCTGTTGCCGCTGTTGTGGTTGTTGTTGGTATACAAAAAAGTGTCCTTGTCTTAATTTTGAGTGAAATGATGAGGGTAAATAAATGACATTCATTTTAGAAAACATTACCACAGCATTATAAAATTTATTTTTTTCTCTTCTTTCTTTTTTTAATTTTTCTTGTTTTAATAATTCAGATTTTTTTTCTTTCGTTTTATTTCGGAGAAAAAAAAATCTCTGCTTTAATTTTTAGCAACCTTAACGTGGGTTTTTATTTTCATTTTTATAAACTTTTGCTTTTCTTTTGTGTTGTCCTCTTTCTTTTTAGCTGCTCTTTTGGTTTTAATCATCACAGAGTTTTTGTTTTTATTTTTATTTTTACTTTTTTTTCGTTTTTCTTTATTCTCATTACCAAAAAAATCTTTGCCAGCCATCTGTCTCGTAAAAGAGCAACAAAAACAAGCTTTTTTTAAATATAACAACAATAATAAAATCCGAAACAAAAAAGAAGAAAAAAGTTATAAAACCTTAAAAAACAAAATGAGAAAGCAAATGAAAACGAAACTGATAAAACAAAAAGAGAGGAAGAGAGATATGGAGACCTTGTCGATGTACTGTTGGTTTGGTAGCAGCAGCAGCCTGTTATTAAGTTTCTCTGTCTATATGTCCGTCTGTCCATTCCGCTGTCAGGCAGACAGTTAGACCCGTTTTTTCTTGTATTTTTATTATCATTATTTGACGGTCATTTATGTAAAGATAAAATGAGGCTAATGGCCACTGTCGTTTTCTTTAGTGTATTGCTGATAGCTTAAGTGTCTGACTAACGAACTGACTGACTGACTAGCTGGCAGGATGACTGGCTGGCTGGCTGGTTTTAATATGGTTGCTGTGTGTATGTCAATTCTTTTTCTTATTTTCTCATTAAGACCCAATTACAAAAATTTTATCTGTTTTAATTTTTGTTGTTGTTGTTGTTTTGCGTTTTCTTCAATTACATTACACTCATTACACCATTATGGCGGTAGGCAGCATTAAAAATTTTTAACCAACATCATCAACATCATCATCAACATTATCATGCAACCAAGGCTTACAGATACACATTGGCACAGAATCCTTATTTCAACGCCTGACTTTTACGGTATCTCTGCTGTAATGAGTTCTATCGAATAAGGAAAACTACCTGAAAAGCTGTACACAGCTATAAAGCGTTCGCTGAGTCAAAATGCAGATATTGAAAGGAATGTGATTGGTCGACAGGAATTATGTTACGATGTAAGAGTAGTATTCTATCCAGGACCATACATACATGCATACATATCTTGTGTGTGTTAATATCATACATGAGTGGCGGGACCTACAGTTAAAAGTCGACTCCGAAAGACAGATTTTTTAAGAATCTTTCTCATGGCAATCTTATTTGCTCTCGGAGTTCTTGCCAGAAATCTGCTGAGAGGAAGTCGCCGAAGAAATATTTTTTCATACTTTCTTTTTGATGTCTGACCTGGGGTTTGAACCCGTGGACTTACGTCTAATAAGCCTACCTACCGACATCAAGAACAATACATTAACAAATATAACAGGATTTTTGGCTAAATAGGCTCATATCATCTTACCTGTTTTCTGGCAAAACAAACTGAAGAGAAATAAGAATTGCCATGAAAAGTTTCTCACAAATCAATCGTTCGGAGTTGACTACAAACTGTTGGTCCCGCAACTCATGGGCGTTGCGAGTCACTAGGTTGTAATTCTGTCTAAAGTGTTGTAATAACGAATTAAGTTAAGTAAGTTCAATATCAAATTAATACGAGGTGTCATTCCTTATTTATGTAGTGCATTCAATACTTTTAACACTCTGTAAAGAAAACAGTAAAAAAAAAATTTGGTGCATAACTCACAGGCGTTTCAAAAGATACAGCAGAAGAGAGCAAATAATAGAAGACGATGTGTTTGTCAATTCAAAAGCAATGAATGCAATACCGTAATAATGATGTGCGAGTGTGTGTTTGAGTGTATAAGTTAAACCAAAAACGCGTGTTTTCTTCATTTGCGAGTCTACCAAATATGTGTTTGTGTGTGTGTGTGTGTGTTTAAGTGTATGGAAAAACTAGTTTTTTAACTCATTCGTTTCATGAGTTGTTGTTGTTGTAAACAACTAACGAAGTGTAAGCGAAAGTTATGCATGCACTTGTGTGTTTGTTATTGTTGTTTACAATTCATGTGGTTTTATTTTGTTCTGTTTCACTCTTTCTAATGCTCTTTTATAAACAAAGAGCAAGGCAGTGTGAGAAAGATTGAAAGAGGTTGGCAACTTTGTTTGTATTTGAAAGTATTTTATGTTTGTCTGTTTTAGTTGTTTTTGTTTTTATTTTGTAAAGGTAACTTTTTTTTCGTTGTACTGTGTAAGCGAAGGTGTCAAATAAATTTTTGTTATTGTGTGTGTTGTTTTTTTATTTTGAAAATTTTCGTTTTTCTTTTCACATCGAAATTGTAGTTGTTATTGTTTTTCTCTGCTTTTTTTTTTTTAATAGAGAAAGTGTCCTTGCTCAAGTTCTGGGATTGTAATTTCCTGTGCACTGACCTACATACTGTAGTATTTGGTTTTAATTTTCTCCCCTTCTCTTTTGTTAGTCTTTGATTGTGTTTAACTGTGTGTGTGTGTGTGTGCAAGAGGAGTTTATTTATTTGTGTTTGTATTTATTTATTTATCTACTCTCTGTTTTCTTCTTCATTCATTCCATTTGCCTGGTATTTGTTTAAAGTGTTTTGCAGCTGTTATTATGCTATTGTTGTTGTTGCTTTAATGAACCAAATTTTAAGCTATTTGTTGCCTACATTTATTCTCTCTTTCTCTCTCTCTCTCTCTTTTTGGTTTTAATTTAAAACACATTTTTGTAACTTAATTTTGATTTTTTTCTCTGCATTTGCATATACAAAATTTGGCTTTGTTGAGTGTCTTAAAAGGAATAAATCCGTAATGAAATTTCGATTTTTTTTATTGAATAAAATCCCATTTGATGCTCACAATTCCTTTCGCTGCCAATGTATGGAAATATATTTTTAAATGGTCCGTCTTCGTTTTTTTTTTTCGAAAATAACTTTCTTTAATCACGGAACACGTGCATCCAATAAATTTAATTTTCTTCTTTCGTTTTATTTCTGATTTTCTTCTTCTTTTTCATTCTTTATTAAAGCAGAAAATTGACTTTCTTTGTTGTTCTTGGTTTTTTTTAGGTTTTCTTTTCTTTTCTAATTTGAATTTTTATTTTCCGCTTAATAAAGTCTCTTTTGAGGCAAAAATAAATATAATTATGGTAAGTGTGGTAGTACATTAAATCTCTTTTAATTACTTAAGTGTACGTCAACATGCCATTAAATAGCCATTTGCGTTGGACCTATAAAAGCATCATCAGGATAAAAACCAAACTTTTCTTTCAAAAAAAAAAAATAGAACTCTTCATGAGTCATTGTTGATGTGTTTGCAAAAATATTGTTTCAAAATACAATAAATATACACAAATATGTAAAAATTGAATGAATGAAAGTGCTGTCATGTCTATTCTCTTAATGAAATTTACAGCCATTTCGATTTGATTCTAGCTCGCTAACTTCATACTGAGTGTTATTATGCAAAGAAGATTATCTCTTTTGTAAACAAAGATCTGAATTCTATAGTGAAAACTGTTTGTCAGAAAAACTTTAAAGATTAGAAATTTTTCTATTAAATATGTATTTAAAGAGTATTTGAAAAGAGATATAGAGAAGGTATAGGTAGGTAGATACGCCTGCCCACCTGATGGAACTCAGATGGCCGCATAGGACCCATTGTGAAACCACAGTTTTTCCATTAACCCCTCATACTGGAACCGTTCGGAATTTCTGATTAAGCGACTCAAACTGCCAATGTCAATATGTTGGAGTTTCTCTAAAACATCCAAGAAGTAGGCACCAAAGTACCTTTTTCTCCTTTGACACAATGGCGGACATGTTCGCAGTAGGTGAAGAACAGCCTCATCCTGTTCCTCTTCTCTGCAGCTTCTACAGAAATCATTTGCAAGGTGACCTAGATCAATGCTCTTTACATGCGGGCCCCCGACACACATACTGGGCATGCTTCTATGGAGTTTAACCCTGGACGGTTACTCTTCGCCGAATCGACGAAGCTCATTTACACTTTATCATATAACTCTTTTATGTTTGACCTAATCTCGCTCTTTTTTTCAACAAGGTTATTTGATAATTAAAGCTTGCATTCAGTAGACGAAAAAAAAATTTTTTTTTGTTCGTCGATTCGACGAAGAGTAACCTTACTGTACAAAAATGGCCATCCAGGATTAAAAAAATGGGTGGCCCGGGTAAGTTTACTCACTACAAGCTTTCGTAATCAATCAACATTGTTTATAAAAAGAGCGAAAATTGGTCAAACATAAAAGAATTATATGATAAAGAGTAAATGAGCTTCGTCGATTCGACGAACAGTAACCAATTAGGGTGAAAGTGTTCGTCGATTCAACAAAATACAAGAGTAACCGTCTAGGGTTAACCATCCGCCCTCCAACCAGCCTTGGCCAAATTTTCTACGCCTATTTCCTACTTCTGATTGTATCCGAGGCCGCCCATTTGCGGTTGATAGAATCGATGACCGCATTGTTAGTTACAAGCTCGCAGGTGCCCAGACAGATCCCCAAAGCCGAGAATTCATTGCAAAACTTAATAGTTTTGTCATGTCTGAGTTGTGTATCCGCTCTGCAGTTACCTGGAATATCATTGTGTCCTGGTAACCATATTATATGGCCATCATACCGTTATGCTATCTTATTTAAATATCTGCAACAGTTGTACACCATTCTAGAGCTCCTCACGTTAAAACTCAATGCCCAGATAGCTGCCTGACCATTGGAAAGTATGGTAATATCACGTTCGAGTATATTTGGTCTCGAAAAATATTCACCACAGTCTGTATTGCCGACACTTCAGCCTGAAGACATTTCAATGATTCAGCAACCTTATGGACTGGGCTATTTCTTTTGATTTCGAAAAAATTTAGCTATCGACGGTACCGTTCCATTTGGATCCATCAGCAGCACTATGTTTTCAGACCTCTTTAACCGAAACGAAGTCCGGAATATCTTCCTGTAGGCGAAATCAGAAAAACTTGATTCGATTGCTTTCTTTACGCATAAGGTGGCCCATTGATTAATTTCAATTGATATTCGTTTATTAATGATTTTATTTTCTTTATTTCTAACACTTTCCCTTTCCCTTTTCTTTTTCTTGTTCTTATTCTCTTGTTATTAAATAATGACCCATAAAACTTTTATCTCCGGCAGCTTTAATTTTCTATTAAAAACACATAAAAAACAAACACAAGACAATCTCTTTACAGGCCAGTATTTTTAGTTCTTTTTTTTCGTATATCCATCTTTGGCCATTAAATAATTTTTTTATTTTTTATTGTTTTTGTTGTTATTTTTCTTGTTGCTGTAGTTATTTAACTTGGCCCCAAAATTAAAGTGTTTTTAATTTCTTGTTGACTGTTTGTAAAGTATGTCCGTGTGTGTGTTAACAAAATTAGACCACAAATATAAATCATTGCCAACAACAGCAACAAGAAAAAAACAATTTAGTTTTTTTTTTTTTTTGTGGTAATTAGAACTCTAAACAGCAACACGAAGACATCTATACAAACACACACACAGAGCCTGTTGTAAATAATGGTATTTAGGCTGTCGAAGAAACAGTTTGTGGTGTACAACAAGCAAAAAATGATAAAAAGTAGGAAAAAAAAACTGAAATTAAGAAACGAAAAGTAAAGTAAAGGCAGAGTGTGTAAGAAAGTGGGTTTTTATATGAAATATTACTGGGCTGCTAGCACATGGCCACAAATTATCAATTGATTGATTAGAATACAATAAAACTAAGAAAATTACAGATAGTTAAGCCGAACCACAGGATATTTGATATCATCAGCTAAAAGCAATAAATTTTTACGTACAATACTGCCACATACAGTGGGATCACATGCTTTACTAGCAACGATAAATTATTCACCAGTTTTTAGTGGAAGTTTAAATAGCCAAATTAACGAATTTTTAATTGACCAAATTTTTACGCATTCAGATCAATATGGTCAAACAAAAGTGCATAAGATTCTGAGAATCAATCGCCTTAAAAGTCGATTGATGAAGGCAGAAATCTTTTTCTACATCTTAAATAGCATTCAAACACTGTCTGCCTAGCCAGTAGTCTGCCTGGCTAGCATGGAGTCTGCCTGGCTAGCATGGAGTCTGCCGGGCTAGCCTGTAGTCTGCCGGGCTAGCATGTAGTCTGCGGGCTAGCCTGTAGTCTGCCGGGTTAGCCTGTAGTCTACCGGGCTAGCCTGTAGTCTGCCGGGCTGGCGTGAAGTGTGCTGGGACAGCCTGTAGTCTTCCGGGCTAGCCTGTAGTCTGTCGAGCTAGCCTGTAGTCCTTCCCATGCACCTACAAGGAATGGACTCCTTATTCACCTACTGAATACAACCCATTGTGTTGGTGCACACATGACTTATTTGAAATTGGAAGCATTATCATCCTCTCATTTTAAACATATTGTTACGAAAATGAAAAATTTAGATACTAGTGTTTTGCTTTTACCTCATTTAACATTAAAATTATAAACAAAAACTACAAAAACAAAACAGTGAGCTTGTTTACAAATTATCACACTGCGTAATATAACAACAAACACCAGCATAAAAAAATGGTAAACAAGTAAACAAAAATACATAAACAACGCTACAATAATAATTGTAAACAACGATGTTTACATTTATAGAGCTTTCGAGAAGGCAAAGTCATGATCGTTCGTCTTCAAGAACATTCATCAGGCTGTTTACCCTGCCATATAAAAGGCAAGGCAAAGCGGTTAGTAAAAGTTCAGTCAATCTTGTGTGAAGAAGCGGTGCGTTTGAAGAGAGTAGTCGTGGTTTGAAGATCTCCGTTACAAAGAACTGTCGAATAATTGTCTAGTAATTGTTATTGTCAGATGTCGGCGCAAAGAGACCATGATAAAAATGTGAGTGTATTTGTGAGAGGCATGTGTATAACCCAGAGGAAAATTGTTAGTAATATTTTCAAGTGTAACCTAATAATATGTTTATGTAGTGGAAAATTGAAAATGTACAGCACCAAATCTCTAAAGACTGCGTATTTATCTTCACCCAAAAATGGAGATCATTTTTCATTGTTATTAGTGAATCTCATTAGAAAATAGTGAATCCTAATGTAATTTTTCTTTGGGGGTATAATTGATATAAAAAAAAATTTCAAAAAGAAGCGACGAAAACCTGCTTCACTGAAAGCTGACAAACAACTGAATGCATTTTTACGCTCTTTTTAACGAACATTGTTGATGTTCGTGACCTATGTGTGTAAAAAGCCGAAGTTGATCTTCCCCTGAGGGACATTGGTGGTTATTGTTTATGCAAAGGGTATAACAAACAAAGCAATTGTTGTTGTTTACATCAAGTTGTGAACACTGACGCATAGAATTATGCGAACAATAAAGAATTTTAATTAAAACTAAACACAAATTAATTTTTATTTTTATTTGCAATTTAAGGGCTCATATTTGAAACGTATTTAAAAGGACACAATATCTCATCGATGGTATCGATTGATTTCGCTTCCATAAGTATATTATCGTGCTAAATTTAAAAGATTTAAGGCATGCATAAACCAAAGCAAAAGAGAGAAAAGACGCCCTTGAAACATTTGATATGGCTAGAGTTCCTTAATATTTTATGATTAACAATCTTCTCCTTAAACCCACTTACTGTAGTGTAGGGTATAAATAAAAATTCCTGTGTTAGTTTTTCTTTAGTTTCTTTTCACTTGTGTTGCTGATTAACAAATTAACCCTCTGGTCGAAAGGTTATATTTCAATACATACCCATGCGCATATATTGTGTGTGTGTATATATATACATATGTAAAGTCCTTTCTTACTGTTTTGTTTATTCAAAAACTGTTGTTCTGGTGCTTGTCATGGTATTTATTTAGGGTTACAGGTGTTGTCACCTTTTTCAAGCAGGGGGGGGAGGGTTATTAAATTCAGATTAGATGGTATTAAACGGTCAAACTATTTTGGTTTTTGTGCCCCCTTTTAATTCGAAAGACAAATAGAAAATAAATAATAATAGCTATGGAATGGCATGACTAATTTGAAAATAACAAATTAAAAGCGATTGAAAAAAGAAAACTTAAAGGCAGGCAAATAAATTCCATGGCCCCTTGCAAGTGGGCTTTTATAACAACAGAGGTGAGAGAGTGATAGGTAAGAGAGTTCCTCTGTGAAAATTCCTTGTAACTGCCAATATTAACACTTAATTACTTAATTTACAAGCATTTTCAAATGAAACACTTTACAAATGAGAAAAATTTACTTCAAATTAAACCTTTAAGGGTGAAATGAATGGAAAATTTTAATTTTAAATTTTTTCTTTCTTTATTTCTTTGTTTTGTAGTGAAAACAACATTTTTATCAGGTTTTAAAATCATGCAAAAATCTTTACTTTCTTACCTTAAAGCGTTAAGCTTTCATTACAATTCTTTTGTAAAATGAAAGTGCAGGGTTAAGAGAGCAGAATGTCTGCTTGCATTTGTCTGTGTGTCTGTCTGTATGCCTGTCTGTCAATGTGTTTGTGTATGGAAATTATACTGACTGCCTAAAGATATCCGTTTGAATTGCAAGGGCGTGAGCAAAGGGGGCGTGTTGGAGATGAGTTTGTACATAAAATTTATTTATTTTCGTTAGAGGTACTAGAGGCCTGCGTTTTTTCTCTTCTCACTTTATTTATTTGCTTTGTTTGTGGCCGTAATTTTTTTTTTTGTTCTTGTTTTTCGTTTTCTCCTCTTTAAATATCAACAGAAAAATTAATTAATTAAAAAGGTTTTCTTTTTTCCACAATCCCCCACCCCCATCCAACCAACCAAGCTTTGTAGACCAACGGCAAAAGAGGCATACGAAGGAGAGACAGCCATGAGGATAGGGGGAAATGCTGAAATAAATAAAATAATTGTGTTTTCTTTTAATGTTTTTTCCAGTTTTTTTCAGTTTTTTATTTTTATTTTCTTTTCTAAAGGTCAGTCTCTGTGTTAATGGGTTTTTGCTTTCAATTGCTTTCGTATATTAAAATGAAACTCTTTTCTCTTCTTTTCTCGTTTTTTTTTATTTGATTTTCATTTCAATAAATAAGAGTTTTGTTACTTTATATTTCGAAACTAATAAAGATAAACATTTTAAAGGAAAAGAAGAAGGAACGTGAAAAAACGGTGGCCTTTTCAATTAAATAAATGAAAATTTTTTTTTTACAGGAAGAAAACATTTTTTAAATTGAATTTTCATTTACTTTGATGTTGTTTTAGAGTAACTATGATAAAATCGGAAGAACATACATACCTATGTACATAATCGGTCATTATAGCATTTTAGTCAGGATTACGACCTAGCTTTTCACACCACTTATCTTGTGTGTGTTAATTTCATACATGAGTGGCGGGACCTAGTGTTTAAAATCGACTCCGCACGAATGATTTTTTAATAACTTTTCACGACAAATTTTATTTATTCTCAGAGTTTTTGCAAGAAATTTTCTGAGAAGTCGCGGAAGAAATATTTTTATATTTTCGTTTTGTTGTCTGACCTGTGTTTGAACCGTGACCTCAGGTCTAATAAGCTAACACGCTACCTACTAGACCACGGCATCTACTCAAATTTATCAGAACACTTATTTAGAATAAACTACGGAAAATATTACCAGAAATAATGGGAGTAATGGACCTAGAAAGTGGAGACGGAATAACGTTGCTATCGGTATAAAGGCGTACTCACAGTAATTAAAGTTTGACACTCGAAAGCATCTATTTGGATGTACATTTCCCATTGGTTAAGGGCCGAAGATTGTCTAAACTTCTGCCATTTTAACGGAGCCATGTATATGCCACAAGGAGCATGTCTCTTCACGTCGACATATTTAGTGGTACATATCAGAGATCAGCAATGAGTATTCAAAAAGATGAGTAAAATCGAATCATACTCATAATTTCTAATACTTATACGCATTCATACGTATTTTAATATCATGGAACCTATACTCATACATTCAGAGTTTGAAGTACACATCATATTCATACTTAACAACACGTATGATGTTGTTGATGTCGACTCGCCATAACTCAACATATACACGAAGCACAAAATATGTATGAATAGCGTATGAACACTAAAATACTCACTAGAAGGTTGTGTGTTTGCTCTGCATGCTGCTCTGTCTTTTTTTCTAAATGCAACAACACTAAGACGGTAAATTTTGTGGAATGATTCGAGTCACTTGAATCGTTTATAAGTATAAAAAGAATTTTTCTAAACTTTTGAATCTGAATGTGTAGGCTTATGAATCAAACATATTTCGAATGGTATGAGTTAGATGTCAACGTTGTACTCATACTCGTTGCAACCTGTACTTATAAATAAACGTTGTAGTGGGTATGAATGAATCAGAGTATGTAGTTAAATTTCAATATTGTTGACTCACTTATGTTCAAAAATTCATGAGTGCTTATGAGCATAGCTGCCAGATTTGACGATTTATCGTCATTTTGACGATTTTGTGGTCAAAAAATATCATTTTGACGACATGACGATTTATACCCTTATTTTGACAATTTTTAGCAATTAAAAATTTACATAATTTTCTTTACTTTAGTACATTAATAGCCTCCTTAAGCTTTGTATTTGCTTTACAGTTGTTACTGTTGGAAATTTATGCCAGTAATAACAAGGAGCAAAGTATTATATTTTTAAGTTATTTTCGAATACCTGTGATGATTTTTCTGTATTTTATGCCTTTTTAATCCATTAAAAGCCAAAAAATTACAACTCCTAAATAACATCGTAGTTGAGCAAAGATTAAAAATTCGATTATAGCTTCTAAAATGACCATCGCAAGAACCATTAAGTGCCATTATTTTTTTCATACGACCAACACTCAGGGGATGGCATTGTGTTTGGAACTAGGAAAATATATTATAAGAAGGAGGAAAGAGGGAACAGTGTTTAAGGACACTAGGTTTGAATATTTTTATAACATTTTTATACCATAAGTAACAGGAAAGAGCTCAGGAAGGGAGTTCCACATACGAATAGTCAGTCTAACAAACGAACTTCGTCTGTAATGCAGTGTCCGATACACTGGCCAATCTACCACATACGGATGTGCTAGCCGAGTAAGACGAGCGTTATGTAGGAATACATGATTTTCATAAACAGGTTCCCTTATTTTGCTCGAGCAATATCCGTTGTAGTAGCGATAGAACAGTGAAACACAAGCCACATTGCAACGATGCTCCAATGAATCAATGAAGTTGGACACACTATCGTGATTAACCAGCTACTACGGCCTCTCCTGTAAACGGTCGAAAAACCCCAAAATAGACGTTAAGGGCCAACCCATACATGAGAGCTGTATTCCATTCTTGGTCGGTTATAAATGGTGTAAATGTTAAGTAGATCAGATGAAAATTGTGTCAGTTCTAGCGAACATCACACTGAATTTTCATGCCATTAACGTCAAGATCTTCTGACTCCCTAACATTTACACCACACATGGGTATAGATGATCCAATGTTATTGCTGCTTAACATTGACTTTATATGTTTTTGTTTTTAAAACCTTTCAATTTATTTATTTATTTTTCTGACGATTTTTTTACGATTTCAAGGAACGTCTTTGACGATTTTGACGATTTTTTCTCAAATATTTGACGATTTGACGCTACATTTATCTGGCAGCTATGCTTATGAGTAGCGAAAAATCGATTCATTGCTGATCTCTGGTACAGATGGATTCTATTGGAATCGAATGGAATTTATTATTGCCCATAAGCAATCTTCTTACTTACTTACTTAAGTTGTCATTACAACTCCTCTAGTCACAACTCCTCTAGTCACAACTCCTCTAGTCACAACTCCTCTAGTCACAACTCCTCTAGTCAGTTTAAAGTCGACTTCAAACGACAGATTTTTTGAGAAGCTTTTTTTTTTGCCAGCCGCTGAAAGAAAAATTTTTTCTTGAATATTGATTTGAATATTAAAAATTTCAAGAATTTCTCTTTCAATAGCATAGAAAAAAATTTGTTTTTAATTTAAATATTCGTTTCATTTTTCTTCTTTTTTTTTTTTTTCTTTTTGCAACATTTGCTGATGATGCAGAAGCATAGATTTGTAGTAAATCATTTTGGAATATATTTTGTTATCCTACTATTATGCTCTCTATCAGTTTGCTGATACATACATACATATGTATGTGTGTGTGTGTATCTATTATTTATTTTCTCTTAAGTCTCATATATTTGGCATGCATTCGAAAATTTACTGCCATTATAACGCCTCATGATACCGTACGTTGTAGTATTTGAAAATCAAACACTCTTACTCATACACAGTAATACCCACACATGCACATACAATATGAGAGAAGAGAAAAAATGAAACAAACAAAAAAATATAAAAATAATGCTACAACACGACTCTGTACGAGTATGTAACAAAAATACAACATAAGCCGAAATACATGCCACAACATGGAACATACAATTCTCATAAGCACACATAAACACAGAAAACATGAACATGTGTTGAGCAAAAAAAACGAGAGATAGGGAGAGGGACAGAGAGTGAGTGAGAGAGATAGATTTTTTTTGTTTGTTTGTTGCTACATACATACATATTCTTATTATGATTTGCATAACATTGCCGACAAATGTTTTTGGGAAAATAAAGTTTTTCTTTCCTGTTGATATTTTTCCTTGTTTTTTTTTTAGTTTTTTTTTGCCACCCAGCTGCATAATTTTTGTATCTGTGTACCACCAATGAACAAAAACAAAAAAAAAAACAAAAAAAAAAACAAAAGAAAGAAGAAAAATGAGCATTACACGATGCAAAAAAAGTTTAAAAATGTAGTTTTTTTTCTCCCCAGTTCGTGCAACAAATAACAAAAAAATATTTGAAAACAATGCAACGAAAACATTCCATTGTTACTCTCTTAATGCGCCCGCATGCATATGATAATGATGATGGCGGGCTGTTTTGATGCTTTGTTGCAAGCCAGGCGGGTGTTGTGTTTGGGGGAGGGGAGTTGTAAAAACGTTAGTAATTTCCGTTCGCATAGAAGGAAATGGAGCAAAAGTTTTTTATGCAATTTTAGTTTCATTTTTTTCATGTTTTTACTTTCGATTTGGGCCATGGAATGGTTTATTAAGTTTTTATTTTTTGTTTGATTTCCACAGCAAAAGTTATTACATTCTGTTGTTGTCTAATGAACGTTTAATTTTCAAAAATTGTTTTGTTTTCTATTTAGTTTTTTATGGTGGGAAAAGTGAAATCCGTTTTTTTGGAAACTGAATAATTAAAATCTTAAATGAGTGGTTAATAAAACAATTTAGAAAAAAAAGTTTGTTCTCAGATAAATTAGTCAGTTTTTACCCTTTAAAAACATTTAAAATATAAGCTTGTAGATTGCAAATAAAATAAAAATAAATTTGTGTTTAGTTTTAATAAAAATTCTTTATTATTCGCACAATTCTATGTGCCACTGTTCACAACTTGATGTAGACAACAACAATTGCTTTGTTTGTTATTTCTCTTTACACTCTTTCCTCTTTTCCTCTTAACACCATTTTTTACTAACTCACTCGCTTGCCTTGTCTTGCCTCTTATATGGCAAAGTAAACAGTCTGCTGTATGCCCTTGAAGGCGAATGTTCATGACTTCGCCTTCTCAAAATCTCTATAAATAAAAACATAAAAACATCGTTGTAGTGTTGTTTGTGTATTTTTTTTTTTATTTAATTAAGTCAATGGACAAATTCCTTACTGACTAATAACAAAAATAGGTACGAATAAAATTAAATACAATTACAAACAGTTTTTTTAAAAATAACCCAATTATTACAATAAAAATAGGAAAAGTTAAGAATTGAGAAATACAATAATATTCCGTTTAATAACGCAAGAATTTAAAGAAAAATCAACAAACTCTGACATATAATTAAATTGACGGCAAATTCCAGTTAATGGATCAACAACAGCATAATTAGTTCTGCAGAAATGAATATAAATAAGATTATAACAGCGGAAGTTACGACAAGGAATATTGAAATACCCATTAAATCCAATTTAGTTAACAGTAGTTTGTGATTCACTTTATCGATTGTTTACCATTTTTTATGCTGGTGTTTGTTGTTATATTTTTGTTTAATTTTGTTTATAATTTTATTTTAATTATTTATTATAATTATCTATTATTATAATTATCTGTATTTGTTGTTGTATTTTTGTTTACTTGTTTACCTTTTTTAAGCTGGTATTTGGTGGTATATTTTTGTTTAATTGTTTACCATTTTTTATGCTGGTATTTGTTGTTGTATGACGCAGTGCGATAATTTGTAAACAAGTTCATTGTTTTGTTTTTTAGTTTTTGTTTATAATTTTAATGTTAAACGATGAAAAAGCAAAACACCAGTATCTAGATTATTTACATTTTCGTAACAATATGGTAACTTCTAGAACAACATGACAAATACGCCTCTGCCACCATGTTTATGGGATAGACAACCTGTGAGTATTTAAAAGATTTTGTAAAACTTATTGGATAAACAACGAAAAATGTAAAGGCCCCATGGTTTAAATAAACCATGAAGTCCAAGAGGTGTTTTCAAAGGACTAAAGCAATGCTTTTGAAAAACAGAAAAACTAATGTGTTGTTTCAAATGCCAAAATTGCCTTTTCATGACACTTTTAATAGCCTATCACGTACCACTTCTTACCACCTTATGATTGTAATTAAATGAGGTCATTCATATTTTTTTTTAATTTTTCCTCAAACATTTCTTAAGACCCTGGCAATATCCGTTTAGAAATGAAGCTTTTAATGTAATGCTTCATTAAAATTTGTAAAAACTTCTGTGAATTTTCTTTTTTTGTTTCTTTGGCCTCAATACAGTAAAACTGTCTATTTATTCTTCAATTTTTTTTTTTCTAAAAATTCCAATTTAATAAGTTTTTGGCTTTAACTTCTGAACAATATTTTCAAATGAAGAAAACTAACTTGTGTTGTTATTAGCTTAACTACATTTTTTGGTTGGATAAGGAAGTGAGTTGAAGGTATTGTCACATATAATTTGGGTAGAAGTAGCTGTGCTTTTATTAAAAGTTGTTTGCCAAAATATTGCACAATGTACCGGAAGCTCAAGCATTAAGAATACAATAAAAACCTCCTCCTTGCTTTCAAATCTATTATGGGCCGTGTTAGGATTTGGTAGACCGTTTTTTCTTTAACGTCTTTCCTTTTTGGCTACGGTTATTTATAAGCTTTTGTTATTTATTTAATGAGAGAATGAGAAAATAATAACAACAACTTGTTACCAAAATAAAGGGAAAAAAAGTCAGGCAGGCATATTGTTAAAAGCGTAACGGTAAAGTTTAAAGGAAAGAAATGAAAAGAAAAAAACCATCTAAAATTGAGCCAAAAACACCTTCAACCGGATACGGAAACATTAACCTCGAAATGTCAGCAAATGTAATGGCGGCGAATTAAATTTTAGTTTTGTTACTGGGTCAACACAAACAATTTCCTTTTACGCCAACAAAACACAAAAAAAAATAAAGGAAGACGAAAAAGAAGACTACAACGACAACAGCAGAAGAGGAAAAAAATGGAAAATTTAAATGGCGGTTTAAAAGGAAATCTACATATAGAATACACACACAAAACAAGGGCGGACAATAGCAAATATTCAAAAAACCAAAAAAAAAAGGAAAGTTACAAAAAATTATTTCGTTTAATAACCCCCCCCCCCCCTTTCCAAAAAAAAAAAAAACTAAAAAAAAAAACGATTACTTCGGAAATCAAGTTGTGTCAACAGTTTCTAGAACTAAAGCAGCGAGAATAAAACCACAACCAAAACCTGTATTCAGCCATGTTAGCTAAACAAACAATAGCAGCAACTTTATGCAGACTGCTGGCTAGGGTAAAAGGAAATTAATAAAAAACTATATTCTTCTCCCTCCTAGCTCCTTCTCTCACTGATTTTCATACTCTTCCCTTTATCAAATATTTCTATCTATAAAACCTATGCAATCAGGTGCAAGAACACAAACTAATATTTAAACAATAGAACTCCTTCACTCTCTCTCGCTCTCTCTCTCCCTATCTCTGGTTATCTGTCTTCCTTTTTTAGTTTTGTTTGCTTGCATTATATGGGTTTTTATATCCTCTTCTTTATTTCAAAAAGATTACCATGAATAATGGTGTCGTGCTACAAAGTCCTTTATTTAGTGTTAAAATATTTAAGCTTCGATTTCACCGAAAGTCATAAACTTTTTCGTTGAGTTTTTTCACCCTACGCACACCATATGTGGTGGAGGTATAGAGTGTTCAGTGTGACAAGAATTTTAACACTTTAAGAGCATAATTTGGCAATTTTTAAATAAATTTTTGTGTACAATGTAAAGCAGTGTTCTGCAATAGTAAAGGGGCAGGCTCTTAAACTGTGTAGTTCCTTCTTTTGTAATTGATCATCCTTGTTCTTATGCACCACGTACTCGATATTCGATCATGTTCGTTTGGATGGCATTTAACCAACTCACATGTGGTATTTCTCTTGTTTGTCTGATACCCTCTCACTACATACCGAGCCTGATTCTACATGGTGCTAGTATGATACTGTTACGAAAATTAAAAATCAAGATACTGGTGTTTTTCTTTTACATCGCTTAACATTAAAATTTTAAAAAAAAGCTACAAAAACAAAACAATGCAGTAAACAAACCTGCTTACAAATTATCGTACTGCTTAATATAACAGCAAACACCAGCATAAAAATAATGGTAAACAAGTAAACAAAAGCATAACACCAAACACCAGTATACAAAAATGGTAAACAAGTAAACAAAAAAATCCACAAACAACACTACAAGAATAAATGTAAATAAAATACACAAACAACAATAATCAATGTAAACAACGAAGTCATGAAGTCATGAACATTCCCCTTCAAGAACATTCATCAAACTGTTTACTTTGCCATATAAAAGGAAAGAAAAAGCATGCGAGTGAGTTAGTAAAAGTTGAGTCAGTCTTGTGTGAAGACACAGTATGTTTGAAGAGAGTAATCGTGGTTTGAAGATCTCCGTTACAAAGATCTTTCGAATAATTGTCTAGTAATTGTTGTTGTTTATGCAAAGGGTATAAACAGAGGAATAACAAACAAAGCAATTGTTCTTGTTTACATAAAGTTGTGAACAGTGGCATACAGAATTGTACGAATAATAAAGAATTTTCTAATTAAAATTAAAAACAAATTTAATTTTATTTTATTTGCAATATACATACGAGCTCGTATTTCAAACGTTTTTAAAAGGTAAAAACTTAACAATACACATTTGAAGTATTTTGGCATACTATTCAGGAATTTATTTCGATCGTAAAGACTACCAACATATGTAGCTGCCTGGGTAACCTAACAGACCCTTGACTTTGAAACAAATTGAGTTTTTCAAATCCTGATAATGCAAAGACTGAATAAACGGAAGCAATTTCTTAAATTATCTTCAAAACGAAACCTACAGCTTTATGCTAGAATCAATCGATTAGATTAGATTAGATAACAATGATCAGAATAACCCCAATGCCATTGAAGGATTAACTTCTCTTCTTAAATGTATAATTCCTGAGTTAATTACATCCAACCAGTAATACTCATCAGTTTCCCAATCTCGAAAGAGGCTAATGAGGCTAATTCGTAGAGTGGCTGTGAACTTTTTCATGCAAAAATCGTGTTAATTCTCCTTAACGCAAAAGAAATGATTCCAAGTAGGATGCAATACAGTCGACCTGCACCTTAATGAAATTTCTTACGTTCATTTTTTTTGCTTTCTTCTTCCCAAATATTACCGGGTTTTTTTTAAAACATATTTTTTGGTTGAAAAGTTTTTCTTGTTTCTCCTGTTCTGAAACTAAAATTTTTATTTCCAGTTTTTCTCATACGTACTTGAAGTTTTTTATGTGTGTTAACGGAAATGGCAAATACTGCTTTTGTGTAAGCCAAGTTAAATGCAGAAATACAAAATATGGCAAAAATGAAATGGAACAACTAAAGTTATGGCTTTTTCCTTTTGGTATATTTTCACTTTGTGGCGGTTATAATTTAAAATTGTGAACACTTTTCTTTTTTTATATATAAAAAGGAACGTTAATGTGCCTTAAATTTACTCCTTTTATGGTATGATGATTCAGCTGACTGCCACTGTGTAAGATTGCATTTTTGGCTTTTAACAAACCTCTTGTTAGACTTCTTGTAAATATTTTCATCCAAATTGATTGAATCGCAGTCGTTGCCTATTAGGATTTTATTAGACCAGCTCAACTAGCTTGTGCCATTCTCAGATAACTTCCCATCTAACTAGGATTTCTTCTTTATTTGAAACACTCAAGTGAAGCAAAAAGTTGTTGTAGGAGAAGCAAAATACTGAGAAGTTTTTCAAAGAATGCTGTGGGATTGTGTTCTTTTTGTAGGCGTGTTTTATATTATTTTAACGGTCATACATATACACGATAGCAGCTATGATTAAGGGTATACGTGATACTCAGGGTGCGGCCCCTATTCACTAACGTAAAGCACGATTATTCTATTTAGGTTCTGTAAACTCCGCCACAAACAATGAAATCTACAGAGAAATCTATCGAAGATATTAGAAGTAATCACTGGTGCTACCTGTTACATTAAAAATACTTTTTGGCAAAAAGGTTTAAACATATCTAACATAACCGCAGTAGCCGCAGGAGTGCTTATTGCATATAGGCTAGGGAAATAGTGTCACCCACTACTTGAATCCAAAGCATGTGGGAAATCTTGGCAATGAGTGAGTAAACGAGCTTGTAAGCAATCTAGTTGTTGTTAGAAGCAGATCCTTTCACTCGATTGGAGGGAGAAATTTAAAAAAGGTATACTGTGGAATGAAAAATAAAGATAGGAGAAAACTATTTTCAAGTTAAATGGATTGAAGACAATCTAAACTTTGCTAAGTAATTATATTAGGAAGAAATTTGAGTTATGCAACACAGTATCTAGAAGGAGCCTGAGCATTGTAAACGGCTTGCTGACTGCAAACTAGATGTTGATGTAAAAACGAATTACCAGAACATATACTTACTTTACTGTAGATACCTTACAGTAGATGGCACGGTGCTATACTCTATCACCTCTACCCGACTACTATAAAAACTCCATCCATATTTGAATGGAAATTTCTATTGGCATTTTACCTTAATAGAATAAATTATTCACCCTTATTCTGGTTGTCGTCGTCGTCGTCGCCGTCGTCGTCGTTACCAAAAATGATGTCGATAAATCAAAGTCGACAAAATCAGAGTCGACACAACACAATATCGATGGCGTATTGACTCACAGAATACCAAATGTGTGTCGACAGTCATCTATAACTGTCAATAACGACAAACAGAATACCAATTTTAAACTGTCGACGCAAGACGACGTCGACGACGACAACCAGAATAAGGGTGAATATTTTGAGATTCGAAAGTCTCTTTATCAATTTCAGTTAGAAAATCTTAAACAAATAAATATGTGTAAAAAGAACTTTTAATTCTTTAATAAGTTTTTAATACAAAAATATTGTCACGAAAATGAAAAATCTAGATACTGGTATTTTGCTTACATTACTTAACATTGAAATTATAAACAAAAGCTACAAAAACAAAACAATGCAGTAAACAAACCTGTTTACAAATTATCGTACTACTTAATATAACAACAAACGCCAGCATAAAAAATGGTAAACATGTAAACAAAAATACAACAACAAATACTACAAGAATAAATTTAAACAAAATACACAAACAATAATAATGAATGTAAACAACGATTTTAACATTTATAGAGATTTCGAGAACATTCATCAGACTGTTTACTCTGCCATATAAAAAGTAAGGCAAAGCAGACGACTGAGTGAGTGAAGTTCAGTCAGTCTTGTGTGAAGACGCGGTGTGTTTGAAGAGAGTAATCGTGGTTTGAAGATCTCCGTTATAAAGTTCTGTAGAATAATTGTCTAGTAATTGTTTTGTTTATGCAATTTATGTTATTGTATAACAAAAAAAAAGAAATTGTTGTTGTTTACAAAAAGTTGTGAATAGTGGCACACAGAATTGTACGAATAATAATGAATTTAAATTAAAACTAAACTCAAATATATTTTTATTTTATGTGAAATCTCTCCATCATGTTTTAAACTTTTTTAAAACGTAAAAACGTAACAATATGTTGAAACCGCCTTAATAAAGATTCCTGTTTGAGCAACTACATACACTGTACATGTGATTATATTGCAATATTTATTCAATATAATATTATATTGGATTTATAAAGTCATTAATGATGTTCAAATGCTATTAATTTTTTTGTATTGTATTGCTGTTGTTGTTGTATTTTTTTTATAAATCGATATCATCAAATCTGATTACTTGTCACACATTTATTATTTTGGACTTTTTTTCGGCCTTTATTTCCATTATTTTGATAGAAAGTTTTTCCATTACAATGAGTTCATAAAAAAATTTCGAATGTTTTTCCGTTTTTTTTTTTTTGGCTTCATAATAAGTTTTTGTCAATGAATAGTTTTTTTATACATTTTTTTGTTGTGCTATTTCGTTTGGTCTTATACTTGGGGGCTAGTTATTGTGGTATTTTCTATCGCCTGCTGGTCATTAGTTCTTATCATTATCGCACACCAAATAGTTTCACCCAATACTACTAATACTAACACGGGTTTGAATACTCTATGCATATAGTCCTGTATGCTATACTATAATGGTATACACGCTTTTCTAATAAACATCCTAGTATTTTTGTTATTTCCTATCTGTAACACACATACACACACATTTCAGTAGTTATGGTTCTCAAAATGTACCACACTTCCTTTACTGTAAGTGAGGTTAGGTGTGTTTTGTGTTTCACTAACAGTAAAATTGTGTTGTTTTTTTTTCTTCATGTTTTTGGGATACCGGTTATGTATGCTACTCAACGGATTTAGTAGTGGTGTTGCTGGTGATGGTGGTGGTGTTAGTGATACACCCTTGGCTAAGAGGTATTGTTAAGAGAAAATAATTTTATGCCAAGTCAGGTTATTTTGTTTGCTGCCTCATTTTTGCTGTCTCTGGTCTCTGCACACACACACACACACACGTTACATGTTTTGGTCATATTCTAATCATTGTTTGGTAAACTTAACCAATTCACCAGTGGTTGTCTCTCCTCTCCATTTTTTTTTTTTTGGTCCAGAACTATAATGGTATGGTTTGGTTAAAGGCATTTGCCATAGACCAACAGCAACAACAACAGCAGACAGCATCAGCAAGTGTCAGTTGTTTGTTGTATTTTTCCTTTCCTATTGGCATGATGGCATATGAATTTGAAGTGCATTTTAATTTTGTTTTTTTTTTTTCTTATCAGAGATTTTGATTTTGTTTACCTCTACTCACTCTATTTTAAACTTTTATCCTGTGTTCACTATTGTTTTCTTTCAAATATTTTTTTTTTGTTCTCTATAAGGAAGTTAATTCTCATTGTAAACCTTGTATGAAACTGCATGAAAACAATGACTAGGGTTTGGTGAATAATTTTCTCTCCCTCTGTCTAGTTTAAGCTTTTAATAGAAAATTTATTTAATAAAAACCCAAAATTTACAGATATTTTCAAAAGATATCCTATGATTGCAGGTAAATTGTTTTTACCAAAGACAATTTCGTTTATTTTTTTGGCTGGCAAGAGTTTAATAAGCATTTGGGGATACATTATCAAGTGTTTTTGTTTCTGATTTTAAAGAAATTCAGTCAGTTAGTCTATTAAAAAGTAGAATTTGTGGGAAGTTAGAACAATGCATGTGGGGATTTGTTTTTAAATCTAAACGAATATTTAATTAAACTGCTTATTACACGTGAAATAATTTGCAAAATAAAGAATGAAAATGAGAATAATTTCAAACTAAGACGGATATATATACAACTTTATGTAAACAACAACAATTACCTTTTTTTGTTATTACTCTGCATAAACAACACCAATTAGTAGACAATTATTCGACAGATCTTTGTAACGGAGATCTTCAAACCACGATTACTCTCTTTAAACGCACCGCGTCTTCACACAAGACTGACTGAACTTCACTTACTCAGTTGCATGTTTTGCCTTGCCTTTTATATGGCAGAGTAAACAGTCTGATGACTGTTCTTGAAGACGAATGAAATCATCATTATTTACATTTATTATTGTAGTGTTGTTTGTGTATTTCGTTTACATTTATTCTTGTAGTGTTGTTTGTGTATGTCAGTTTACTTGTTTACCATTTCTTTTTGCTGGTTTTTGTTGTTATACTAAGCAGTACGATAATTTTTAAACAGGTTTGTTTACTGCATTGTTTTGTTTTTGTAGCTTTTGTTTATAATTTCAATGTTAAGCGATGTAAAATCAAAACACCAGTATCTAGATTTTTCATTTTCGTAGCAATATGTTTGCATTCTTGTTGTCTTGACTGGTTTGTTTTGACGTCTGTGAGCCTGTGAAAACAAAAGTAGTGCACTTTACCGCCATAACATTATAACGGGTCATCCATTTCGTGGTTTCAAAAGTAAACGTAAATAAAACACATATAAAATATTTTTTTCATGATATTTCATTTTTATTGTAAAGTTTGAACGTTGACATTATGTGTGAAACACTACATCATTTAAATGACCTCCAAGCGAAGTGTTGCAAGCGTTGATTCTTTTGAGGTAATTTTCAACCACTTTTTGACACATATTGGGCGGTATCTCAGCCATAACTTGACGAACGTTGGTTTTTAAGTGCTCGAGAGTTGAAGGTTTATCTGCATAAACACGGTCTTTCGCATAGCCCCACAAAAAAAGTCTAATGGTGTCAAATCGCATGATCTTGGTGGCCAGTTGATATCGCCACGACGAGAAATTACGTGGCCAGGAAATGTCTCTTGCAATAAAGCCATATTCGCTCGAGTTGTGTGGCATGTGGCATTGTCTTGTTGAAACCACATATTCTCCAAGTCGGATTCTTCACTAGCAGGCAAAAAAAAATCGGTTATCATATGACCATAACGCTTTGAGTTGACGGTGACAGTCGTTCCATCGTCGTTTTCGAAGAAGTAAGGTCCAATCACACCTTCGGACCAAAGAGCGCACCAAACAGTGACTTTTTCTGGATGTAATGGCCTCTCTTCAATTACTTGAGGATTCTCAGAACCCCAAACACGACAATTTTGTTTATTAACATACCCACCGAATGTGAAATGTGCTTCATCGCTGAAGAAAATTTTGTTCGATACGTGGCTGTGGCCGTCCACCGCCTAATGTTCAAGCACCCATTCCACGTATCTACGACTTTGTGAATGCTCAGCTGGCTTCAGTTGTTGCTTGAGCTGGACTTTATATGGATGTAGGTGTAGATCTAAATGCAAAATACGCCATAATGTGCCGTAAGACAGTCCTAATTGCTGAGAACGACGAGGAATCGACACATTCGGGTCTGCGGCAACACTTTCACTTACAATAGCGATATTTTCAGCGTAATGAGCGAAACGATGATGCACAGGCCTTTCAATATTTGTAACCACTCCAGTCTCTTAAAATTTTTTCACAATTTTGCCAATTGCTTGCGTAGTTGGACGATTATGTAAACCATAATCTCCTCTTAAAGCACGATACGTGGCTGTGGCAGAATCACCATTTTTGTAGTAGGTTTTGATAATTTTTATGCGTTGTGTGATAGTTAAGCGATACACTTTCGTCAATGTCAGACTTTCAACTGAAAAGAAAAATATTGGTTTCACAACTTAGTTTAACAGATGTCGAATTCCAGTCGCATACTTTTGAAACCACGAAATGGATAGACCTTTACTTCTAATCGCGAAACAGAAAATTGCAATTTCTTTCTATGATTTTACATCAAAGCCCTGTTATTGTAAATTCTAAAAGTTAAAAATTATTTCTTTTTGTAAAGAAATATTCGCTCTCCCCCAAATTTATTACAAGAAAAAATATTTCGATATTAAAATTCCATAAACTTTTCCTTGGTCTCTCAATATTTATTTTCCACTTAAAGTGCAATAACTGAAGCATTCTTCTTCTGACTGCGAACGAAGAAGAGAACAAAAATTTCATAAACATGAAATTAAGATTTCTGAAAATAACAGAACGAGGGGTGGTTTGTGAAAATGGCAAAAAAAATTCTCCAAAATTGCCAAAAGGGCTAAAAACTGAAACTGAAAAAGAAGCAATACACCAGAGGAATAAAAAAAGAAAACTGAAAGTAAAAAGTAAATAAAAAGAATTCCATGTTTTTGTTAAGATCCAAATAAAAATTGCAACAATAATAAACAAAAACAAAGCGATTGAGTTAGTGAGGCAATAGAAATAAAGTTTTTCGATTTGCTTGAGTGAGTATTTGTATATGAATTTCCAGAAAACTCAATCTAGGGAGCACTAGAGCAATACATAGAGTAACGGAAGAACCCCTTTTCGTTATGTTCTCTACAAAATAAAGTTTTAGAAAGTATTTTATCTTTTTTGTTTTTGTTTTTGCTTTTCTTAAGATTTCGTTTTTTTTTTTTCGTTAATATTGTTTCTCGAAAAAAATTCAAAATTCTTACAAGGCAACATTATTCACAAAAATTTGTACAGTAAGTAATAAAAATTATGCTACAACTAACGAAAAATTTGTTTCTCCCATAACACTATGGTGAAAATAATTTAAAAAATACAGTAAGACCCCGCTTAACGGTGCTCCGCTTAACGCTGTTTCAGTATTACGCGGTAGTATTGGGATTTTCCCAAATCGCACACTGTATTGACACTTGTTGTATATGTGTGCAAATGAAATGGCCATGCAGCAACTATAAGCGGTGCACTATATAGCGACGGTGTATACTATGTAGAAGTCGCCGTAGTCTAGTAGGTAGTGTGTTGGCTTATTAGACGTAAAGCCAGGGTTCGAGCCCCAGGCCAGACATCGAAACAAAAATACAAAAAGTATTTCTTCGGCGACTTCCTCTCAGCAGATTTCTGGCAAAAACTCTGAGTGTAAATAAATTGCCATGAAAAGTTTCTCAAAAATCTGTCGTTCGGTGTCGACTTTAAACTGTAGGTCCCGCCACTTATGTATAAAATTAACACACACAACATAAGTGGTGTAAGAAACTAGGTCAATAATCCTGACTGAAGGGTTGTAATGACCAATTATGTATGTATGTATACTATGTATCTTTTGTTAATCTGTCCAGAATAAAGATTCCAACTGTCTTTTCCAAAGTCGCAATCACAGTACGAACGCATTTTTCCTCGTTGCCTCGCTTAACGCTGATTCGTTTAGCGCTGGCACTTAATGGAACGTATCCCCCGCGTTAAGCGATGTCTTAATGTATTTCTTTTTTAATATCCATTTCCCTTAATGTATGCTTTACTCGGTGTCGGCAATTCAAGCTGCGATGAAAATTATTGTGGACAAAAATGTTGGCAAGCGAAGGATCACTATACTTTCCGATAGCCAAGCGGCCATCAGGGCACTAGATTCTAATGTGATAAACTCCAAGACAGTGTACGACTGTCGCAGATGTCTCAATGAGATGGCGAACCGATGTGATGTTTGTATCACATGGGTACCGGGACATAGAGACATTCCCGGCAACTGCAGAGCGGATGATCTGGCCAGAAGGGACACGACCATCGAGCTCTCTGACGAATTCTCTACATTGGGGATCCCTTTAAGTACCTGTGAGCTTATAATTGACAATGCAATCGTGGACCTTGTCAACAGTACGTGGGCAGCTTCGGATAAAGGCAGAGCGGCGCAGAGAATCTGGCCAAGGCTGGATAGGAGGCGCACGGCGATTCTGCTTAAGCTCCAAAGAAGCAGGCTCAGTGCTGTTATCGGGGTTATTACGGGGCATTGTATTATAGGAACACATGCGAGGCGTATTGGTCTTGGACACCTCGCGATTGATTTCTGCAGAAACTGTGGAGATGAGGAAGAGGATGAAACTATTCTTCACCTACTGTGCACATGCCCGGCACTTGGTCAGAGGAGAAAGAGACACCTGGGTGCCTACTACATGGAAGACCTAGATGAACTGTCATGCATGGATATTGGCAGTCTGAGTCGCTTCATCGTAAGCTCCAAGTGGTTCCTGGAATAGGGGAGAAGATGAAACTGTGGTGTCACAATGGGCCCTGTATGCGGCCTAAGTGTGTCCGCTCATGACTCCATCGGGTGGTCAGCCACTTCTACCTATCTACCTACCATGCTTTACTTTTCATCGCCACTGTAAGTAAATCTAACGGAGTGCTTAAGAAAAACTTTCAAAATTATTTGAAAAACACTAACAACATCGTTTACTTGTATTACTTGTACGGCTACGAAAAATATAAACGAATATTACAAATATTTTTCGTGTTCAATATGCCAACGATGTTATTGTTATTGTTTGTGTTTTTGTACATGAAAATGCTTTATTTTACAATAACAATAACAATAACACAGTCAGGCAGGCAAGCAGGCAGTCAACAGCCAGCAATAAAAACAACATCAAATTAAAAGCAATATTTTGTAAAAACAAAAACAATATGGGGTAACAACTCTTTATAACAGTTTATACTTACTCTCTCTCTCTCTCCATCACATAAACATACACATACACATGCAAGAACTTTCTCATACTCTTTGAAGAAATTTGCAAACACAATACTTATGTTGATTATTATTACCCCTTTTTCGTATTAAAAACAGCATGAAATGTAAACTTCAAAGAAGGCACGAGAGCGGGAGAGAGAGAGTGAACAAAATCTTTTGCCAAAAGGCTCTTGAAAATTTTAGAACAATTTGTAATAAAAGAAAAATTCTTAAAATTTTTACTTTATTTTTGGCAAATAAAAGCCAATAAAATGCAATTTTTTTCCAGCTTTTATTAGCATGAAGAGAGAAAAGAAATTAATATAGATTAAGAGAGAGAGAGAGAGAGAGAGAGAGGGAGACTGAGTAACAACATCGAAGATTTGAAAATCAAGTTTAAACTTAAAATTTTTTGCTCCCTTCAATACACTCTTCTTTCACTTGCTGATTACATCATAGTCTCTCCAATTTTAACAAAATATTAATGAGTACTGTGCTCAAAGTTTACAACACTGCCTGTCAAAACGTTTTCAAAGTGGGCGTTTGTTTTTTGAAATTTTAATTATTTGTGATGTGGTGGGGGGAGGGGTAGAAATAAACCATTGGATAGCTTGCTTGCTTGTAGTATTTCTTTCTAAATTTAAAATTTTTCTCATAAATATTTAAAAAGTTTTAAAACAAGTTAATTGGTTTAATTAGTAAACTGTCAACATTTGTAATTGACAGCCATGGCGTGGTAGTTTGGTAGGTGGTGATGATGATGAAACTCTAAGTATGGTTGTGTGCTATGATACAAGTATGACAAAAAAAAGAGCGCCTTCAAGTTTAAAGAGAATAATTCATGACGTAAAAGTCATGTAGGATAGTAACACTGAATTTTCTCCAATAAAAAAATAAAAAAAAAAATATCTCGAAAAATGTATGAAAACGAAACTTACTTAAACCTCATCCTGTACTTCAAAAATAAAACGCATATGACATTAGTGTGTCAAATTTGCCCAATACAAAAAATTATGTATAATATTTATTCAGTTTTTTTATTTTTTTTACATTTATTACATACAATATTGGTCTCAGAATGCTTTTTGGAAATAAATTTTTGACATTCGGAACATTTATTTGCATATTTGGTGCTGTTAGAACGATTTTTAAATTTTTTGTTTGCATGACTTCAGCAGAATACTTTTAAAGGCTTTTTACGACTGCGTTAGCAGGACTACTTTGTGCTATGTTCGGTATACGAGATATTTATCCGCTTATAAGATTCATGCTTAAGTCTTTCAAGAATATCCAGTATACACTTGTAAGGAACATGCATAATTTGTTTCTACATCACACAACACCCAAATTTTTATACCATATTTTCCTGGTTTTGATGGTGTGTATTGCTTGAATAGGCATCGTCTACGATACATTACGAGCTGCTCATCCACTGTCACACATTCCCCAGGATGAAATATATTTCGTAGATTCGTTTCATAACGTTTCCAAAAATTTCTAATGGAAGCTAGTTTGTCACGGAATCGTCTTTCGCTCTTGGCTGACTTTTTATCAAACCGTATCACAAATATATTTTGAAATCGGCGCAAACTCTTGGTGGATTTGAATAGCGGTCTGCTTTACGGTCGTCCCATAGAGATTCTAAAGCTTCACCATGAGATCTAAATACATTCGCCAACAAAAGTAGCCCGAAATATGCTTCAATTGTTATGTCGTCTACAGCAATCCAATTATTTCCAAATACAGATTGACCTAAGTGAACCGATTGAAGAACTTTTACTCTTATAAGTCACCCTGTAAATTAGTCATATCAACAACTAATTTCGAATATCACTGGGCATAAATAACAGAAAAAAGGATTTTATACTATCAGCTCTTGAAATAGCATAACGCGTTGACCAGGAGTCAAATTTATTATGTCCTGTTTAGAAAATCTTTCAATTTTGTTTATTGTTGATGTTTCTGACCATAAATATTTCCCATTTTTGGACGGATACATTAAAACTTCATCCTTAGTTTGATCGAGAATATCGGAAATGTCCATGCTAGCACTTGACGAAGAGTTGGGGTCATAGTCAAATGCAAGTTCGTTTTCATCTTCACTTGATGTGTCAAGGCTTTCATCGCCTGAGTCTGATTGCATAAGAAGAGTTCCTATCTCTTCTGGTTTCATTGTTCCAAAATAAGTAAAAATTTTGTTACTTGTATTCCATTCAAAAACACATAAACGAAAGAAATATTTACACTACTTATTCTCTTTTTTTGGTTTTGTTGCAGTTTGTAATACCGTTATAAAAAACAAAAAACACTTGTGTGTTATTATCAAATAGCTGCGCATTTACTTATTTTTTTGGTTTATTGCTAGTTATGATGTTGTCAAGGCGCACAAAATTGTTACTAAGCTCGTATCACATGCGCAAATTGATTTTGTTGCATTGGCAATTTTGACCCAAAAGTACCATTTGCGTAAGTTTTTTTACATACGCTTTGTGAAACGATCTACAAAAATTATATTTTAAATTTTAATAGTATTCACTAAAAAAATAATTGTACAAAAGTTTCAAAAAAATCTGCTGAGTATTTAAAGAATAAATGAGCAATAAAAACTGTTTGTGCAATTTTGACCCATTAATACAGGATAAGGGTTAACTTTACTTTCTTGGTAATTGCAACCCTTCCGTTAGGATTACTACCTAGTTCCTCATATCACTTATGTTGTGTGTGTTAATTTTATTCATGATTGACAGGACGTACAAGTCGACTCCAAACGACAGATTTTTTGAAAGACTTTTCATGACAATTTTATTTAATCCTAAAGTTTTTTCCAAATGAATGCTGAAAGGAAGTGGTTTTGTTCTACATGTCTAACCATCGGCTCTCGTTTAATGAGCTAACACACTACCAACGTGACTACGGCTATCTTACGATAGCATCAGTTAAACTGTGTATGCTCCTGTTGTTTTACAGGGACTCTCAAGTTTGTTGGCTTTTGGAGAGTACGCGTAATACTGCTAGGCTTTGCTGGACTCATTTTAATAATAAAAGGAATGATTCACTTGCTTTGTTAAATATCATAATCATTCATTGTAAGATTAAAATTCTTACAGCTATCGGCCTAGAATTGCTTCTGCGAAATGTCTATGCCTTAAGAGAAGTATGATAATATTTTTCACTTTATGAGCCGTACACTGGCGAAAGTTTTTGACTTCTCATATTCTTTCATCTTTGACTGAATTCAAAAAAATAAGGATTACAGCAATAGAAAGATTGATTTAATAATCGAGATGAGTTTTAGGGCGAATATTTCGATCAAATCGATACCTGGGTTGGGTATTGATTTGTGATACACAATGGTCTTGACTTCTGACCAAAGTGGGACATTAATATACGAAGAGGGACCACCACATAACCTAACCTAATCTAAACTATCTCTAGTAGCGCAGTGGATGCTAGTAGCTCTTTCAAGACTTTTCTATCACATAGTGCACCTCCCTCACAATCAATTCAAAGTGAAAAACTGCTACCAACAACATTTCCACACGCCACTCTGAGAATAAAAATTGCCATGAAAAGCTTCTCAAATATCTGTCGTTCGAAGTCGACTTTAAACAGTAGGTCCCGCCACTCATGTATAAAATTAACGCACACACCACGAGTGGTGTGAGAATCTTGGACGTTGTACAATGGGTCAATTCGACCTCCGGGTACTGTACTTGTTACAGTTGACAAGTACACGTCCTCTAACCTAACCTAACATTTCCACACCATTGAATTTGGCATTGCTAAAGTACAACCATTATATTTTTTACTAAAGACGACTCACTCAAATTCAATTTCTAACAAATTTATAGGTATAAAATACCTATGTTGCCAGCCTTAAAGCGTATTCAATTCGCGCTATGTTTTGTTCTCCATGTTGCCAATAAAAGCGAATTTGAGCTAGTAATTGTAAAATAAATATTTCGTATTTAATTTCCTACAGCAGTTTAGAGGCATGCTTTCTAACTAAAAATTACAATCGGAGATATTGTTACGTTTTTACCTATTAAAAACGATTAGACTATGAGCTCGTAGATTGCAAATAAAATAAAAATAAATTCGTGTTTAGTTTTAATTAAAATTCTTTCTTAATCCCACAATTCTGTGTACCTCTGTTCACAACCTTATGTAAACAACAGCAATTCCTTTGTTTGTTATTCCTCTGTTTACATCCTTTGTATAAACAATAACAATTACTAGACAATTATTTGACAGATCTTTGTAACGGAGATCGCCAAACCACGACTAACTTGAACTTCACTCACTCAGTCGTCTGGTTAGCCTTGCCTTTTATATGACAGATTAAACAGTCTGACGAATGCTCTTGAAGGCGAATGTTCATGACTTCGCCTTCTCGAAATCTCTATAAATGTAAACATCGTTGTTTACATATTTTTGTTTAATTGTTTACCATTTTTTATGCCGGTGTTTGTTGTTATATTAAGCAGTACGATAATTTCTAAACAGGTTTGTTTACTGCATTGTTTTGTTTTTATAGCTTTTGTTTACAATTTTAATGTTAAGCAATGTGGAAGCAAAACACCAGTATCTAGATTTTTTATTTTCGTAACAATATTAAAAATCCTTCAAATGTCTATAATTTCTGAACAAAATTTGTACACACCGTTCTTAAATTAATGGTAATAACTTTAAAAAATGTAAATAAATTTTAATTAAAATTTATTTAAGAGCCTGTGTTTATAATCAAAAGATGACAGCGGCTTCAAAAAAGTATACATTTTCCCCCAAATTTATTAGCCAACAAAGTTTTGAAACTAATTAACCAAAGTTGCCTATTTTTTTAATTAAAAAAAAAATTAAATAAAAAACGAAAATGTTTGAAAATAATTTTTCTTTTATCATGTTTTTCTTCTATTCTTTTTTTCTACAGCATGATGGATTACACTAGTTTGGGATGCTGTGCTTTGGCGTTTGTTTTATATTTAAACACTTTAAATTCAGGATTTGTTTATGATGACAGGTAAGTTGGTGTTGTAGAAATAAAAAACCCAGAAAAAAAAACAATAACTGACAGCTAAAGAATAACAAAAAAAAAAAAACAATCCCCTTTGAAATAAATTCGATAAAAAAAAAGAACAAAAACTTATTAAAAAAAAAATTATAAAACAACACAACAAAAGTTATGGCGTACACTCTCTCTCGCATATAAAAAGCTGAAGGCCATTCTCGGGTTTTTTTTGTTGATTTTTGTGTAGAGAAAATACTTTATAAATTAAAAAACAACAACAACAACAATAACAACAAAATTGAGAAATAAAAAGAAAATTAAAAAATGATTTATCCTGGTTATTAAAATAATATTGTTTATGGCTGTTGTTGTTGTTGTTTCTGTTGTTGGTACTACTGCTACTGCTGCTGCTGTTGTCCTTGATAAAAATAAAACCTAAAACAACATAAATCTCTGCAAATATTTCATATTATAAGAGAAATATAAATAGTGAGAGAGAGGGAGATAGAGAGATAGAGAGACGGTAAAGCAAAAAACGTACCAATTTTAACAGAATCATAGAAGAGAAGAATTTAAGCTACAGTTGCCCACACACAGTGTCTAACGATTACAGTGGTTGCGAATAATTCCACAAAAGAAATTAATTCCAAGACTGATTATCTTTTAATCTTCGGACTTATTTTGTTAATTTACATTGAACAACAACAGTAAGAAACCATAAATAAAATTTAAAAAAAATGATTTTATGATAGGAGTAGACTATTTTGAAGGTTTTGTTCTGCAATAATTCAATAACACGGTGTGACAGTGAAAATACACCCGAGTAACTACATAGTTCACGTTGTTTAGTTAGTTGAGTAGAACTCAAAAATGCTTTTTTTATATTTCTCGAACCCTCCAAACTTGTTTTATTTGACAAAAACTGTTTTTTTTTTTATTTTATGCACAAATTTCTGTATTACTCAAACATTTCTAACCCGATTTCAAGAATTTAAATATTGTTCGAAAGAGGAGAGATGGACCTTTAAAACGGTACATACAGCTATGGACATTAAATTAGCACAAAACTTCATTATAAAAACAATCAGATTTTTTATAGTATTTTAGGTCTATTCATAAAAAAATTTAAACATATAAACTTAAAATGCAAATTCTTCTTTAAAAAAAAACAAAAATTTTGGCGAAATTGCCAATCGTCTGCTCATAAAGACCTGCAACATATCAAACGCTAGATTTTAGCTGGACAGTAAAATAGCACAAATTAAAATTTCTGGAATAAAAATAATATATTTTAATAAATAATAAAAATATTAATGTTTTCAGTTTATTTGATCAATATTTAGTAGAGTAGCCTCTATTTTCAAGCACCACGTGGCATCTAAAGGACAAAGTTCTTTGGAAAAGATTTTTGGAAATCGAGTACCAAGCGTCCCGTATTCCAATCCACAAATCGTCCAAATTTTTGTACTTTTGTTGAGCAATAGTACATTTCACATCGTTTCAGAGGTTTTCTATCGGGTTTAAGTCAGAAACGGGAATGTGCGCTTTATAAAATCAATCCTTAGCCAGCTTAGATGTGTGTTTGGGGCCATTATCTTGCAAAAATATGAATAAAACTGGCATGTATTAAAAGCTTATGGTTCCATTTTGTTCTCTAGAATGTCCAAATACTGATAACGGTCCATTTTTTCATTAATTTTCACAATAGGACCTACACCGTGCCATGAAAATGCTCCCCACGTCATTGTGCTTTCTCGACCATGCGTTATGATCCTTTGAGTATAGCGTTGATTTAATTCTGGCCGTTAAACAACCACTCTACCATCTGGTCCCATACGATTTAGCATTGTTTCATCACTCCAAAATATTTTTTTCAGGATGGGAGATCTGTACCCTTGTGGGTGCGAGCAAACGTTAAATGCTTGACTATATTTTCGGCAAGAGCATCCAAAGAGCTTTCCGCGATTACAACGTCATCGTATGAGCCTGTCCGATAAATTTAACCTAAATTGAGAATTAATTATGTTCAAAATATCGCGTGACGACATGAAAGGCTCCTTCTTTGACTTCCGGACAATAGCACGGTCCACGACTTCGGTTGTTTCCTTGACACGTGGCTTTCTGTTTTTTGTTTTCTGCGACATTATTATGTTTGCTTTGAAGGAAATGATCACGTTATAAATCATTTTTCGCGAGCAATTCGAAATTTCGGCATTTCAGCCAGGTTTTTCCCATCATTCCACAAGTCAACGATAACGAGCTTCTTCTCTGGCGAGCAATCTTTTCAACGTCCCATTTTTTAAAAAAATTACTATAAATGCCATAAAATTAAAAAATATACCGTAAGAATAAAAATACTCGAACAAAGCTTGTACCTATGCACGTTGTGCTAATTTACTGTCCAGCTCGAATTTAGCTACTGATACAAATTAGCAGTCAAAACAAAAAATTTTTACGATAACGGTAATATTTTTTGTTAAACAACAGCTAGATGTCATCTTGCAACATTCCAGACCAAAACAATTGGCCTAATTAGGATACAAATGAGAAAAAATTCACAATCAAACTATATATGAATTTTGTGCTAATTTAATGTCCATGGCTGTATATGTATATCTATTATTTGACTTAATATGCTATAAGATTTGATGAGGTAAGCTTAGAAAATTCGATTTTTTTCATATTTTTTCAAGTTTGTCCATTCATAGTAGCAAACTTTACTTAAAAATATGAAATAAGTGATAACATTCTAAAAGTGCATTATCTTATGAAGAGATTGTATCAGATAACTATAAAGTCTGGCTATATTTGAATGAAGTAGAATCTATAAGTTGTACTGTTCAAGACTTTTTGGATATCGATAATGAATTGATTACTTCTGAATTTCCAACTGATGAAGATATTATTGACTGAATATGTCATCGAATCAGAACCACACTCTGGAGAAATAGTAGATAGCGATGTGGACGAAGTTGAGGAAACAGTTAGACTACCGTCCAGACAAGTTATAAATGATTCATTTAAGACTTTAAATGTACTCTTGAATACAAATGAAAACGCAAAAGATGACCTATACAAAGCACTACACAAATTAGAATCACTTTTTGCTCAAGCAAATGTGAAAAAATTCAATCAAAAATTACTGAGTATTTTAGTAAATAATTATACCTTTACAAAATTACAAATAGCTGTTGTTTATTTAATTTGGATAATTTTTAAATTTTATTCCCAAAGTTGAAGTTTCTATAAGTTGAAGTTTTTTTCTGGATAATGGTGATTCAATTTATAGAAGTTCGACTGTATACTGTTTTAAAAGCGCCATCTCTCCCCTTTCCAAAAAAATTTAAATTCTTGAAATCGGGTTAGAAATGTCTGAGTAATCCAGAAATTAGTGCGTAAAGTCAAAAAAAAAACAGTTTGGAGGGTTCGAGAAATATAAAAAAAAAAATATTTTTGAGATCTACTCAACAAAACTCACAACCTACACTATGTCATTCGCCGGATGTATTTATTTTTTTTTTTTTTTGTCGCGTAGTGTAATTTATTAAATTTTATTGTTTTCTATGGCTGAGAAGTGTTTGACGTTTTCGACAACTGTCTGCAGATGAAAAGTTATTGAAAAAAATTGTAAGAGCATACATACGAGTATGTTAACAAATGCGTCAGTGCCATATACTTGCTTACGGACTTATTTGATCATTACAACCCTACTTAAAGGTTTACGACCTTTTCACAACACCCATGTTGTGTGTGTTAAATTAAAATCACAATCATATATTCTTCACTATTATTACCTTGGTTTGGGGTACCTGGCTTCAGGTCCTCAACAAAAAAAAATATATCAAGACAACTACTAAGTGCTCAACGTACGTATGTAATTGGTCATTACAACAGTCAGGATTATGGAACTAGTTTCTCACACCACTTAGTATGTATGTTGTGTGTGTTAATTTTATACATAAGTTACGGGACCTACAGTTTAAAGTCATTTCCGAACGACAGATTTTTTGAGAAACTTTTCATTGAAATTTTTTATTTAATCACAGAGTTTTTGCCAGAAATCTGTTGAGAGTAAGTCACCGAAGAAATATTTTTCCTTTTCGTTACGTTTGCTGATGTCTGATCTGGGGTTTAACCCGAAGCCTTATGTCTAATAAGCCTACACACTACCTACAAGACTACGGCGACTTCAAGAGCTCAACATTGTACTAAAAGCTAAAAGTTTTTGGAAAATTGAAAACAATTGATTTAAAAGAGTAATTTAGAACGAAACGTCATCCATTGGAACAGATTGTCAGGCATGGACAATCCAAATCATTTCATCAGAAGCATTGAATAGTTCCGGGTATGGAAAAAAATTAAAACCTGTTGTATTACAATAGTCCTCATGTGGCCTAACTGTGTCTAATCAACATTTCTTTTTTGTTCAGACAGCCACCTCTATATAGCTACAGAGCTTAGCTAAAGCACTGCCACTAAAACAGTATTTAAGAAGTAAAAAAAAAATTTATAAAATAATCTCGCATATTATGAGATAGGGTTGTTTTTGGCCAGTGTTACGGTTTTCAAAATAAGCAGCAGGAAATGAAATCCATAAACAATATTGCCTTGAGCGCCCTGGTAGTCTAGTGGATAGTGTGCTAGACTTTTAGCGTGAGGGTCGTGGGTTCGATTCCCACCAGAGGCTCTGGTCTGTGACACTACACCGAGCACATGGTCGAAGTTACTCAGCTCGTATATGATTAGAATATAATTTGTAATTGTATTGTAATTAATAAATAAATAAATAAATATTGCCTAAGCAATACACACAATAACACTAAAATAAACGTCCAATACTCCCTATTGCTCACTCTCTTATTTTTTCACGCTATCTATCCCTACGATTTCATTACAAATATGCATTCACACATACGCACACATGAGTGCATAAACAAAATTTCACCTACCAAAACATTTGGTCAATTCACACAAGCCGTTGTATCGTTGTATTGAGTGTATTGTTGGACGATTATACAACAGTGTATGCTTATTGCTGATAATTTTAATCCGATACCACTTATACACATTTTTTTCATATGTTTTTAAAAGTTGTATTAGTTTCGTGCTATCAAATTGTGTGAATGAAAAAAAAAAATACGTTTGGAATACGAAATACACAATACAGCATAGCATTGAGCATTCACAAACAACCAAGTATATTCAATACAACATAAACGATACAAAGTCGTGTGAATTGGCCAATTATATTTCAGAGAATGTGTGTCGTTTAACGTACATGTATAGACTGTATGTGGACCAGAGATCAGCAATGAGTATTCAAAAAGATGGCTGGAATCGATTCATACTCATAATTTCTGATACTTATACGCATTCATACTTATTTTAATGTCATGGAACCTCTACTCATATTCAAAGTTTGAAGTACTCATCATATTCATACCTAACAACACGTATCATATTATTGATTTCGTCTCTTCATGACACAACATATACACGAAGCACAAAACAAGTATGAATCGCGTGCGAACACTAAAATACTCACTAAAAGGTTGTGTGTTGTCTCTGCTTGCTGCTCTGTCTTTTTTGCTTATGTGATTTTTTTCTTTTTTTGTAAGACTGCAAATTTTGATGAATGATTCGAGTCACTGGAATCATTTTTAAGCATTATAAGTATTTTTCTAAAATCACTCGAATCATTTATAAGCATTATAAGTATTTTTCAAAAGTTTTGAATCTGAATGTGTAGGCTTATGAATCAAACATATTTCGAATGGTATGAGTTTGATGTCAACGTTGTACGCATACTCACATTGTAGTGAGTACGAATGAATCAGAGTACATAGTTAAATTTCAATATTGTTGACTCACTTATATTCAAAATTTCATGAGTGCTTATGAGTAACGAAAAAACGATTCATTTCTAATCTCTGGTATGTATGTATGTAATTATAGTCCACAAATTCACATAAAGAGGCACGATCAATTTCTAACATCAGCATTACTTGCAGTTATTTTCAATGCCACCTTTAAATTCTCGCCTTAAAACATATATTTTCCTCATCATGCTCATTGCCGTTGGTAGGGTGTGTATTATTTCTTATGATTATTTTTCACTTAAAAAAAATTGTGTACAAAAATCAAGTTTATGACCAAAGTTATATCGTATAAAATACAAAACGTTTAATTCTTTTCTTTTTTGTTTTTATGTGTACGGCAACATGGCATGTCTTTAAAAAGTTTCATTAAAAATAACTTATTATTGTTAAATTAGAAAGATTTTTATGGCCAAAAACATGAAAGTAAAACAAACGAACAAAAAAAATTTGACTTTTTGTTGTTCTATACTTACAACAGCATATTTTAGGTTGAAAAGTTTTTGCTTTAATAAATTCGTCTGAACTTTATGACTTCCTCCAAACGCAGATGAATACATTGAAAAAAAATAAAATAAAGAAATATGGGCAAAACAGATAAAAAGGAAATTCTAAGGAAATTATGACATTCAATAGGACATACTTATATATCAATAGGATTCTCCTAGAAATTCTCGTAAAAATTAATTTTTGTTCTGAAATAAAATCGAAGATGTGTAGATCAGCTGACACATGCCTAGCTGCTTAATGTCTGTTGCAAACTTGAATAAAACATGTATGCAATGGAACCAATATTGGATAACTTACAGTATCATCGATACAACGACTTCCTCTTTTACACAAGAACAGGAATTGCAACAACGTATTGTCTAGCTATGGAGTAACTGTAATCGAGTAGGTAGTGTGTTGGCTTATTAGATGCGAGGTCCTGGTTCAAAAGTCCATAAGAGCTTCCAGTACTGTCCCTTTTATACCAACACACTTTAGTTTTTATAACTTGCTCAACACCATTTGAACTGTTTTTAGATTTGATTTGTCGCCGTAGTCTAGTAGGTAGTGTATTGGCTTATTAGACGTATGGCCACGGTTCGAACCCTAGTTCAGACATCTCGAACAAAACGAAATATGAAAAAATATTTCTTCGGCGACTTTCTCTTAGTAGATTTCTGGCAAAAACTCTGGGAGTAAATAAAATTGTCATGAAAAGTTCCTCAAAAATTTGGCGTTCGAAATCGACTTTAAACTGTGGGTGGCGGCACTCATGTATAAAATTAGAACACACAACATTGGTGGCGTGAGAAGCTAAGTCGTAACCCTAACAACGCTGTTATGTATAGATTGTTACGTTTTTACCTTTTAAAAACGTTTAAAATATGAGCTCGTTGATTGCAAATAAAATAAAAATAAATTTGTGTTTAGTTTTAATTAAAATTCTTCACAACTTTATGGAAACAACAACAATTGCTTTATTTGTTATTCCTCTGTTTACACCCTTTGCATAAGCAATAACAATAAATAGACAATTATTCAATAGATCTTTGTAACGGAGATCTTCAAACTACAATTAGTCTCTTCAAACACACCGTATCTTCACACAAAGACTGACTGAACTTCACTAACTAACTCGCCTGCTTTACATTGCCTTTTATATAGCAGGGTAAACAATCTGATGAATCTTCTTGAAGGCGAATCTTCGGGGCTTCGCCTTCTCGAAATCTCTATAAATGCAAACATCATTGTTTCATTATTGTTATTTGTGTATTTTGTTTACATATATTCTTATACGAGTAGTGTTCTTAGGTCTTAGGTCGGAGTGGTAGCTCTGATGTCACAAAGCTCACTTGAGCACGCATAGCGGCCAGTTGTGATGCCACGGGTGAACGCAGTCCCTGTACTGACCAAGTTCCACCAAAATCAGGGAAAAGGAAGAAGTTGGTCAGCGCAAGGGCTGCACTCTTATAGTGTTTGTTGTCGTATTTTTGTTTACTAGTTTACCATTTTTTTATGATGGTCTTTGTTGTTGCATTTTTGTTTATAATTTCAATGTTAAGCGATGTAAAAGCAAAACACCCGTATCTAGATTCTTTTTTTCGTAACAATATGTATGTATGTATGTCTGCTCAGGCAATAGTTCCATTGTTCACTATTATTAGTAACAGAGAAACGAATTATGTTCCGTACTCAGTCGATTCACACTCTCTTAAGCTAATCCTTTATTGTATAGATAGATAGTGGATACAGACTAATACTTTAGCCGCAAATAAGGACATTCTTGACTCTTTTAAATTTAATGCTATTCCCTTCTTTGTTGCTTTCAAATCTTTTTCCTTTCCTTAAATACTTAAAAATTCTGACAACGGTTCAATGATTCACTTTAAAAACAAAAATGAATCGACCTTGAGCAGCAGAATAAATTTCCCATCGTTTGCTAAGAGTTTTAATGAAATATTTTGCACACAGAAAATATCACATTTCGTGTGTTTTGAAAACTTTAATCCCAAGACTACTTTTTAAAGTTAAAAAAATTCTGTTTTATTGAAAAAATTAATTTATTTTCTAACAACAAACAACAACAAAATAATAAAAGTTTTTTACCTTCAAAAATAATAAAAAGAAAAGCCAGAAAGCGAAAGGAACAAAAAAGAAAGGAAACAAAATGCATGTAAACATATTTACTGTTATAATCTTCAATACACCTACACATACTACATACTCTCTCTTCCTGACATTCATTTCAATTACTGCAGCATAGAGTGAATACACACACATATACACAAATTTTTTTATACAGGTTTTTATAGTGGTAGTGGTGGTAGTGATGATGGTGTTGCAGACAAGTGGAAAACATTTAATGGTGGCAGCAAAGCAAAACAGTAAAATAGAGGCGTTTAAAGTAAAACCGAAAGTGTTTAACTTAATGGGGGTTTCAATGTTGCTTTTCTAACCATTTTTTGTTTTCATTTCTTTTCTCGCAGTTTTTTTTTAATTGTTTATTTAGTAACTTATATTTCTTGTTTCCTTTTACACTTCATTTTCCCAAGTTGTTTTCATTTATAGATAATTTTGTTGTTGCTGCTGTTTTTTTTGCTATTCGGTGTGTACAAAAGAAAATGCCTTAAAACTTATTTTTAATATTCATTGAAAGGAGGCCACCATCTAGCCAGCCACACAGCCATACAGCCATTCAGCCTACGTGTTGTCAGTGTTGTCTCTTAGTCAGCCAGTCGGTTTTTCATTTTTGTGAAACTGCCTTCACATTTTCTTTCAGCCTTAAATGTTGTTGTTGTTATTTAATTTTTTTCTTTTTTTAGAAGTTGGTCTCCTTTTTTTTAATTCTATACCACCAACATTATTTACCATTTACAAGCAAGCAACTGAACGTTACGGCATTTGTGCCTTCGAACGCAGAAAATTCAAATCAGCATAGCAACAATAACAACAACCATGCTCGAATATATTTCAATTTAAATGCACCCACACACACACACACTGTGATACATAACTTGGCGAATTTGTATTATAAAAACAACAAATTTTGTAAGTCGGGTTATTTCTTCGTGTTGTTGCCAACGTTACATTTTCAAATTAAAAATTTGGAAAAAGCTTGGATTTACAGTCTCTTGTATTATGCAAGGACTTTACAAGGTATTCGAAAGGGCCAAGTGTAAATCGAAATAGAAAGTAAACAGCTTTAAGCCCTTCTCATCCATCGTAATTATAGAAAATCGTTAGGTTTAGCTAGTAATCAGGTTATAACCCAAGTAATTGAAAGAAATAAAAGCGGTTTTAATGGTAGATTTCCATGCTCGAAACAACATCTCGCCCAGGAATTCATCTCTCAGGTTTCCAATGGCAAAAAAGATGATCTAAGGTCTTGTCTTCGTTCTCGTCGTTACATACATACAACCATAATTGGTCATTACAGCCCTTCAGTTAGGATTACGACCTAGCTTCTCGATCTAGCTTCTCACACCACTTATGTTGTGTGTGTTAATTTTTAATACATCAGTGGCGGGACTTACAGTTTTTTAAGCGACAGATTTTTTGAGAAACTTTACATGGCAGGGTTACTTACTCTCAGAGTTTTTGTCAGAAATTTGCTGAGAGGAAGTCGCCGAGGAAATATTTTTTCACATTTCGTTTTGATGTCTGACCGGGGATATGAACCGTGGCCTCACGTCTAATAAGCCAACACACTACCTACTAGACTATGGCGCCTTCTTTGTCGTTACAGCTTCTGCTAAAGTCACTGTGATGAATTTCCAGCTTACGAACTAATTCACCCAGAGTACCAGTGATCCGTTTAAATTGCCATAAGATTCCAGAAATCTAATCTGAACAGGTTTAATGCATATTTTGTTCTGTATATATCCATAACGGACCAGATCAGATTGGTCTCTTTGCAAATCTTTCTTTTTTAAATGAATATAAAATTTGTTTGATTCTGTGTGGAGGATTACTAACCTTAGGTATGAATTTAATAAAAGTTTCCCTCGGACCAGCTTTTTCAAGCGCTTTGTTACCACCTCTAAAGGCCCCATTTCCAGGAATTCATATGAGGGTGACCGTCAAATGTCTCGCTATCTCCCTAAAGACACCAGATATTCACGCATAATCTTAGGTCTAGTGTACACAATCTCCAGGGATCTGATGAACGCTTTACTTTGGGGAAATAGGCATTCATGAACATACAGTCTGATACCGCATTTGGTCAGTAACAACCTTTATAGCCGTTATTTCACTACCAATAATCGAGTAGTGCATGAGGCTCTGTTTGCCTCACACTCAACCTAATCGGGTGATCTGTCTCTTGCAATGATGACTTTTTCTGGGAGGTATAGACAATTATCATAAAAGGATCAATCCAGAATCTTCGATGCTAACCAAGGATCGAAAGGAGATACGTCAAGTATCATATAGTCAATATCCTGATGACTTATACCAAAAATTTTAGCATGACAATAATTCATGTTGCGTTCGGTCTCATTTCCCTATTCGCAGTCACTTGATTTGTCAAAATGTACGGTGACAGGCAGTTAAAAATTACAAACAATACCTTAGAAAATGTAATTCTAAGACTTTTAGGTGATCATTTCTTACAGAATCTTTAATATTTTACAAAAATTATCGTTTTAGTTGTCTCAGAGGTTGCACGGGCTTGCGAAACAGAAAGAATGATTGGCCGAGAGAAGCTGCCTGTGTCAGCCCGTTATATAACCAAACTTATCCCCTTTTTGTAAGATATTTTCCAAGGTGAACTGACTCAATTTTACTTAATTTTTACACGTTTAAAGCTTAAACAAATTTTATTCAATTCCTTCGTTTTAATGTTTTTTTTTTCTTGTCACATACATACATACACAGCCAACAACAAGAAACGAACAAACAAATAAACTGTTATATTTGCTACGAATTGTTGTTGTTTCAAACAGAGTTCTCTTGCCTGCCAGTGTTGCTGTCATCATAGCAATTATTGTTGTTGTTGTTGTAGTTGCTTCGTAGAAATATTTACATTCATTGTACTTGAAGTAAATTTAAATTTCTCTCTCTCTCTTTCACTCTCACGCTCTCTCTTTCCCTTTCCTTCACTCATTGTACCGATTCATTTGGCCTCCGGGAGACAACAAAATGTATTCAGAGATCCCAGCAAGTGTGTGTGTGTGTGTGAATGTATGTGTATTTGTTTGATGATATTTGTACGTGTATTGATTTCATAACACAAAGTGAGTAACTGTAAACACAACATACAACCAGAATCGCGAAATCGTGTAGTAGGGTAAGCGACCGAGAGCAAAAGAGAGAGAGAGAGAGAGAGTGTGTGTATGTGTGTGTGCAGGCATAAAACAAATATTCAAATGCAAATATTCACACAACCAAAAATCGAATATTCCCCCAGAGCTTTAAGTGATGGCGGAAGTAATGGTTATGAGGTTGCCATTATCGTCATCAGCAGCAACAACAATAACAGTAACAACAACAACAACACCGACAACAATATTATAACATAATCATCATCATTGTTATTGTCATTATAGGCAAAACATCATTATAATGTTTGAAGCCACTCACCATACTGCCACTTGCAAAGACTAGAAATGGTGTCGTCAATAGAAAATCTTGACTTTTTATACGCCAAACGACGACATTGTTTGTTATCTGTCTCATGCATTAAAGTGTATTAAAACGAGGGCGAAGCAGGAGAACAATGCTTGTTTTCTCTACCTCTGTATTTATCCACACACACACACAAACGAAGGCAGTAATATTATTTTTTCAAATAAACTGATGAACGCTAAAACAACTGCTATAAACATACTCTTCTTTTCCAACCTTTTAAGTTTTATGCATAAAACCCATACATGTGTACACAGAAAGTCTATTTGCAAAAATTAACCCTTTAAGCAATCAAACAAAATGGATTTTTATTTAAAGCCAACGATAATATGTTGAAAAGGAGAAAAATATTTTTGATTTCCAGTTAACCGGCTGAGGCCCAATATCACCATAGTAGCTACCCTCCTTGGAAGTTCGTTTGCTTGGTTATTTTGGTGGAGAGCAGCAAATATCATCAGCATAACATGCGCCTTCAATATGGCTGACTATGGGCCTTCAAAACTGCATAGAATCCGGAGGATCGGCCATATATCCTGATAATGTTCATTAAATTTCTGACTGCAATTTCTATTTTATCTAGAGTTAGAGATCAAATGGAGATCGGGCGATGAGGATATTGTCACGTTTTAGCTTTTAAAAACGTTTAAAATATGAGCTTGTAGATTGCAAATAAAATAAAAATAAATTTGTGTTTAGTTTTAATTAAACTTCTTTATTGTTCGCACAATTCTGTGTGCCACTGTTCACAACTTGATGTAAACACCAACAATTGCTTTGTTTGTTAGTCCTCTTTACACTCTTTTGCGTAAACAATAATAATTGTTCGACAGATCTTTACAACGGAGATCTTCAAACCAGGACTATTCTCTTTAAACACACCGCACCTTCAAACTAGACTGACATTTTATATGGCAACGTAAACAGTCTGATGAATGTTCTTGAAGGCGAATAATCGCGGTTTCGCTTTGTTGAGATCTTTATAAATGTAAACATCGTTGTTTCATTATTAATGTTTGTGAATTTTTGTTTACATTTATTCTTGCAGTGTTTGTTGTTGCATTTTGGTTTACTTGTTTATCCTTTTTTTTATACTGGTGCTTGTTGGTAAATTTTTGTTTACTTGTTTATCAAGTAAACAAGTTCATTGTTTTTGTTTTTGTAGCTTTTGCTTATAACTTTTATGTTAAACGATGTAAAAGCAAAACACCAGTATCGAGGTTTTTCCATTTTCGTATATAGTTACGAATGAATCATACAAACCAGCTTAAAAACTACAATACGAAACTATAGGTGGCTACATTTTAATTCACTTCGTTACTTAAGTGGTTAATAGCGCGTATTGTTAAATCACTGCTGCCTGAAATACTGCGAAAAGAGTAGCAACATTTTAAATAACGCTTCTTACAATGTTTTATTAAATATTTATACGGGCAACAGCAATACTTGTTGTTTGTTTATTTATTGTGTACCCAACAATGCAACAATTTCAATTTTACAGATATCGTTGAAGTCAATTCCAACGACTGACGGTGACATTTTTTCAATGTAATTTAATTAAACCAGAAATATTGAAACATTCTTTTAAATATTGTTTTACTTCGATATCAAAAAAGGCATTCCAAAAGAAATTTTCTTTTAACTTTATATTGAAATTTCATGCAAAATATGGATTGTTAACAGAGTAATCATTTACTAACGTTCCATTGCAAACGTATGTTGATGTGTGTGTGTTTCTATTCTAATACAAGAGAAGCTTCTTAAAGAATTTTAACCCAGATATGCCGAGCGTACTACATGTAGTACACCTATTATGTTCAGGTTTCTGCGTTTACTGTGCTTTACATTTTCAAATCTACTTGTTGTTGTGCTACAGAATATAACGGTCAACAAAGCATTCCTTGATAAATTCTGTCTAGGATAATTGCTTATGTGTATTTTTTTGAATCAAAGATTTCAGTTTTTTGAAATTGGCAAAAGTCTGAAGATGTCTCGTAATCGCTTAGAAAAAGTTGTATTTGCATATTTTATTACGAGGATAGTTCGGAAAGTTCTTAGCCTAACACAAAAAGCGCGGTATAAACAGAAAAAAGTTAAGTGTTTTGGAAACTTCCATCTCTGTTATGAAAACATGTTAAATTTTGTTTCGATCTGGCAACTCCTTCATTCATTTCACCTAACACATTCACCACATCATTATGAATTTCTTGTCCCGATAAACCTTTTTTATGTAAATATTTAATGACAGCAAATTTTTCAAATTTTTCCATTGTAAAAAAATCGCGGATGCGTTTTTTTTTTTGAACACCTGTTTCTATATGAAGGAGTTGCCAGATCGAAACAAAATTTAACATGTTTTCATAACAGAGATGGAAGTTTCCAAAACACTTAACTTTTTTCTGTTTATACCGCGCTTTTTGTGTTAGGCTAAGAACTTTCCGAACTACCCTCGTATTGTTGCGTTTCTATGTTGTTTTAATTATATTAGATGTAAAAAAAAAAATCCTTGGCAAAATTATATGTGAAAATCAAAGTTATATGTGATTTTAGTTGATGTATTTAATGACGTACTACATGTAGTACGTTCGGCATTAGTGATATTTTTTCTTTTCTAGATTTTTAACATTAAATGAGGTCGTAAATGCTCTAGAACAAAGTGATGAAGAGTTTTCGCAAAATTTTTACGGCATTTCAATTGTGCCCACTCAAACTACGTCACAGACGAAGATTCTGAAGAAGAAGATGAAGTGAATTTTGAAAACTACCTCCCCTATTATTAAATGCTGAGGCTAAGCTTTTTCGAAATTCTTATTCTACTGAATCGGATAGTGAAAACGACATTCCACTTGCGTTATTGTAATAGGCCAAGAAACGCAAATGTATGTCAGTAAAAGGGGTAAAGCACGATCTGTAAGAAAAGCCTATTGTTACAGCATGTGAACAGGAAATCTATAATATCTATAAGGAAATGGGACTTGATTCAAGCGTAGCCTTAATGATGGAAAATGTAAACAGCAACGTTGTAATCATTGCCACAATAAGACCACTACACGCTGCATGAAATTCGATGTGCCGCTCCATATAATGTGAAGTACCACACCACCAAATATTTTTTTTTTATTAATTTGTTTTTCTTTACTTATATACGTATACTATGCCTATAATAATAAATAGTAATAATGAATAATAAAAAATGTAATTAAATTCCAAGAAAATACTGTATTTTGTTTCCATATGTGTCGAGCGTCCTACATGTAGTACGGGCTCAAAATCCAATTTAAAAAATATTTTTTTTTATTTTTTCTTCAGTTTTGTAATATAATCAGTCCGAATAAAGCTATTTTGGAAAACTACGAAGATTGTTCCACTAGTACGTCCGTCGGCATATCTGGGTTAAAGTCAACCATTGCCAATGGTTTTGCTTAACGGCTTTTTTCTCCATTTACTTAAACACACATTCATTATTTTATTCATTCAATTTCCATTCCCAGTTTAATTTGAGAATTTTCTTCTTTTTCTTGTTTTTTACTGTCATTGTCAGCTTCTAACTATTCTTAGTTGTATTTTGTTGTAATTATTGTCATTCACTTACTATGGTTTATGCCATCAAGTATAGAATTATATATGTATGTATGCGTGTGTAAGCGTATTATCTTCCATATTTAAAGAAGAAGAAGAAAAAGGAAGAACTGACTCTAAGCTTGTAATGCGAGTAGAAGTAAAAAAAAATAACTTTTTAACTCATTAGTTGGCATTTATTTGCAGAAGCTACAGACAGCATCATTATCATAATTATTACAATATTAATGATAATTAACACAATAATCATTATGATAAAGACGTTTGGGGGATAATATTACTTTTTTCTCTAGTCTCTACTACTTTTCTATTCTTCTAGTCTCTCTCTCTTCTAGTCTCTCTCTCTCTCTCTCTCTTTTTATTATTCTGTTATGCTGTTACTGTTACTAATGCTTATATTGTGGTATTTAATTATGTGTAAAGGAGAAAACGATAGAAAACACACAGAGAGAGAGAGAGAGAGAAAGATGTACTTTATACACAGTGCTAACTGCAGAACTCATTAACATTTCTATAATAATGGATGGAATCTTACCTTAAACGCCACAGCACATCTAGAAGTGATGAAAACGTTGAAGCTAATACTGATGGGAATTCAATAAATTCCCATGAGATCACACAATCATATAAAACATTGTTACATTCCCTAACTGCTTTGCATATACCCAAAGATTATTCGTGACGGCCTCCGATGGAATAAAAATCGAACTCTTGTCGCGCAACAAAGCGTATTCGGTTGGATTATTACTGGCCGACTCGATTATGGTTTAATTAACTCATCGGTATCATCTTTTTTTTTTTTCGTTTTGTTAAATAAAAAAGACACTTTTCTCACTTATTTTTTAAAAATATAATTACATACCTTTATATGCTGATTTTACTTATTTTCTGGCTGATGATGAATGATGGGGGTTACGAATACTTTACTATTTTATAGCACAAAAAAATCCGTGGATCCGGCTCGAAGGACCAGCAAATGTTGGGGTGGATGAGAGCTTTCCAGGAATTCGAACTCCAAAGAAAAGAATTATTATGAAATAATAAAATAGGAAAAAATTGGGTTAATAAAATGAGTTTTATTTGTATTTTATGCGGGGGTAATTACCTTCTTGATGGTTGTCGAGTAACTAACTTCACAAAAAGCGATAATCTTCATATTCACATTTTGAGTGGTACAATACTAAGATAAACAATAATAATATAAGAGAGAGATGTTCTTCGTTAAGACATTTCTTCTAATTAGGAGAAATGTTCTACGTTAAGACATCTCTTCTAATTAGGAGAGATGTTCTACGTTAAGCTATCTCGTCTAATTATGAGAGATATCCTTCGTTAAAAACAACCATCAGGAAAAAAAGTAATGGGTCACATGAACAGTACACAATTTCGATTTACCACATATTCATTTTTGAAAAACTTTGTAGGTCTTCTAATTTAATCATTGTATAGGCCATCCTCAGCTAAAGGTATTTCGCAATTCTGTTAATTTTTTTTTTACAAAATCGAAACAAACCCAACTTAAAGGACATAGTTTCACTATCTGACAGTCATACCGCCATTCGAGCACTCAGCTGTTATGAGGTTAAAACGAAGATAGTGTAGTGCTGTCTGAAGAAGCTAAATCAGCAGGCAGACAGAATAAAATGACCCTTTTCTGGGACAAACATCATGTGGGAATTCTCTGTAATGACGTGCTTGCGATCATAGGAATATCCACTCCGTTAATAGGGCCAGATCCCTTCTGTGGAGAATGGGGCAATGTTTGAAAAGAAATGTTCAGCAAAAGTTAAATTAAAACAAGTGGGTTTGTGGAATCAAAATTTTTTTTGGAAAATTGCAAGAAGAATAGATTTCAGTCATGCACCCAAACTAGCAAGAAATAATCTGAGGATGATTACCGGTTTTTTGACAGATCACTGTTGATTAAAAGTGCAGGATACAGCTTGTTCTGAATACAACTTTTAGATTTTTGGTGAAGAAGAACATGGAATGAAACTCCTAGATGAAGGTTAAAGAAATGTCTTCGTTGGCAGCGTGCAGCATCCTGAAGTGTATCAGGGCAATATGCCTGCAGGCCTAAAATATTTTAAGGAAGTACTATTGATTGTATAGTCACAATACTAACTAATTCGCTCCTAAGTGTTCTAGCACACTGCATCGGCTAAACATAGTTTTAAAGTAACTAAGTACAGTGAATTAATGTCTTCAGTTTATCCTGTTTGAACCATTTACGCCACTTTGGTTGATTCTCGCCTATCATAGTAAAAATTAAAATTTCTGAGCGGAACAAATAATCCTTTGGACATTGAAATCCATGCGATCTATGCAGAATAAGCTTCGGTTAGCTATATTCAGCCGTACTTTTTATAAATTCAAGTAAAAAATAACGGACATAATTATTAGACAAACAAAGCAAAAATATTTGTTTTCTTACACTAATTTGCTCAATGTCTAATAGAGAGTAAATGATCCCAAGTTTATTCTCCAAATTGCCAGTTAAACCATTTTTTATACGAAAATGAAAAATCTAGATATTGGTGTTCTGTTTTTACATCGCTGAACATTAAAATTGTAAACAAAAGCTACAAAAACAAAACAATGCAGTAAACAAGACTGTTTACAAATTATCGTACTGCTTAATATAACAACAAACACCAGTATAAAACAAATGGTAAACAAGTAAACAAAAATTACTATAACAACCCTATAATAAATGTAAACAACGATGTTTACATTTATAGATATTTCGTGAAGGCGAAGTCATGAACGTTCGCCTCCAAGAACATTCATCAGACTGTTTATTTTGCCATATAAAAGGCAAAGTAAAACAGGCAACGGAATTAGTGATGTTCAGTGAGTCTAGTATAAAAGCGTTGTGTGTTTGAAGAGAATAGTCCTGGTTTGAAGATCTCCGTTATAAAGATCTGTCGAACAATTATTATTGTTTACGCAAAAGAGTGTAAAGAGGTATAACAAAGAAAAGCAATTGTTGTTGTTTACATAAAGTTGTGAACAGTGTCACACAGAGTTGTGTGAATAATAATGAATTTTAATTAAAACTAAACACAAAATTATTTTCTATTTTATTTTCAATCTAGGAGCTCATATTTAAACATTTTTAAAAGGTAAAAACGTAACCATATTATTTCAGTAGGCATGTATATGCCAGTCTAAAATGGAAAACCCTTAAATAATGTTTCCTACAGTCCAAAGCTATTTAATTTAATAAATTTTGTGTTTTAATGGCATTATATTGTCTTCAAAATAATCGATAGCGCTTTTAAAAATTATCACCCATAAACCTGTTGATGAGTTTTTATTTTTATTTTCCGTTATTCCATAGGCAGGCAGGCAGCCAGGCTTTTAAGACAATAATTTGTACAGTTAAGTGTAGTAAATGTACGCATTTAGCAGAAATTTGTTTTTATTGCTTCACTTAATGGCCGCACTAAGCGTTTGGCCAAAATAGAAAAATTATGACTCAAACAAATGACAACATTTGCGATTAATTAAAATGTTTAGACGCCAGTTTGGCTTGTGTTGCTCTCTTTCCCGCTCACTCTCTCTCTCTCTCTGTCTCTGGCTCTGTCTTTGGCTCTGGCTCTGTCTCTGTACAACTACAATAAACGTCTAAGTACAGCTAAAATAGCACAATATTACCATGACTATAATGGGATAAAAAGTCTATCTATGTACAGGAGGCATAAATGTGTCTGAAAATGTATGAGTAAGAGTGTGTGTGTCTCTCTAGAGAGCAATTTAATTTCCTTTTGACGACGTTTGTTAACTGAAAGCGACAGAAATAAGCAGATTAATTGCCAAACGAAAACTCTAAACTTCCGTGGCACCTGACAGTTATAAAGTATACAAACACACACTCACACTTACACTTAACAACACGTTATAACCGTATGTCCGTGTATATACATAAGCATACTAAGCCACACACATACACTTTAATATCTCTTTCTAATAATGTAGACAAGCAAAGCAATAAATTTCTCTATTCTAATGGGACACCTTCAAGACAATAAAATCTAGGCATTTGATTGTGTGTTAGTGGATGGGTGGGTGTATATGTGTGTGTGTGTTTGTGTGAATGTATTGGTGTATTAACCGGTATCAAATAAGTTAAGAAAGTCATGGAGAAAACTTAGCCGTATAACAACGTTTAATAACAAGTTTAATAATCTTACTTTGCACGCTGGTAGCCCATACTCTGCTTCCACTAACACCAGCACCATCCACCCACACTTTGTGTGTCTACCATGAGGGACTCCTCCTTCTCAGTGGTTGCTGTAGCAGTAACTGTATTGTATTGCAACAGTTTATTTAAGTTGATTAATTGTCGATTTGTTACAAAGTTTCCGACATTTTGCGTGTCCATATATGTACGTTTACTACTGCAATAACAACAACAATATTGAACTGAAAACTAGACATTGTAGCAACAATCTGCCGTACCTAGTTTAAAAGCAAAACGAAAAATCCTTAACAAGTTTAGAATTTCTGTAGAGTAGAAGGCATCCATTGAAGAACATTTATAACGTTATTGTTGAACAACTTTTAGGGCTCTTGTTACACTTGCTATTACCAACACCATTTCCTTTTCTTCTTCTTCGTCCCTCATCCTTATTGCTATCATCTGGAGTTTATTGCTTAGCATCTCCTGCATGTTATACATACGTTTATTTCCAGCAGGTATTTGGTGGAGGGAAAGGAAAAACTATTAGGTTCTTTAGCAGCATAAAGCTCGTGTTACTAATTAAATGCTGTAATAAATACAGTATATAGCCAGAGTATATGTGTGTGCTGTTATCGTAATATTGTACAGGTTATTGTACCGTTAGAATACTATTCTAAGCACTGTTGCGAAATCTTTTTTGATTTTGTTTACAAGATCATGTGTATTGTCAAGGGACACAGGGTGTTTTTCTGTTGATTGGAATTTAATTTTGACTGCCACATGTTCGTACAAAATATGGCCAAATTTTAAATTCTGAAAAGATTGGTTAATGTTCTATAGGACTTCATAGTTCCAATGGTATAAGTTGAAGTCGCCATAGTCTAGTTGTTGTTGCTGTCTCCGGAAGTGTCTCCCTGTTGGATAATAAGAAAAATTTAAGTTTTATATGCTAATTGTATGCCTATGTGATTCTGGTTGTGATTCTGGTAAAGATGATATTATGAGGTGTGTAAGTTGGTGGTCGTAGTTAGGTAATTGGTAGTCCTAGGAAGTCCGCTACTTGTGTTGGACTCAACTAGAAGTCTACTAGTCGAAGGGTTGTCGGTTTGGCAGTGCAACGAAAGGGGTGGACCGTGTCGTGTGGTAATTGCTTGCATAATGGGTCCAGGATCCCCAGAATAATCCTCGTCCTGTAGCTGTTAAGGATGTTCGCCTAACCTAATCTCAGCTGGGTCAGAATGGTTCTATTTACCCTGGGTTGCTGGCATTCACTATCCGATATTGATTATGGGTGTTGATTTAAACCGGACGCCATAGTTAGGGCTCTTGGTTCTCTGAACCTGGGACAGAATCTGGTCAGGTTCATCGAGCTTCTCCTCAAGTCGAGGATTGTAACCTCCACTGTGGGGACCACGAATTTTCAGAGAATGGTTCGTAGGGGCACACCGCAAGGCGGTGTTCTATCACCACTTCTCTGGAATCTTTCAGTCAACTCACTCTTGAGGGGGCTGGAACACTCTGGCAATGAGGCCATAGCTTACGCTGACGACATTGCCATTGCTGCGTCGGGAATTTGTCCGCAGGACAAGTTGAACTTGGCGCTTTCAATCGTGCTGGACTGGTGTAGGTATTTTGGACTGTCTATTAACCCCTCTAAGACCGACCTTCTCCCTTCCCAGCATAAATATGACCAGACTCACGTTGAGTCCCGAGGTTAAATATCTGGGCCCAAACTCAACTGGAGGGCGAATCTGGCTGCTAGGGCACGCAAAGCGGCATGTGCTGCTTACTGCTGCAGTAGAACGGTCGGAACCAGATGGGGTCTTCGCCATGGACCATGGACCATGCGTTGGATATATTCTACGGTCATCGAACCCAACCTCCTATACTGTGTTGCTTTCTGGTGAACTGCTGGACAAACAACACAACGTCAGACTTCTTGACAAGGTCATTTATATAACTGGCGCTCTACGCACCACCCCCACGAAAGCTCAAGTTCTCAATGCTAAACTGGCTTCCTACTGTGCTTCTCGCTAAGCTGGTGGCCAAGTTTGCTGCTACTAGACTTAATGCTCTTTCTCGTTGGCACATTGTACCTTCTGGTCACTCCACTATTCTGGAGGTTGATCCGGTGGCCCCTGTGAACATGGACTATCTCCCTGCTGAATATTGTCTTGACAGATGTTTCCACTTTCTGATTCCGAGTAGGGATGACTGGAATCCTAATACGGTCGCCCCCCGGAAATACTGTTGTGGCTGAGTTCGTCCATTGCTGTTGTAACTGTTGATTAGTGTAAAGAAAGTTGCGCTTCCCTCGCCGACTGGAGGTCCACTATTGTTGGTATTAGCTGCATCGACCATAGCCTAGTAGGTCTAGGTAGTGCGTTGGCTTATTAGACGTGATGCCACGGTTTAAAACCCAGATCAGATATCTCAAACAAAACGTTATAGGAAAAAATTTTTTTTTTTTTTGGTGCTTTCCTCTCAACAGTCTTCTGGCAAAATCTCTGAAAGTAAATAAAAATTGCCAATGAAAAAATAAACTGTCCTTCGCAGTCAACTTTAAACTGTAGTGTACCACTACTCATGCATAAAATTAACACACCCAACATAAGTAGTAACAGAAGCTAGGTCGTAAACCTGCCTAAAGGGTTGTAATGATCAATTAGGTAAGTAAGTAGGAGATTAGTATTGTAGCTGCAATGTTCTCGAGGTGTTATCTTTTCTTTTCTGTTTTACAAAAATAGTTTGGCTGTCGTTATCTACGAAAAAACTTATATTCATCAACATCGGAGTTAGGTAGGTAGACTCTAGTGGTAGCTTTGATACCAAAAGCTCACTGGAGGACGCATAGCGGGCCATTGTAATGACACAGGTGAACGCAGTCCCAGTACTGAACAAGTTCCACCAAACCTGGAAAGAAGAAAAAAAGAAGTTTGATCAGCGCAAGGGCTGCGCATTAAAAGCACGATTACCCTAGGCCGAAAGTTTGATAAACGAAACTAAATCCTTGACATCAATGGATGATAGCTCCGTCTAGCTAACAAGAATTGGAGAGCCAAATAACCTTTATCTGCACCTTGCAAGAGAGGGGCATTGACAAAGGCAGTGGATAACAGTCTCCTCTTCCTCAAGCGGATCTGCATCCAGAAGTTGTTAGATGGCAGCTGCCTACTTTCCGTGTGTCTTCCCATAACATAATGACCTGTAAGCATGACCACTGTGATTGAGATGACGTTACGACCAAGTCCGAGTAACTGATCAACAGCCAAGTTGCTGAAATGTTTATTTTAAATTTTAATTTAAATTTCTGATTAAATGTTTTTCATATATATGTTCAATTCTATACAATTAAATTGAATTTCAATTGATTCTCATTTCCTTTACACCTCACCATATAGCACCCTTTCCTCTCAAACACTGTCCTCCCTTGTACGCACGTGTTGTGCTATTTATTAAAACCGGAAGTTTAAGTTTCTTTTTTTATGAGTTTCTAGTCTTGTCCTTAAAATCTGTCTTGTTTTTGTTGTTGTTTTTCTATCGTTATTATTGTTGTTGTTGTTGTTGTAAATTGGTAACTTAATGCCTTATTAATTTTGAAATATTGAATGAACGTCTGTGTGCCATAATAATTGTAATTTATGGTGAAGTGTTTTAACTTTTCCAATAATAAATATCGTCGTATACACGGGATAACAACAACAACACCGGTGTGTGGTAGTAGCCAACAACAACAACAACAATAACAATTGAAGAGAAAAATTACATTCAAAGAAAAACAACAACACAGAGAAGAAAAAAAAACAAAGACCAATAAAGTAAAACAGGACATAAATAAGGAAATCAAAACCAGGATATTAATATACACGGCGTGAGGGTGGCCTCATATTGATGATCCCATAAAGGTTATTGATTTTGTTGGCAGGGAAATGTTCAACAACTTTTATTAATGCAACACGATTAATTTTAAATGAAAAAATATGTCAAGAAAAACAAAACAAATGAAATTTTAAAATTGAATGGCAACAGCTGGTGTTTAGAGAGTGTAAACCACATCACCTTCAATACTTTATGCTCCAAACAAATTAATAAAACTGAAATTGAATCAAATTTTTATTTTCTTCTTCTTGTTCTCCTCTTTACAGACGCGCCATTTTGGCCAACACAGATGTCTCGGGTTCAGCACCCTGGCAGAATGCTTTTCTGCACGACTACTGGGGTACGCCCCTAACAGATAACGGCTCTCATGGCTCTTATCGTCCGCTGAGTGTACTCACATTCCGCCTGAATTTTTTATTAAGCGGCTACAATCCTTGGGGCTTCCATTTGGTCAACAATTTGTTACACTGCCTGGCCACGGGTCTGGTGGTAAAAGTGGCCCGACATTTTTTATCCTCTGTATGGGGTGTTGTGGCTACAGGAGCCCTGTTTGCTGCACACCCCATACATACCGAAGCTGTGGCCGGCATTGTGGGTAGAGCTGACTTGGCAGCCTGTGTCTGCTATCTACTCAGCTTTCTCACTTATATGCGCCATATAGCGTGGCGTGAAAGGGGAGACCCTTTGCAATGGGTGGCCTTAAGCTTAACCCTGGTCTCTTCCATAGCCGCATTGCTGTTCAAAGAGACAGCCATTAGTGCTTTGCTAATATGCGGCATGTTTGACGTGATACGCGGTTTAAGCGGCTTGAGAGACAAACATCGTCTGCGTTCGGTGTGTATTCTCACGTCTGTGCTGCTGGGCACAGTGTACTGTCGTCTGGCGGTGATACCACGACCACAAACACTATTCTCCACAGCAGACAATCCCATTGCGAAAACAAACTCGTGGTGGACACGTTGTTTGACATTTCTTTACCTGCCGGTATTCAATTTCAAACTAATGCTGAATCCACAAGTGTTGAGTTTCGATTGGGGCATGAATGCCATACCACGCATCACATCCCTGTGGGATGGTCGCAATGTATTGAGCATGGCATTCTATGGTACACTTAGCTATACAGCGTGGCAAAGTTGTTGCATCTTATGGCGCAGACATCAACGATTGCGAAAGCACAGCCGGCCGCCAACATCATATCACACACAGAGAGCAGTAGCAGGAGCAGAGCAATACCATGTACAACCACAAATGCAACGCAAGTCACGCACAAAACGGAAATATTGCAAACAAATGCAGTGTCAAACCACAAATGGAGCAACAGCAACAGTAACAGCAACAGCAACAACATCAGCACCAACACCATCACCATCGCCTACCTACTACATGCCACATTATGCAGCAGCATCAACACCCACAACCAGCACCTCATCATATCTCAAGCACAAATTGTTGGGCATCAGTAATGCATCATCGGCATCAGCCATATGCGGTGATTGCAAACAGGAATTGAGTTCTGCTCAGCATACAAATACGTGTCGTGTTTTAAACAACAATAACAATGTTTTAACACTCAGCCATTCAAATGTGTATCATACGGCCTGCTGTTGTCATCAGCTCATGTCTTCCAGTGTAGCGCCACCTCAACTGTTTAGTTTTGTGCTGCACAAAGCTATTGCCTCAGTGGTATCATCACGTAGTTCGCGCAGCAGCAGTAGTTGCAGTAATTCAACAACAGCCTCCAATAAAAGCTCTGGTAGTAGCGCTTCTTCCACCTGCAGTTCGGGCTCTTCCTTATCCTCCAAATCCTCAAATTCACAGCGTCGTAGTTTATGTTCGTCGACGAAATGGTCTCTGCAACATCATCACCATCATATGCGTCACTCAGAGGACTTTATGTTGCATCATATGCCACAGAAGTGTGCCAATGCCAGTGTCTTACTCATGGCTGTGGCATTTCTAACGCTGCCCTTTTTACCCGCCACCAATTTGGTTTTCTATGTGGGCTTTGTGGTGGCCGAACGTTTGCTGTACCTGCCTAGTATTGGCTTCTGTTTGCTAGTCGGTTTTGGCTTTGGCAAACTCATGGACCATCTAAGAACGAGTAAAAGTGCTGCTCGAAATCAACAGATGCTACTCCTCAGCTTGTGTCTTGTTTTGAGCGCTTTAAGCGCGAGAACGATAAGACGTAACTTGGATTGGCGGGATGAGGAGAGTCTGTATCGCAGTGCTGTGCAAATAAATCCACCTAAAGGTGAGTGTCAAAGGGGAACTTTTTCAATCTTTAAAAGAGGAATTTTTGAAATTTTTTGTGTGTTTCGTTTCCAGCTCTTGGCAATTTAGGAAGTGTCCTTAGTTCTCAGGCTCGTTACAAAGAAGCCGAAGAGGTCTTGTTAGAAGCCATCAAATATAGGCCAAACATGGCTGATGTACATTTTAATCTGTAAGTATACGAACTGATTCATCATTTAAGAGTTTATTATGCAGACTGAAATGATTGAAAGTGAAATGAATAGACGCTGAGACAATTTGACCAGAGATCAGCAATGATTATTCAAAAAGATGAGTAGAATCGAATCATACGCATTATTTCTGATACTTATACGCATTCATACTTATTTTAATATCATGGAACCCGTACTCATATTCAAAGTTTGAACTCATACTCATCATATTCATACTTAATAACACGTATGATGTTGTTGATTTCTACTCTCCATAACGTTAACGTTAAAAGCGATAAATAGAAGCTACACCAACGACAACACGGACAAATGCGTTTAGCTTGAGTACAAATAAACCAACAACAACAGTGTGAGAGAGAAGGGGATAGACAAGTAAGCGAAACGCACAAACAACAATGTGTACACAAACAACATTGTAGTCGCGATAGAGTTCTCGACAAAGCGAGAACACGAACCTTCTACTTCAAGAACGTTCGTTAGACTGTTTGTGTTGGACTATAAAAGGGCAAGACAAAGCAGACGACAAGTAGTAGTAATTCAGTTAGTCTTGTGTGAATAGGCGTTGCGTGCGAAGTAAACAGTCATGGTTTGAAGATCTCCGCTATACACATCTAACGAACAAGTGTTGTTGCATACAAAAAGGTTGTAAGCAGAGAAGAATATCGAACAAGCAATTATTGTTGTACAACTTGGAAACAGTGGCACATAAGATAGTGCGAACAATAAAGAGTTTAATTGAAACTAAAAACATTTTTTTTTTACTTTGTTTGCAAATAACGAACTAATATTTTAAACGTTTTTAAAAACGTAAAAAGGTAACAATATACACGAAGCACAAAATAAGTATGAATCGGGTACGAACACTAAAGTACTTACTGGAAGGTTGTGTGTTTGCTCTGCTGGCTACTCTGTCTTTTTTTGCTTATGTGTCTTTTTTCTTTTGTTGTAAGTGCAACATGAATCAAACATATTTCGAATGGTATGAGTTTGATGTCAACGTTGTACGCATACTTATTGCAACCTGTACTTATACAGCAACGTTGTAGTGAGTATGAATGAATCAGAGTACATAGTTAAATTTCAATATTGTTGACTCTGTTATATTCAAAATTTCATGAGTACTTCTGAGTAGCGAAAGAACGATTCATTGCTGATCTCTGGTAGGGACCAACATATTTTGAAACTCTTGATTTCTTTACACATTTTGGTTGTGTGTTTAAAAATCCTGCCACTGTTAAAAATCTTGAATAAAAAATCAATTTCGTTCTGTTTAATGTAACATGTCCTGAACCCATAAGGACCCTTTTTTTCTTTATTTTCCGAATAAATTTGTGTATTTTACTCCTGCTTTAAATAATGACAATAATAAAAACGTGTATTCCTGTGGTAGTAAATACAGACGAATGAGTGTAATGCACAGGATATGATACTCTTGATATACGAAATTGAATTCAAATTGTAAAATGAGTTGTGTGTGTGCCATTGATTATTGCGTGTTAACTTTGTGGCAGACAGCAGCAAATGAAGAGTTGGTGGAAACGGTATTCAAAGAAAAAGTGTTTTTCTGTTGTAAATAATTTATAAGAAACAAACACACCCACAGATTTAAACCAAACTCTAGGAAACTGATAACTTTACATGCAGAGAAAGGGAGTGAATACATGACATTGTACAGAAATACTGAGATTTACTTCACGTTGTGGAGGGAAGGAAGTGACTGAAGCAAGTGTGAAACAAATAAATTTATTCAATTCAACCTGTTTAAATCAGAGAATAAAACCTGACCCCTTGCATTGCATTGCTTGGTATGTATTTGCACAAATGCTTGTGCATTCATTCACGAGAGTATTTTTACTTAAGGCAACTGTGTGTGTGCTGACTTTAAGACAGTGGCAGCAGTAACAACAGACAAATCATCATTATTATCATCATCAGCATTATTATTATCTTACATCGCTTGCATTCATTTTCTTAAATTGAGGAAAATTCTCTTTGGATTAATATTGTAGTTGTATCTCTTCTCTGCCTCTCTCTCTCTCTCTTTCTTCTCTAAAAAGTAAATCAAACAACAAAACCAATAATCATTGAACTGAATAATTTGATTTCTTTTCAATGACTTCGATAATGTTTCATACACATTTGTCTGCTCTCTCTCTCTCTCTCGCCTCTCGTCCATCGTCATCTTCAAAGGCTAAGGCTCCTGCTACTTCAGTCAACCACTCCACTCGAACACTCGATGAAAATTGTAAATTTTTCTTTTCTTTTTTACTCCTTCAACTTGTCTATACACGACGAGTGCAGGGAGAATTTTGATTCAATACAGACGCTTTCTTAAGCAAAAAAAAATATTATCGAAGAAATTTAATAACAAAAAACGAATCAAAATAAAATCGACAAGAAGCTCTTCTCTATAGAAAGCACTTAACATAGGAATACAACTTGAAATTTATTTCAATTCCCTTCTACCACTCCCATTCGCTCTCTCTACGTGTCTTACTTTGTTTCTACAACTACGGGATGTTAAATTTTTAAGTTGAAAAAGCAAAAAAACAAAAAAAAGTAATCGACACTCGTTGTATATTTATTATAACACGGTGGCATAATAACAATACCCCAACACTGGTGGATTTGTTGCAATTCTTTATTCTGTTATTTTAGTTATTGTTGTTGCCTTTACAAATACAAATATTTGGTTGTATTTTCTTTTGAAGCCATTTGCCAAAATATTTGTAGTGTTAGGAGGTGGTTTTTTCTGGTTGTATTCTCTCTGTTCTCTGTTTAGATTGGCATTTGCCTTCCACTCAATATTTGTTGAGAATATTTACAGGATAGACGATATCAGATAAGCTTTCATGAAAAAATATTGTTACAGCAGAAGATCTAAAATGGAAACTCAAAATCAAATATTGTCTGCCAAAATTATTATATGAACAGGGTGTGGCCACAAGCAACACCAGCATCACAATCACAATTGTCAGTGTATGGGCAGCATAAATAATTTGGAATCCTTTACAGTCCTAAGTGAACTAAGACGCTTTATTTAATGCATAGATACTGTTACGAAAATGGAAAAATCTAGATACTAGTGTTTTGCTTTTACTTAGTTTAAAATTAAAATTATAAACAAAAGCTACAAAAAACGAAAAGAATGAACTTGTTTACAAATTATTGCACTGTGTAATATAACAACAAAACAGCAGCATATAAAAAAATGATAAACAAGTAAACAAAAATACAACAACAAACACTACAAGAATAAATGTTAACAAAATACACAAACAACAATGTTTAGATTTATAGAGATCTCGAGAAGAAGAAGCAACGAACATTCGCCTTCAAGAACATTCATCAGACTGTTTACGTTGCCATATAAAAGGGAAGGCAAAGGAGTGAGTAAAAGTTCAGTCAGTCTTGTGTGAAGACGCGGTGTGTTTGAAGAGAATAATCGTGGTTTTAAGATCTTCTTTACAAAGATCTGTCTGACAATTGTTTAGTAATTGTTATTGTTTATGCAAAGGGTGTAAACAAAGGAATAACAAACAAACCAAATATTGTTATTTACATCAAGTTGTGAACAGTGGCACACAGAATTCTGCGAATAATAATAAAGAATTTTAATTAATACTAAACACAAATTTATTTTTATTTTATTTGCAAACTACGAGCTCATATTTTAAACGTTTAACCTTTATGTCAACAGATACATACCCGGGTATGTTTTGTGTTTTTAAATTGCCGTATCTCAGGAAGTAATAACTGTATTAACCTGAAATTTCATGATATTCCCAGACTTTAGTAAAAATGGGGGATGGGGGCCAAGGATGTGGCCATTTTTTCATTCCTACCCCTTACGTCAACAGTTACATACCTGGGTATGTATAATGAAATATAGGATGTTTATTGAGTAAAATTGAGTAAAATTTTTTAATAATAAAATAAAATAAAATTCAAATTTAATCAAAAATAAGAAACATACAAAAATATTACATACTAATTTTTCTTAAATGCATTTATAACATTGCGGCATATTACTTGGATGAGCTGCACACACGGGCTTTTGCATAACGTGCAGGATTTTCTGGTTTTCCGAAGTTTTGCACATATGTAGCAATTACCTTTCGCTTTTATTCTACCAGTGCTGTCACGTTCTTCCACGCTTTCATCTGCAGCACCTCTTACGGTCAAAGATTCCCCATATATGGCTTCAATAGCATTGCGTGTAGAAAATATTTTTGTAAAGTGTTTATTTTTGCCTCTCTTCTATTTCCGGCTTCACCTGTTGTTCGCTGAGGCTGTGTAGGAACATTCTACAGCGGCTTGTGGAAGCTTTTGGCATTGGGTTATTCTCAACGTAAATTGTGTATGCTGCAACGGCAGCGACGTCTAGTATATTGTAGAAGGAAGCCAAGGGCCATCTATTTGTTCTTCGCTTTGTTAAATATTCTGCTAAAAGCTTGTCCATATTATCGACGCCACCTTTCTATTTGTTGTAATCTAAGATCATGAGTGGCTTTTTCTTTGGACCTTGCACTTCGCATGAATAATGCATTGTGGAAAGAAGTATAACCGACTTATTTTTTTTTTGGATGTAAGAGCACAAGGTATTGTTACTGAACCAAATGTAGTTAACTCTACTTCCCGTCATTTAGATAAAACGAAATATGGTGGTACAAACAAAGACTCGTCTTCTGTTCACAGTACCTAACATTGATAAACTACTGTTCATCATTAAACTTTTCGCTAAGTTATAAGTTGTGAAGAAATTATCACATACAATATTACGTCCACTTCCACGAAATAGATTGACGCACAAGTCCTTCACTACCCTCTCGCCTACGTTTCTTTCCCGTTCGCCAAATGCGGCCAATCCAGTATAAATTTGTATCTTCATTGGATAGGATGAGACGGAGTACTTGGCGGGTTTGGATGGGTATTGGGTAAACCCAGCACCACCACGGTAGAGATACAACTGCTCATTAACTGTCACCTTTGGAACTGGTACGTAATTGTTGCATAGATTATCATCCAGCATTTGATATAAGTTGGTTATGGCTGCAGCTTTGTCGGTTTTTTAGGCTATTGACGGGTGTTTCCGTTGTCGAAACGTATAAAACGGCTTATATCCCAAAAATGCCGCACGCTCATGGAAGCACGATATATTTGGATGAGCGACAACGTAACAACAAAGCACAAAGAAAACAAAACTTAAACAGAAACAAAACAATGCAACTACAAAACATAAGTAAAACAGAAATAAGCTTAGCAACAAAAGATATTCCATATAAAATGTATGAACATACCCGGGTATGCTTCTGTTGACGTACGTATAATTTTTTATCTATTGACATAAAGGTTAAAATATAAAAACGTAACTGTTTAATTACTCGGAAATTTCTACAGTTAGTGTAGATTTTAAATTTATTGTCCTTAGCTTCAGAAAATTTTTTTCTGATCAAATTAAATTTGTTTCCTTTCTTTCTCGCATTTTTAAAATTCTTTCCAATTGTATATAATTCTCCTTTTTCCAACTTAAGTACATATTTAAAATACGATAATTAGTCCCTTTCAGCATCAAAAGCAATTACAAGTATAAACATATAAAATTTGCTCCTCATTTTGCTGCACCCACCCTGTTTTAAATGATGCCCTCCTTTCGCATGAATCCGTTTTCCACACAATAAAACAACAAATTTTTCTTGAAAATGATCTGTCATTGTAGTTATAAATCTTCCAAACCCCCATACGGCCAAGAAGACGACAATGCAGCAAGAAAGAGAGGGAGAGAGAGAGAAAGAGACAGAAAGAGTAGGAGGGAAAGAAACAAAGAAGTTGACAAAACAAATAAATTTATCTGTCATTCAATGTAGAGGGGAGATACATACATACAACATATTTTGTTATTTTGTGGCAATACATTTGTAACGATAAAAACACTGACCTCGAATTCTTCTTCTGTCTAATGTATGTATATGCACAGCATTTAAACTGCCAGAACATAGTAGTTCTGGCAATAATTTAATTTTCTTTTTTTTTTATAAAAAATACTTTAAAATTCAAAATATTGTACTTAGCAGGGTGCTGATTGTATCGACTTGTCTCAGTCATTTATAATTTTTTTATTTTTTTTTATTTCTTCTATTCCCCTTGTTTTGTTTATCTTTGCAGTGATTTAAAACAAAACAAAAGAGAAAAAGAAAAAGGATTTATTTCTTTTTGTAACCGATTTTATTTATTTTTTTTCTTCTCTGGTTTTAAACTATAATGCTGGTGCAAGATGAGTTCACCAGGAAGAAGGAGCGTAAAAAAAGGGAACTTATTGTTTCATATTTATTTACTTTCGTTCATATTTACTTATGATTTTCAATCAATACCGCTGTTAGATTCTCTGAAACTCTTATTTCTGTTATTTTATTGTGTTACTCGTACCAAACCCTTCTCTTGGGGTATAGTTTTTAAAGTTCGATTTCATACGGCGATGATTTCTCATTCCTTCCCGCGTAGCTAAGCATCCCAGAGGGAATACATATATGGGAAATATATATGGAGTGAATGAAAAAGTTTTGCTCGATAGTGTATCATATTCACATCACCTTCCAAAATATTTTCCACACCATAAATGAAAATGATTGTCAAGGGATTGTCTTGTTTGTAGCACCTTAAAAAACGTGCCGACGTAAACCTCAAACCGTATTAGAGATCAGCAATGAATCGTTTTTTCGCTACTCATAAGCACTCATGAAATTTTGAATATAATTTAGTCAACAATATTGATATTTAACTATGTATTATTTGCCTTCTTTTGACTTCAGTTAGTAGGCAGCATAATAACGATATCAGAAAGTAGTTTAGGACTTTAAAAGAATGTCTACCACATGGGCTCAATATTTAAGACGAGTGGACTGAATGGGATCAATACAATCTGCAGTTCGATTAAAAATTCTACAGGAAATTAGTATTAAAAATTAATCTGAATCGGTTAATAAGGCTCAGAGATCATCAATCAGTATTCAAAAAGATGAGTAGAATCGAATCATACTCATAATTTCTGATACTTATACGCATTCATACATATTTTGATATCATGGAACCTCTACTCATATTCAAAGTTTGAAGTACTCATCATATTCATGCTTAACAACACGTATGATGTTGTTGATTTCGACTCTCCATAACTCAACATATACACGAAGCACAAATTAAATATGAATAGCGTACGAACACTAATGGTGTTTTCTTTTCTACCAAAAAATGTGCATTTTATTAACGCAAAATACAATTTTGCGTTTGTTTCTTAAAAATGTTTCGCCCTCTAAAAGGGTGGTATGTTTTATTCTAAATAATTTGGTGGAGGGCATTGCATTTGATGCCCTGTATAAATCGAGAGTGCTGATAATGCCCTGTAAAGCAGATGACTTTTGTTTATTTATAGGGCTACCAGATGAAAAAAGTCGCCTGGTATTGTTATCCAATTTGAAGTTAATTTTTTCATTGTTTTGTGGAGTAATCTTAAGGAAATATTACACTATTAAAGCTACATGGTCAGCAATATAAAAAATTGCATTCAATATTAGAACAGTGTTAAAATATTTTTTTTTTTTTGTTATAAAATTAGCGATCTGGCAACACCTTTGAACAAATTGGCATTTCCTCATTCATTTTCTTAATAAGCATACCCTTTTTTAATATTTGTGTTATGTTCTTCTCAAATAAAAAATGACATTACAACAGGGTTGGTCAAAAAATTTTTTTGTTGCACCTTGTAAGAGGGTGACATTTTCTTTGTAGAAAAGAAAACACCATAAAATACTCACTAGAAGGTTGTGTGTTTACTTTGCTTGCTGGTCTGTCTTTTTTGCTTTTGTGTCTTTTTTCTTTTTTTTTTTGTAAATAAAACAAAAACGAAGGCTATAAATTTTGATGAATGAATCGAGTCACTTGAATCATTTGTAAGTATTATAAGTATTTTTCTAAAGTTCTAAAGTGAATCTAAATGAGTAGGCTGGCTTATGAATCGAAACATATTTCGAATGGTATCAGTTTGATGCCAACGTTGTACGCATACTCATTGCAATCTGTACTTATAAATCAACGTTGTAGTGAGTACGAATGCATCAGAATACATAGTTAAATTTCAATATTGTTGACTTACTTATATTCAAAATTTCGTGAGTGTTTATAAGTAGCGTGTTGCATACTGTTGCAAATCATTTGTTGTTCAATGTTTACATTTTCTCTTTCTCGCCCTTCCCCCAACTCCATGCTCGTTTTAATGTTGATTCTTCTTCTATTTAAGTTCACTTGTGATATGCTGGTGTTTAAATTTCCATTATTTATTTTGCAATAGAAGAGAGAAGAAAAAAAACGAACGCATTATATGTGGTATATTTTGTTTTAGTTTCTATACCTCCCTCTCGCTCTTCTTTTCCCAGTTTTAGCTACAACATTTACTCATCTTACTTCCTTTACTTTGCTTTTACAATTGATTGTTTGTTAACTTGAGGTTTTCTTTTATTTATTTTCTCTTCTTTTTTCGAAATATTTTTTTCGCAATATCTTTTGAATTTTTTTTTTGCATTCATTTTGTAACAGTATGTAGAAGTGTAAACGAGAATTATTTTTTTTTTCTTACATTTCGAAAGAAAATACAATAAAAAGAAATAGGAAATCTCGGAAATACCTTAAGCTGTATTGATTAGATGACGGTGATTTGTTAAAAATTGTAGAAAAAGAAACATTTTCTTTTCTTCTTCAAGGAACGAGTGAAAATAGGTGGGCATGTGGGTGTGTAGAGGCAAAAAATATGCTGGTTGAACGTGCTTTTACTAGATAAAAAATGAATGAAATATTGTATTCAACTTTAAAACGTATTCGTATGATTATTTTTTCGCTTACTTTTCTCACTTTTCCTCTCCTTTTTTTCTTTCACAAACGAAACAAATTGTGTAAATCAAACAATTTGTGACGACTTCAAATGAAATACAATAGAAAAGAGAAGAAGTTTTTAAATTATTGGGGAAAGAAAAATTTTGTTTAAAGTTTTCTAATTTATTTCTTTGAATATGGCACAAAAATGCTTAAGCATTTGTTAGAATTGTTAGAAAAGTAATTTAATCTGCCATCAGAGGGATTCTTGAATTACAATTTAAAACAGTATTTCCATTTCCAAAATTTAATATTATTTAATACAATTTTTTCCTGCTTAATAGAAATAAGAAATAATAGAATAGAAATCATATCGCAAGTGCTGATTAAATTATTTTATTTACAAGAAATTGTTCCCAATCCTTCCATTTTTTTTTTTTAATGTTAAGAAATATTTAATTGACATTTGCATTTGTATTGTTTTTAGGCAAATGAAAGCCTTTTCAAAAATTTTTTAAAAAAAATTTTTTTTTTTTTAAAAAAAAAATATTTTATAAAAATCTCTAAACTGAACTGAATTCAATATGTTTTCTTTTTATGTCACCATTTGGTGTTTGTCCTAAATTACAAACAATAATCGATTTTTCGTAAACAATTTTTTGTTTAGTTTTTGTTGTTTGATTTTGCATTTATCATACTCACTTTTACACCCACACAATGAATGGAAAAATAAGAAAATCTGTTTCACTGCACAGTGGACCTAACGATTGTATATTGTAATTGTAATTGTATCTGTAAGCAGCATAAAAATAATCAAAAATAATAAAACAGTTTCCTATTAAAAAAAAATTGAGTATTCCTTAAAAATACTTTGTTTTCAGGTTCACTGTGGTGTTTGCATTATCAAAAAAAAAAAAAAAAAAAAAAAAAACAGGAACAACAACAAAATGAACACACTCTATAAAAAACAAGTTGTTATTATTGTTCGTTTGTTTGTTTGTTTCTTTTTTACAGCCACGCATTTAACGCACCCTTAGCACACATTTTTTGCCATCATGAGTTCTTTTTTCCCATTTTTGTTTTTGCTCTTATTATTGTTCTTGTTGTACTTGTTCTCATTTTTGACATGGTTGTGGGGTTTTTTTTTCAAGCTTAAAATTTTTCTTTTAAGCGAAAAAAAACCGGTCTGCTGTCAGTGATGATAACTTTTTGAAACTCAAAGCGTGTATGAAAGCGAGAGGTTGTCATTGGCGAATTGGGAGCACTCAAGTATATTAATTGTGTCTCTGCTTTAATAGATCCCTTTACCACTATTATAACTTCGTTTCTCATGCAGTCGAGATTCCAAAAGCATAAATTCCCAATGGTATTCGTTCAATTGCATAGAATTTGCTGTGGCCTCTTTGTCCTAACTGAGGGAATTGGCACCAGTAAAGCACTGGATGAGCATTTATACCTCAGTCTACAGTCTCAGGAGACTTGTAATAATGAAGAGTTTGAACATTTTTATTGTTGGAGATCGTATAAGGATTAATTTTACTTCATTAAGAGAATTTATTTTTAAGTGAATTTAATTCGAAGCTAAAACTCGAAATCTTATTTACACATAAGATTACATTAAAACCCTTCCGTCATGTTGTACGTGTTAATTTTATCCAAGACTGACGGGAACTGCAGTTCAAATCCGACTCCGAATGACAGATTTTTGAGAAGCTTTTCTTGGCAATTTTATTTACTCTCAAAGTTTTTGCCAGAATACTGTTCAGAGGAAGTCCCCAAAAAAATATTTTTTCATTTTTCATTTTGTTCGAGAGGTCAGACCTGGGCCCTATTTCACTAAGCTACAAGTTCACAATTACAAGTGTTTTTGCCTGTAAAATTGTGAACTTGTAAATAATTGTGTTTCATAAAAATACAATTACAAGTTTGTGGCTACAAGTGATTTTTACAATTTACAAGTCTACAAGTCATACTTCTACAAGTCGTTATGTTTCACTAAAATAAATTTTCACTTGTACACTTGTAGAATTATAGAAAAAAAGCTTAGGGTCGACGAAGACTCTCAAAAAAATTTCACAAGTTACAAGTAAATGATAAATTGAATTAAAATTTGATTTATAACTATTTTTTAATAAAAATTACTTTAAATAAACACAAAATCAAATAATTTAAATATTAATTAGCATTTATTTATTTTGTTTGTTTTTATTTATTTATTTTTTTTATATATGTGAATATAATAAAACAAACTATATCACAAATTATCGAAAGCGGCAACACCACTAATCATATGTTAAAAACAAATAAACACAGGGTGTCCAGCTCCGTGAGCTTTTTGGCCTTTCCACCAGCCGCCCCTGTCTTTCGGGAGTTGTCTCTCTTGGCCTTAATTAAAAAAATATTATAATATAATGTTATCACTTTATAAAGCCAACTTACCAGTGACGTCCTTTTGATGTTTGCCCAAAAAACATCACGCACGTATTTGGCGTCTTTTCCACTTGGCACCAGTCCAAGTGCAAGACACCTCATACGCACGTTTTCCCACTCTTCCATTTTTATCTCTTTGGTAAGTTTATCGCTAAACTTACCAAAAAGAACGTCTTTGACAGCTAAAATCTGCCGCACCACTCTAACTTTATTGTGTTGATTTGCCATTACAAAATAATAATTTTCAATTTTTTAAACACAAACTATATATGTCTTGATTGATTAGTGGTGTGATAACAGTCAAAACAAATTATCGATATACATTAGAGTATTTAAAATAATTTTTGAAATTTTCATATATTTCATTAGTACTCTAATATACATATATTCACACATATATTTCATTTATCAAAATATCTTTGTAAAAATATTTTATCTTATTGTGATTGTAGTTGTAGAAATTGTAATTGTAGGAATTGTAGTTTACAAGTACAAAAAGCTACAAGTATTGTGAAAATTTTCATGAAACACAATTCATTAGCACTTGTAAGAATTAGAATTGTGATTGTAACTTGTAAACTTGTAGAATTGTAGTTTAGTGAAACAGGCCCCTGGGGTTTGAACTGTGGCCTCACGTCTAATTAGCCTACACGCTACCCACTAGACTGCTGCGGCTTCAAGTAACCGTCAGTTAAGATAAACAAATTGATATACGACATGTTTACCAAATTATCGGTGGTCCAGTGCATACATTCCAAAATCGCAAAAACATACGCATAATAAACCGCGTTAGCCGTAGGCATACAGACGTGCCCAATCCCTATATTTGTACCATCAGTGCAGCAATAAGACCTCATGGGCATCTGTGAAACGTATCCCTTATAAAATTAATGTCCATCTGATATTAATGTGATGTAATTAGTCGCGAATGATACGTAAGACATGCTATCGGATAATTCTCGAAAAACCCTGTAAAATTTAACCCTAAAAAACTGCCAAGTTGCCCTCACTGGCGGCAATAATATGAACAACGATAGCGTAAATATAAAAACAAAACAACAACATCAATACACTCAGTAAAAAACTACAACAACAGTTACAACAACAACTAAAAGAGAACATACAATACCATTCATCATTTGTGCCATTTTACGAGCATTTATATTGCTTACAAATCTCAGCAACATGCAAAAAAACCATTGAAAAAAACACCACACTTACACCAAGCACTCACGCACACAAGCACTCATACTCATATACACTGAGCGCCATAAGTGAGTCAACACCCACTATAATTTTAAATTTTCTATTATAAAAAATATTCTTGTAGCACAACAATAATTGAATTGTTGTTTTTGTTTTAACATTTTCTAAGTAATAAATAAACGTTTTTATTTTTGGAAATTTATTCGACTATTCTCATTTACTTTTCTCGCTATACTAAGAAAATGAATTATTTCAGTGGTGTTTACTCACTTTTGGCGCTCAGTGTATATACTGTACAGCGCTATTAAAAGAGAGAAAAAAAATAACGATCGAGAAAAAAGAAAGAAAATGAAAAAAAATGAAACGAAAATTGCATAAAAAGTAAACAAAGTGACAAAGAGGTCTGTGTTCCCTCCCTGTTCCCATTATGCAGTTAACAACAACAACAACAAAATCCTTTTTATATAGTACACCCATGCTCACTCTATGCACATCAAATAAGAAGAAGAAAAATTAATGCTTATGTAGTGGTAGTGGCAGTGATAGTAAGTGCAGTAGATTCGTTGTATAAATAAAAATTGTTTTCATTTCTCAATGTGTGCGTGTGTGTCGTGTGTATGTTTGTGTGTTAATGCGGCCTTTGCTTTTTTGATAAACATTGGAAAAAAGTATATACGTGTAGTTGTGTGTAATACGTTCATTTGATTTTATTAAAGAGTTGTAACGTTTCTTCTCTATCATCATGATTTCAATTCATTTCTAAAAACAAAAATACCACGGCAACCACGAACAGTTAAATATTTTCATATGAACGTGTTTAGTTGCAATTTGTTGTTGGTTGGTGTGCTTTTTTGACTGCAAATCGACTTTTTTTTTTCGAAATAAAAAATATCGAAAATATGTGCCTGAGTGTGAGAAATTCTGTTTTCTATAAAGGAGTTTCATTAGAGAAAGAAATTTATATTGAGTGCTTGAAAAATTGGAGTTTTGTAAAAAAAGTTTAAACAATTTAAGATGAGTTTGTCGTGAGCTTATGGCATCAGATACTGTGGCGTGTCCCCGCAGTATTTTATTTTAAAACAAAGATGCAATTGCATATGAACTTGAAGGCCTCTGTATATGTTTTCAGAACAATCAATTTGTTTTTAATATGGAATAAAATGTAAAACCACTGCGTGGCAATTGTTTAAGAGCAACTGTTTGGCACACTTTACAGTGATTCTGGAGTTTTTTTTTTTATCTAGCAGACTCTATATACCACTCAAAGAGATCATCCCTGTCAGGCAGTAATCCATATCAATGCAGAACCTTCAGTTACAACTGATTGTCGCTTTACATTACAAGGTTCAGTAAATATTTCAAACAAAATAAACAAAAATTTTCGGTTCTTTTAATGCAATTCTTCAATTTTCTTCTATTTAAAGAGACAATCATGTAACAAATCCTTTCATGAAAATGCCATAAAATTTGTCTAAGAATAGTTTGAATTATTTTTATCTCAAACTAAGCCAGACAAATAGTTTCAATCTCAAAGTTTATAAACAAAATGGAAAAAAAAAAATCAGAAAAACTTGTCAAAAAACAAAATCCGTACAACAACTATAACAACAACAAAAAGGAAAGGAAAGTAATACTTTGATGTTTCGAAAAGACATCATTCATATCAAAAATGAATTGCACAATTTTATAGCAATGCTTATCCTCTACATTCTATATTCAACTTCGTTCTTTTTTTCTATTCATTTAACAAACCTGACTGTCATATTCATTGACTTTGAGTTGGTTGTGCATTTTGTTTCTCTTTTTTTATTTTGTTGCCTTTAAACCAGCTCATGTCACATAACACAGACAAGAAAGAGAGAAAAAACAAGGATTCATCAAAAATCTACGAAAATGAACGGGAATTTTGTAACTAAAAATAAAAGGGGAAAAAGAAGAAGAAGTTAAAAATGGAGCTCTAACAGTAGAATGAGTGAATGAAATGACAAACAAATGGAAAGACATGAAAATAGTAGAGGGAAACAACAAAAACACATAAAAACTGAATGTCATTTTCAAGATAATATGCATAGACACACACAACTACGCTCTTATTTACAAACACTTAGGTATACATGTGTGCATACAAATAACAGCGTTGAACCACAGGAATACACTTTTGCATAAGCAAACCCTTTCTCTCGCATTAAGAGACACAAACACTAATACAACAGCATTTATAGGAATTTCCCTTTAGTTGTTTACTCTCATATATACACGCAATTGTGTAGCATACTTTTAGGTATACTAGTAAGCATGTGAATCACAGTGGCACAAACATTTTAATTTAAAAAAAAATTTAAAATATCTTCCACCACTTTGAAAATCTTGTTTTATTAACTACGGATCATAACTGATTTGTTCTTATTTAAATAATTTTGTTTATGCTCACCATTACAAAGTTCTAGCCTGACAAAAGGCCCTCTACAGTTTTTCTAATACGGAATGGTGTTTCCATATTAAGATTTGTAGAATTTATATTTATTATAGAAAGTAAATAAAATTCTTAATTCTCAAACTACACACTTTCACCGAATTTATGTTGGTATTTATTTTAAAATAGTGTGCAAAACAACCAGATTCTAGCCTGGCAAATATATGGAAACCTGATGCCCATGTTTTTGGTTACTTTTATATTAGAAGGAGATTCTCTATTACTTTAATAACACGCTTACATTATATTTAATACCACATATTGTATTTCAGATTGCACCAGTATTCGTTTGGCCATTAATCCAGAAATTGGTTATTACAACCTTTTAGTCAGGGTTAAGACCAATTGACTGAGAACTGGAGACTGACAATTCGCTTATAATGACCATGGGTACTAAGTCTATTGTTTTTGAATGCTAATGTGTTTTAATGCTTTATCCGTAAACTATCGTAATGTTCTCAAATTCAAATTTCGCTCCCCGAAAATCAGTTTTCTACGATGAATGACTTCGCTTTCATTAATTTCTTCTTACAATACACAAAAATATAGTAAAAGAAAACTTTGTGTTCGTTAGGAACTGCAAGCGGAATTTAAATTTGCAAACCATTTCGATAAACTTTGAATTTAAATCATATTTGAATTCAAAATACACATATTGCCACTGTGGCCACTAAAACCATTATTTCTGCTTATGCAACTAAGTTCATGCATTTGCATACATATATTTGTGAGTATTGACGAGTCAGAAAGAGAGATAGAGAGTATATGTGGGTTTGTATGTGTGTTTGTTTGAACATGTTCGTTTATTTTGTACTTTTGTGAGACGTTTTACTTGTTTTGTTGCTCACATAAGCATTTCCGTCAATCGAATGAAAATTTCTAAAGAAACTACACAAATAACAAAAGCTATAACGACAACAACAACTACAACAACAACTGCACTAGAATTACCAAAAGCAGTAACAACAACAGCAACAACAAACCACAAACAAAAGAACATAACAAATGCTAAAACGTATAAAAGTGACTGAATGAATGAACGGATTTTCCTACAAATTTGTCAAAAAAAAAACCCATATACATAAACACACACACATACACACATACGAATAAATAAAAAGAGGTAAATAAAAAGTATTCACAAATGCGTTAACACACATAGAAATACAAAAGCTAGCTTGTATAACAATGCGATTCTCATGAAATTGGACTAAAAGCCCATTTATGTCAAAACACAATGCGAACATACTGCCTTCCCTTCCCCTTTCACTCTTTTGGCTTTTCTGCCTCACTCTACGCTCTCTTTTTTATTTTTTTTTTGTTTGATGCACATACACAAAAGCAAAAGCAACAATGCAAAATTGGTTGAATACACATAAAATGCCAGAAAACAGAAAATTTATAAAAAAAAAAAAATGAACGAAACGAAAACGAAAAACTATAAAAAACTCTACCCACTCACTCTATCTCTCTCTCTCTCCAAACACACACACACAACCAAGCAAACAAATACCTTTACAAATAAATTTAAAAAAAGAGAACGAGGAGAACAAGCAAAAGAGAACGAAATAAAGGAAAATAAAACAACATGTGCAAGACAATAGGAGCATAAGATCCCCTTTTAAATCGGCTTTAATGGCTTTAAAGGGGTAATATTGCCTCGTTTTTCTTCTTATTTTGTCTACAAACTGTGGCAAAGCCATTCATTCACTCTTTGTATGCGAAAATTAAAGGAATTTTGTTTGCAATGCTAAGGCTATAAAGGATCAATGCTTTGTACAATTTTTTTTTAAAAAGAAGGATATTAATTAAGAAAAAACAACATTAAAGGAAATGAACTCATCTCCGTAAAATGAAATGATTGATCGTAAATGAAAAGAATGGAATCCTAAAGAAACAAAGAATTTTATACATGAGTTTAAAGTCGACTCCGAACGACAGATTTTTGAGAAAGTTTTCATGGCAATTTTTTATTTACTCTCAGAGTTTTTGCCAGAAATCTGCTGAGAGGAAGTAGCTGAAAGAAATATTTTTTCATATTTCGTTTCGTTGGAGAAGTCTGACCTGGGGTTTTAAACTTGGCCTCATGTCTAATAACCCAACACACTACCAACACACAGCGGCTTTACTAATGGCCGATACGAACTTATTTGGTCATTACAACTATTCTCACACCATGTTGTAAGTCTTAATTATATTTATGAATGGCGGGACTTACGGACTACTGAGAGAGAAAGCCACCGAAGACATGTTTTTTAAAATTTCGTTTTGATCGAGATGTCTAAGCCAACACACTATCTACTAGATTACGGAGACTTAACCACAAGTGCCTTTATTCCGCTAGACCAGAATCTGTTGTAGTAGTGACGCAAAAGTCTCATTGATACGGTGAGCCAGTGCATAGAATTGGAGGCGGAAATGACACATCGACTTTTGTGGAATAATCACACAACTATGAATAATTACAGAAACACTTGAGACTACCAGATCACTGCAGTGTCTTTCAGGCGGAAGTGTCGGCTATTCAAGCTGCGGTGAAAATTCTTGCGGACAAGAATGTTCGCAAGCGAAGGTTCATTATACTTTCCGATAGTCAAGCGGCCATCAAGGCGCTGGATTCTAGTGTGATAAACTCCAAGACAGTATACGACTGTCGCAGATGTCTCAATGAGATCGCGAACCGTTGTGATGTTTGTATCACATGGGTACCGAGACATAAGGACATTCCCGTCAACTGCAGAGCGGATGAGTTGGCCAGAATGGGCACGACCGTCGAGCTCTCTGATGAATTCTCTACATTGGGGATCCCTTTAAGTACAAGTGGGCTTATGATTAACAATGCAATCGTAGACCTTGCCAACAGTAGATGGGCACCTTCGGATGAGGGCAGAGCGGCGCAAAAAATCTGGCCAAAGCTGGATAGAAGGCGCACGACGACTCTGCTTAAGCTCCAAAGAAGCAGGCTCAAAGCTGTTATCGGGGTTATTACGGGGCATTGTATTATAGGATCACATGCGAGGCGTATTGGTCTTGGACACCTTGCGAATGATTTCTGCAGAAGCTGTGGAGATGAAGAGGATGATGAAACTATTCTTCACCTACTTTGCACATGTCCGGCACTTGGTGGGAGGAGAAAGAAACACCTGGGTGCCTACTACATGGAGGACGTAGATGAACTGTCATGCGTGGATATTGGCAGTCTAAGTCGCTTCATCGGAAGCTCCTAGTGGTTCCTAGAATAGGGGAAAGATGAAACTGTGGTATCACAATGGGCCCTGTATGAGGCCTAAGTGTGTCCGCTCATCGTGTGGACAGCCACTTCTACCTACCTACCTACAGAAACACTTTGGGAGAGATCATGAAGATTTTAAGATCAAATAAGGGCGACCTTAGCACGCTAATGGGCGATCTCACGGGACACTGTGTCTTACATATTCACTTGAACCATATTGTCGTGTTGGAAAACGACAAATGCATGGCAGGCGATGAATACACCAAAACGATGGAGCACTTTTTGTATCATTGCAGTGATTGCGTAAGCTCGAGATCCCAATATTTTTACAATGAAACTATACCAGACAGAACTAGTTTCAGAGGAATGGACTGGAAGAAGTTAAGGAAGTTTGTATAAGACACAGACTTCCTATAGAAAGTAAGGTGGTATTCCTAATGGTAAGCGCAACAAGCCTACATGATGGCTTAGGTGTATGGCGTATGATATTTGTCTGGTGTCTTTTCCTGCAACAAACCTACCTGTCTACCTAAAGTATTTATTTATTTATTTATTACGGTTTTTAAACCTATATATATATAATTACAATACATTAATTATTTTTACAATATTCAGTAAATAGTTTCTTAAATAAAATCATATTTTCACAGTGCTTTATTCTACTTGGTAGTTCATTGTACTTCCTAATTCCCTTATACTCCAAACAATTCATATCATATAAGTATTTTAGAAAGTCTTCACAAATTGCGATTTGAATTTACATTCCCTTGGATAATATACGACAAAGAGGGTCCCACTAGTTCGATTTTTTGCTTACAAAATACAAGTATAGATACCACTCACCAGAGGTCAGCAACGAATCGTTTTTTCGCTACTCATAAGCACTCATGAAATTTTGAATCAAAGTGAGTCAACAATATTGAAATTTAACTATGTACTCTGATTCATTCATACTCTCTACAACGTTGATTTATAAGAAGTACAGGTTGCAATGAGTATGCGTACAAAGGTGACATCAAACTCGTGCAATACGAAATATGTTTGATTCACATAAGCCTACTCATTTAGACTCATAACTTTCGAAAAATACTTATAAATGTTGTTATACATTTTCAAAAACAGAAAAAAGACACATAAGCAGACGTCGGCACAAAGAGAACATGATAAAATGTGAGTGTATTTGTGAGAAGCATGTGTATAACCCAGGGGAAAATTGTTACTAATTTTTGTTTCAAACAGTGTTCGAACAAATATTATGCTTTTTAATGTCATTGGTATTTTTCGTACAAGTTTTTATGGATTCGCAGCAAGAGTCATCATTGCATATTTCAGGTACCTGCAATTCAATATATTTAAAGCAAAAAAATTATGTTTCCCAGTTTTTCCTCACATTTTAATTGAATTTTTCTTTGGGTGTATAATTGATACACAAAAAAATTTCAAAAAGAAGCGACGAGAACCTGCTTCACTGAATGCTGACAAGCAACTGAATGCATTTTTACGCTCATTTTAACGAATATTGTTGATGTTCGTGTCCTATGTGTGTAAAAAGCCGAAGATGTTTGGCTCTAGAGAGCATTGGTGCCGACGTCTGCACATAAGCAAAAAAGCCAAGAGCAGCAAGCAGAGCAAACACACAACCATTTAGTAAGTATTTTAGTGTTCGTACGCTATTCATACTTATTTTGTGCTTCGTGTATATGTTGAGTAATGGAGAGTCGAAATCAACAACAACATCATACGTGTTGTTAAGTATGAATATGATGAGTACTTCAAACTTTGAATATGAGTAGAGGAGGTTCCATGATATTAAAATATGTATGAATGAGTATCAAAGTATTAGAAATTATGAGTATGATTCGATTCAACTCACTTTTTTGAATACTCATTGCTGACCTCTGGTTGCCATGTGATTGAGCATAATGTAAAGATTATTTCAAATTCAAACAGCACAAGCCCCCTTAATTAATCCAGCAAATGTGCACGCTTTTATTTCCTCTCTTTTCTTTTAATTTAATTTCTGTTTTACAAAAATTTAAAATGAATTGGAAATAAAGATTAACAAAGCAAAAATAATTCATATTTTACGCCTAAAAGCATACTTCTCTGCTATTAATTGACTCCTTGTATGAGACTACCACAGATACTTAGATATGTATATGTGTGTGTGTGGGAGATGTTCTGCAATATTTGCATTTTTTTGTTTTGTACAGAAAACACACCCTTTACTGCAATTTCTTTTTCTTTTATTTAATTTATACATATTACCCTCCTCAAAAAATTGAAAAAATAAAAGTAGAATTGGAAATGAAAATGGAAATGTTAGCAATTAGAGAGAGAAGAAAACAATCAAAGACCTTGAATTTCTCTTTTTTTTTTTGTTTTTATTCTCTAGTTTTTCATTTGTTTGCTTTGCCATGTTGTTAGATTTTTTTCCATTTTTTTTCTGTTTTTTTTTCTGTACCTGCAACTATTAACAGCAATAATGACAACAACTGCAGCTGCTACTGCAGGTGAAGCAATGGCAACAATGAGTTGATGATGAAATGTTTGATTTAACAATTAAACAGAAACTGCCAGCACATATAAAAATTTTAACAAAAAAAAAAAAAAAAACGAGAAAAAAACACAATGACTTTGACAAAGAACCAGATTCTGCCACAAAATTTGAATTCTGTTTGCTTTTGATTTGGAAAATGAATCTCTTTTCCAAGTTGTTGTTGCTTTTAATTGTTATTCTACCTTTTTTAAATGCTGATTGGCTAAAGTTGCTATCTCTTTCTCTCTCTTTTATTCTATTTACAGAGGAATTTTATACCAAAATCAACAAAATTTTAAAAATGCCGTAAAAAGTTTTAAAAATGCCTTGAATTTTCGACCCAATTTAGCAGGTAAAAATAAGAAAAAAAAAAAAAACGAAAAAGAAAAATATTTTTATTTTATGCACGAGAATTTAAAAACTTAAAACACTTTTTAAATTTCTTTTTAATCAGTGGCCTATTTAAACTTGGGCATTTCTCTCATTGCCTTGGGTAAATGCCAAGAGGCTTCACAAATCCTGCAGGAAGGCTCCAAAGTGGATGGTAAAGGCGTTCGGGATCGTGTGGCTCATGAGAATGCACGCATTTCATCTTATCTGCAGCTAGGCGCCTTGTATGTGGAGCAGGGCAAACTTCAACGTGCTTTAGCTGTTTACCGCGAAGCATTGCATGAGCTTCCCGATCATTATTACAAACGTGATGTGCTTTATCATCGTATAGGCGATATATTTGGACGTCTGCAGCAATGGGATGAGGCCGAAAGACATCATAGAGCCGCCTTAGAGTTGCAACCAAATCAGGTGGCTGCTCATCTATCGTACGGCGTTACACTGGCGAGAAATGTAAGTTACACGGCCCAAGAAAATTCGGAATATTTAGCCCAGAAGCTAATCACGAATTTGAATTCTAAGGAAAAATTGTAAAATTTTCTTACAGAGCAGTAGAGTCCCAGAGGCTGAAATGTGGTTTAAGCGCGCTTTGCAATTGGCACCTGAAGAGGCCAGCGTTTATCATCATTACGGTAAGAACTATAGACTGTAAAAACAAAAAAGAATTAAAAATTGACATGACCTTGCATAATTACAAATTAAAAACGATTAAATGGGTTTTGTTTATTTTTTCTTTTATTTTTCATCAGCTGAATTCTTAACAACTCAATCACGGTTAGTTGAAGCCATAGCATATCGGGTAAAGGCAGCAGAATTGTCACCCCAAGATTATTCCCTTGTTGTGGCAGCAGCAACAGCTTTACGTCTTATGGATCGCAAACAGGAAGCGGAAATTTGGTATAGAAAAGTAAGTAGTATTGCAATAAATTAATTATTTACCGAACCAGGGTAGCCGCTAAATATTAGTGTCATGGAATAGCTCAAACAGATGATTGTTGGATTAAATGTAATGAGAGCAAGTCTTATCATACGAGAGAAATCACTGCTGTTGTCAATTGGCTATTAAGACCATAATTTTTTGCTTTCTGGCAAAAGTGATCGTACTCTTGACCTCCTGACTGAAGAAGAGATTATCTTTCATTATTTGTGTTATTGTCTTGCTCTAGTCATAAGTTAACGTTCCATTTTCTAACGTCTTTTACTGAATTCTCCGATATAAAGTTTGCTGGAATAGTAAGATTTATTCTGGACTGGAGTGGTATACCAATGGATTTAAGCGCCGACATTTGATAATATTAAAATGTTACGTTTGTTAACGATGAATTCCAGTATACTTTACGAACTCCCGCTCGAAATTGAAAAATCTAGATACTGGTGTTTTGATTTTACATTGCTTAACATTAAAATTATAAACAAAAGCTACAAAAACAAAACAATGCAGTAAACAAGCCTGTTTACAAATTATCGTACTGCTTAATATAACAACAAACACCAGCATAAAAGAAAATGGTAAACAAGTAAACAAAAATATAACAACAACACTACAAGAATAAATGTAAACAAAATACACAAACAACAACACAATAATAAATGTAAACAACGATGTTTCCATTTATTGAAAATTTGAGAATGCGAAGTCATAAACATTCGCCTTCAAGAACATTTATCACACTGTTTACGTTGCCATATAAAAGGCAAGGCAAAGCAAAGCAGGCGAGTGAGTTAGTGAAGTTTAGTCAGTCTTGTGTGAAGACACGGTTCGTTTGAAGAGAGTAATCATGGTTTGAAGATCTCCGTTAGAAAGATCTGTCGTATAATTGCTTAGTGGTTTTTATTGTTTATGCAAAGAGTATAAACAGAGGAATAACAAAAAAAAAGGCAATTGTTGTTGTTTACATAAAGTTGTGAACAGTGGCACACGGAATTGTGGGAACAATAAAGAATTTTAATTAAAATTAAAAACAAATTTATTTTTATTTTATTTGCAATCTACGAGCTCATATTTTAAACGTTTCTAAAAGGTAAAAACGTAACAATACTTTACGAGCAACCGCTTAACATAGCTTAGAATATTTTTTTAATAAAATTTTTTAATTTTAAAATAAAAATTATGGAGAAATTTAATTATCTTTAACAGGCTGTCAATATACGACCCAGTGATGCCCATGCCCATACAAATCTGGGTGCCATCTTACATTTGTTGGGCCACACAAGTAAAGCGGCGGCCAGTTATAAAGAAGCGCTAAGACTGCAACCGGGAGATGCTACCACAATAGGTAATTTAGCCAAACTGGGATTAACGGAAACCAAATAAGGGACAAATTTAAACCACAAATCGAGAGAAACTAATAAATTTCAAAGAATGAGAAACTAAAAAATTTATTAAAAAAAAAAGTAAAAACTAATTGAATATATTTTTGTATAAGAAAACGAATAAAATCATGCTGATAAATTAAAAAAAAAAATCAAGAATCTTTTAAAGATTCTCTGTAAACTTAATGTATAATAATGAACAACAACCAAACACAATATGAAAAAACAATAATAAAAATGAAAAATTTCATCAGAAAAACAAAGACCAAAATGAAGAAAATTTTTTTCCTTCTTAGTTTGAAATTAATTTTTTTGTTTTTATTTGTTTAATGTAAATATAAATAATTAATAAATCGTAATTAATTAAACAAGGCCACCGCAAAATACAACATACAACACTGTTGCATAGAGCTTTCACTGTAAGCTTAGTATGTATGTTAGGCAAGTGGCATGCTGCAACGGAAACACACTCTCTTTCTTTTATGTTTGTATATACGATACTTATTTTAAATTATTTTAAATGTTGTAAATAACGTAAATTAATACAAAATAAATATGATTTTTTTGTTGTTTCTTCTTTTTTTTAGTTTTTGCATAGAATATATTGTATATTAACTTGTAGATAATCGATTGAATTGAAATAAAAAAAAATGAAATGAGAAAAAAAATGCTGGAAAAAAACTGATTCAAAAACAAACAAGAATAAAAAACAAATAAAAGTATAAAAAAAACTATTGAATAATTTATTTGTCTATTGATTTGTTTAAATATATATTCATACATATTTATTATTATGATCATTATTATTATTATTATTATTATGATTACAATTAAATTATAAATAAAAATTATAAACCAAATAAGAAAGTGAAACCCAAACTTATCTCAGATTACACAGATATAAACATATTGTAAATTATTGAAGATTATATAGCGTAAAATGAATAAATAAATAAATAAATAATAAACTAAAAACAGAAAAACAAATAAAAACAAGATAAAAAAGTTATATTCGTAAAAATATTACAAAAACAAATAAAGAAAAATATTTCAAAAGGAAATAAAATAAAAAATAAACAAAACACTTTTGAAATTTATTAATAAACACTGGTCTGGGGAAAGAATTTTTACAAGTCTACGGTAAGTAATATTTTTTCTTGTCACAGCCATCATACACACCACAGATCAGCAATGAGAGTAGCCCCTAAGGCGTATGATGATTAATTATTTTAGAATTTTATTCCCATAATATTACGTATACGTCTAGGTGTGTTTATTGACAGTGTTTCTAACAGAGATCAGCAATGAATATTCAAAACGATGAGTAGAATCGAATCATACTCATAATTTCTAACACTTATACGCATTCATACTTACTTTAGCATCATGGAACCTCCTCTACTCATATTCAAAGTCTGAAGTACTCATCATATTCATACTTAACAACACGTATGATGTTATTGATTTGGACTTGACATAACTCAACATATACACAAAGCAAAAAATAAGTATGAATCGCGTACGAACACTAAAATGCTCACTAGAAGGTTGTGTGTTTGCTCTGCTTGCTGCTCTGTCTTTGTTGCTTATGTGTCTGTTTTCTTTTTTTGTAAATGCAACAATAACTAAAACTGTAAATTTTAATGAATGAATCGAGTCACTCGAATCATTTATAAGTATTTTTCTAAAGTTATGAATCTAAATGAGTAGGCCTATGAATCAAACATATTTCAAATGGTAAGAGTTTGATGTCAACGTTGTACTCATAATCATTGCAACCTGTACCTATAAATCATCGTTGTAGTGAGTACGAATGCATCAGAATACATAGTTAAATTTCAATATTGTTTGCTCACTTATATTCAAAATTTCATGAGTGCTTATGAGTACCGAAAAAACGATTCATTGCTGATCTCTGTTCTACACACAGAAGTCATAAGAAGACTTTACTTGCAACAAGAGAACTAAGGATTGATCTTGAAAAACGACTTGCTATGCAATGGTGCGTATACATATGGGAAGTATTAAGAACATTGGATATGGCATACCAGAGAAAATATTCAATATTTTGAAAAATGCATAGAAAGAGGTAAGTAAACGTGTACTTCATGACAGGGTCCTACATGAGGTACTCATAGCAGATAGAATAGTGAAATGAGGTAACGAATTATAACCCTTACCATATATTTCATTCGCAAATATTATTCTGCAGGAAGAAACCAAAAACCTTCTAGTATGGCACACATTGCCAATATAATCCCATTAACAAATAAATTAGTCTACATTTGAGGTTAGACTAGATCACGTGGCCGACCTTACACCTTAAAATATAACATAGAAGAGAGTTTAGGCCCAGTATGATATCACAAATCAGTATCCAATGCGAGGATGTGTTTCCACAGAAAGATATAGTAAATCTTGCTATTACAGTTATCTTCATTTTGGAGAGTTCAATCAAAGGCAGTTGTCTATGCTTCTTCATAGTAAGAGCCGGGCACTCACACATACGGTGATACATAGTCTTCGCCTAATCCTCAGATTAACAAAAGTCTTTCAAAAATCCTGCCAGTCATTCCTAGGGATCCTAAGCCTGCAAGCATACCCCCCAATACAGCAGTAATATGTGAGAACGCAAACAGTGCAAGGAATGGGCATGCGATTTGCCGAAAAAAGGCAACCAGTCCTCTTCTTATGACATTGTTTTGATCTATAAAATGACCATAGAATACTCAGTTTAAACGGTCAATTTTCTTGCCTTTCTTTTGAAATCATTCTTCCAATTTTGTATTTGGAACCTTTTGAGCTTACTTATGTATATGATTGTACAAATGGTTGGAATATCAAAATTTCATCAAATAAATAAATTTATTTTAACATCTACTACCATATAGACTCACCACTGCCAGATTCAGCGAAATATTTCTTACAATTTTTATTTTCCACATTGAAATTTAATTACCCGAGAAGAAACGTTAAAAGTAATGCCATGACACTTATCATAAATTCCCATACTTTATGCTCCTTTGAAAACTCTTTAAAGGAATCCTTGTAACCACTTGACTATTGCAACCCCATAGAATGTTATTCTATTTTTAACTACTATTGACTGCCAAAGATAAGAGCATTATGAGCAACAACAGCAACAACATTCCTAATCGAAATGCTGCTCAATAAATAGTTTAAAATTGATTTTTCCTACACTGTCAATATCATTCCCTTGACAGCAACGTAGCTAGCAAATGTCAACGTTGTATTTGAGAAGAAGAAAAAGCAAAGCCATCAAATATTACTGCGACACACCTACCATTATACTAAGAATATGATGCTCCACACGGAGAGATATGTATGCATTGAAGAGCCCTTGACTTGTAACAGCCACATGGAGGAGTTTATCCCTGCATATACATACGTACGTATGTATATAAATAAATACATATGTATTCTCAAAAGAGCTTAAAGAGGAACTCTTACTGTATGAGAGAGTATACATATATTTTTAATTTTCTTCTTCTTCTTCTTTTATGTTGTTGTTGTTGTTGTTGTTTTCCTTTAGGATTTTTTTTTTATAAATAAAATTCAATGATACTTGACGCTGTGATGTGATGTGATATTGAAAGCAATAGATGTTGACGTTGTTTTTTGGTTTCGAGATGTGCTCAGTTTAAAGCAATTAGCACAATAAGAAGTGCATGTTGTATGAATGTATAGATAAAGGAATCCTCCATGTTGTATACATACATACACACCTTACTTACATTTGCTATTATATTTGTGCTCGTTAGCTGAATTCTAAAGGAATTTGCCACATATATTTAGTGGCTACCTGTCTTAACCAGGCTTAAATTTTAAGTGATGCTTCTCCAATAAATGCAAACAAAAAGCTGAATAATGAACAGCAAACGTCTTTTAGACGACGACTTTAAATGTTTAAAAAACGTCTTTAAAGATGATTTGAAAACAATGTACGCCTCATCTCCTTTAAAACTCTTTTCCTTATGCAACCTGACGAAAGTGTGGCATACAAATGCTAAAAAAAGACTCAAGTAAACATGAAAAAGACCAGGAACTTAAGAATCATCCTTAAAACAAACGTTAATAATTTAAAGTGTGTTGAATGCAAAAGGTTTTCAACTCTTTATTTTCAATTTAAGCTTTATAGTACAACAACAACAACATCACATACATATGTACATACACTCAGTTTGTCAATTCCTTGGAAGTCATTTGTTCAATAAGTTTTAGTAGCTGAATGTTGCACAACAGCAACCGCAGACATTTAAAGCACCAGCATTTTGATTGACTCTTCATACCATAAATGTGTTGTCGTTAGTATATGACGAGTGAATTTATGTTTGTGTTTGTGTTGCTGTGTGTGTCTCTTCGAACATTCTATCGACAGTCTGTCATTCCATTCAATGACATCCAAACCACGAGTCATCTATTTTAATTGGCAAAACAACCCATTCATCTACTGACTGACTACTCATTTGTTGTTCATTTGCTTATTCCATCATTCTTTCATTTCAATATGTTTTCTACCCCCCTCCCCATACCACCAACATTCCATTGATAATCAGTAATACTAACGTTATCTGTATTTCCCGTACCCAAGCATTTAGCAATTCATACACACAGTCTGACACACTAAATGTAGACTGCAATACTTCAGGTTCATTGGAGTTTTTCTTCAATTTTCAATCGTTAATTTTCAGATAATGCAACCGACTGGTTGCGATTGTTACTTAGAGATCAGCAATGATTATTCAAAAAGATGAATAGAATCGAATCATACTCATAACTTCTGATACTTATGTACATATATGCATTCATACTTATTTTAATATCATGGAACCTCCTCTACTCATATTCAAAGTTTGAAGTACTCATCATATTCATACTTAACAACACGTATGATGTTGTTGATTCCGACACTCCATAACTCAACATATACACGAAGCACAAAATAAGTATGATTCCCGTACGAACACTAAAATACTCACTAGAAGATTGTGTGTTTGCTCTGCTTGCTGCTCTCTCCTTTTTTCTTTTGTTGTAAATGCCTAACAACTAAGACTGTAAATTTTGATGAATGAATCGAGTCACTCAAATCATTTATAAATATTGTTACGAAAATGGAAATGGTGTTTTGCTTTCATATCGTTTAAATTGTAAACAAAAGCTACAAGAACAAAAACAATGAGCTTGTTTACATGATAAACAAGTAAGCAAAAATATATCAACAAAACACCAGTATAAAAAAGTGATAAACAAGTAAACAAAAATGCAACAACAAAAAAACTGCAAGAATAAATGTAAACAGAAATAGAACAACAAGCAAGAATAAATGTAAGCAACATGTTTACATTTATAGAGATTTCGAGAAGACGAAGACATTTGCCTTCAATGCGATATAAAAGGCAAGACAAAGTAGCAAGGGAGTCAATAAAAATTCAGTCACAGTCTTGTGTGAAGAGGCGTTGCGTGTGAAGAGAATAATCTTGGTTTGAAGATCTCCGTTATAAAGCACTGTCGAACAATTGTTATCACTTACGCAAAAGAGTGTATAGAAGAATAACTAGCAAAACACATGTTGTTGTTTATATCAAGTTGTGAACAGTGACACACAGAATTGTGCGAACTATAAAGAATTTTAGTTAAAACTAAACATGAATTTATTTTTATTTTATTTGCAATCTACAAACTCATATTTTAAACATTTTTAAAAGGTAGCAACGTAACAGTATTATTAAGTATTTTTCTAAAGTTATGAATCTAAATGAGTAGGCTTATGTGAATCAAACATATTTCGAATAGTATGAGTTTGATGTCAACCTTGTACGCATACAGGTTGCAATGTACTTATAAATCAATGTTGTAGTGAGTATGAATGCATCAGAGTACATCGTTATATTTCAATATTGTTGACTTACTTATATTCAAAATTTCATGAGTGCTTATGAGTAGCGAATAAACGATTCATTGCTGATCTCTGATTGATACCATAGCTAGAATTAAGAGATCTGTTGATGAATATTTAGAGTAGACCTCTACTTTTCTCAAGATCCAAATTCGACCTTAGAATTGCTTTATAAACCTAGAAACCTAGAAGATATTGTAATCTAAAGTGTAAAACCACAATTTGGACTATAAGTGTCATATCTTGGTTGGTTTAGAAAGCAATTGTATGTGTGAACCAAATAAAGCAATGAAAACAAGAAAACTGCAATTCGGATAACCGTTTAATCCTTTAACCTTTGATGTTGGTCCCGTTATGTTATTTACTTGCTTTGGCATTCTCAATTTCCATTCATACATCATCAGCATCAACATCATCATCATCATCTTTGGCTGAAAATATGTGCATTTGTTCACTTTTGTTTGCTCTTCATTTAAAAGTGTCCATTTTTTTCTCGACGACTCTTTATTAGTCTGTTTAGTTGTTAAAATTATCGTATCTCAGCTACAATTCTTTTTGTTCTTTGAGTCAATGTTCGTATTTCGAAAATTTATGACATGGGGTATATAATTCATGATCCTCTCAGGCATAAGCCAACAGATAGAGGAACGCCGAATGACTACAAGCAAGGAATTGCTAACGCAAATGCATGCAATTGTTGCTTCTGTTCTGTTCTGTTCTTCCATACCATGCGAATGCGGCATGGAATGCAATAATTTTCTTGAGCTGGGAACTTATTTCGGTTAAGAGGATTTATTTTGTGTCGAAATGCATTTTGGGGTATCGGCTATGCAATGCAATGCAATTGCTGTGTTATACAGACAGACAGACAGACAGAGAAGCTTAAACTATTTTGACAATTGTACAACACTGTTAATGCTTTTTGTTGTTGCTGTTGTATTGGAAAAATAACATTTCAATTTGATTGCCTTTTATGTGTTCTGTGTTGTGTGTTGTGCTGACAATGGCCGTTTTCTGCAATTCTGCCATTGTATCCCTTATTCGCATTTGATTCCCTCGTACATTTATTTTCTTCTTCTTCTTCTTGCAATCTAAGCACTTATAATGGCGTTAAGCTGCTTAAGAATTCAATTATTTTTGTAGCTTAAAATATAAGCTCCACTAAAACTTAATGTAATGAGATGATGATGATATTTTTTGATTTGCCACCGCGCTTGCCACTCTTACACTGCTACACTCCTACGCTATAATTTAAGCCGTTCTCTCCCCCTCTCTGCTTCTTCACTATTTTAGGGCATTCTTTCGTATGCGTTGATGCCAGGGAATTAGTTTTAGCAGACTGAAGCTGGTGTTATTTGCTGATAAAATGTTCCCTTCCCTTTCACTTCTTAACTCTTTTCAATATTGGCTGTCGTCCCTTTCCTTATCCCTTATCAGTAAGTATTAAATTGCTTTGTAGCGGTTTGTAGGGTTTCATGTTCATCATCATGTACAGCTGCTGACTGTATTTCTTGTCTTCATTTTGTCCTTTTGATTTCGATGAAGTAGCCATGGTTGTGACAGTGGCCGTAACCATGGCTGTTGAATGGCTTTCTTCATTCATCTGCCATTATCTCCCGGTATTAGTTTAAATTTACTTCAAAGCTACTTTTCTCTGAAGAACGTTTACTTTTTTTTACTTTTAAGCGAAATCACTGTGTATGATTTTAATGATGAACCATTGAAAACGTTTTCAAGTCAAGTCAAGACTTGGCCAGTGTTAATTTCATTGCCTTTACGTACATAAGTAAAGGGGTTTAGTTTTAAGGGTGTCTTCCACGTAATGCATGTTTATCTGTATTTCGGATTAAAAAATTAACATCTTCTCTTTGAAGATAAGCTCAAGTGGCATTTAGTTTTAAAAATATTTATTCTGCACACCTTTTTTTTAATATATTTCTAAGTGGCATTAGAAGTTATCAACGCGTTTAATTATGATTGACACGCTTTTCTTGTAATTCGTAACGTAAGGAAGTGTTATCGTGTTAGAGGATTAAGTAAAACGGAAACTTAAATACCTTAAGTACGTTTTTAAGTCAAGAAAACAGAAATAATTTCCTTTTAATGTTAGCCAATGAAACGATATTCTGTAACAGGGTATCGAGGATTGTCCAAGACACAATCTGGGTTCCTGAACACGGAAACATTGAAGGCAACAGCAAAGCCAAAGCACTTGCAAAGGCTGGTGAAAAGAACACTTCAATTGAATTCATACATACATAATTGGCCATTACAACCCTTCAGTCAGTATTACGGAATAGCTTCTCACACCACTTGTGTTGTGTGTAGCAATTTTATACATGAGTGGCGGGACCTACAATTTAAAGTCGACTTCGAACGGCATATTTTTGTGAAACTTTTCATGCCAATTTTATTTACTTGCAGAGTTTTTGCTAGAAATCTGCTGAGAGGAAGTTGCCGACGAAATATTTCGTTTAGACTACTAGACTACGGCGACAAAGTTCCATTGTTTCAATGTATTCACCACATGCCCAGCATTCATTATTACCTACCGTGCCTATTGAATTCATACGTTAGCTTAACTTTCGTCTGCAGGGAGAAATGAACGACTTATGGGGACAGTAGGCAGATCTGGCTCGATAAAGCTTTTATGCAGAACAAACAAAATTTGCATTAAACCTGACCAGAGTCCACCCTAGGAACCTTTTTGCAATTATAATGGATTACTGGCCACTGGATGCACACGCCCGAAAACTGATCAATAAATTACAATGTGCAAAGCTCTATGAAAATGTGTGCTCCCACATAGAAGTATAGAATAGCAGCCTTATTCAGATCAAATGTGCACTGTAGTCTTCAATACATTTTGTCTTTTAAGGGTCATTTCGTCTGCAACTTGAGAATTTTTTGGTCATCGAAGTATTTCGACATTTAACCCTGTGTTGGAAAGCCTATCATACCTACCCGGTCACCATCGATTAAGTTGTGCTACTGGAACATAATTTCTCTCCTTGGCAAAGTGATTATTTTTGTATGATTGCTTCCTTCACAAAATTTAATAGACTTTGAAAACTTTGTGAAATTAAATTTTAAAAATTTCATTAATAAATCAGGCCGCTTTTAACATTTTCACTTGATTTAATTTGGCTTGAAAGCCAAGCAATCTCAAGGATCATATCCTATTAGCAACTTGAAGTTTTTCCTAAAACTCTGGCAACATAACAAAATATTCATAATTGTTGAGTTGTATTAAATCATCCATTTTGTTTGGTAAATATTTAAGTACACCCGAAAGCGTTTCAGCAAAATTATACATTTAATAACGGATAACTAGTTTGAGATACAGTTTAAAATCCTTAAAAAGGATATACGCTTTTAAATATTAATTTTTAGCCAAGCAATCCTTTATTTTAAAGCAAAATTTTTTTTTAATTTTGAAAGAATTTTAAATAAGCAGTCAAATTGTGTTTTTTTTTTTGCCTTTTAACTGACAAAAACAAACTCATTCTGTTGCTGTACTTACTTGATGGTTAAAACAGGCTTTACATGTTTTTTTTTTTTATTATTTCGAGTGCGTCGGTATGTGGAAGTATGCGTCTGTGCGTGTTGTAATGATTTAAAGAGGAAATCCACTTCAAATTGAAAATCATTTTCAACAACAATAGGCAACACCGGACGAAAACAACTGCTACAAGATGCAAACAACATTAATATCACACACACCAGCTCACCAGCACACCAGGCAGCCCACAAATAACATTCAACAACAACAAAATTTACTTTTATTCGCACACAATGATGACGATGATGATGATGAAGTTGTTGGTGGAGGTAAAAACACATGATGAATATTCACATTCTTGTTAAGATATTGCATATGTACGGTACATACTATGCATATGTATATGTAAACATGTTAACAAACATGCATATGTTGACTCGAAAGACTAACGTTACATTGAATGACTAACATATGCACACATTAACAACCACATCAAAATTTAATTAAAATTCCATCAACGTATAAAATACTTTAACACACACACACAATGCTCATAAACATCCTCTCTCCCAGAAAGGCTGAGTCTGTATGCTTGTGAAACATTCATCATAACAAAAAAAAAATCTACAAAATTTTATACAATTCCAACACACACACACACATGCCTACACATTATCTTTGTCTCTCTTTCTCTCTCTCGTTAAAATATAAATACAAAACCTATGCGATGATACTCTCACGCACTACACCATTAATATTGTTGTTGTACACATCATAACGGAAAATCATAATATAATACAAGGATGATAAAGATAACCAACAATGACAACAACATCAATAACAGCAACAGCGGCCAAAGCAACAGCAACAATAATAGTAGCAGCTACAAAATACAACATCCTACACCACCATTATCCACCATCCACCATTACTGTCTTTATCTTCTCTTACTCTATCGTTTACTCATTCATTAATTTATTTGTTTGTTGGTGTGCGTATGCGTATGCATGTATGTATATTTGCCGCTTAGTTGCCTTGCATTACAATATCACAAGGTACACGTGTCGCTTAAAGTCCTTGCAAATATTCCTTTTCGTTTTTTTTTTTTTATCAGTTTTTGAGTGTCACCCACTGTTTTTCTCTGTAATATGCTCTTCTCTTTTCGCATCATTTTACAGTTTTTTTCGTGTACAACAAAAAACAATTGACGGAAATTTTAAAAATGTTCAACAGACATGAGTATGAGCACGACATATTAAGCTTCAATATTAATAATGATGTTATTATGTGCACACACTGCATAATGGGCTGTTAAGGGACAATTTCGAAACCTATAGTGAAAAGTATCACAATAAAATTATCTAGTAGGCAAATTTTTTGAAATGGCAATAAGAATTGTTAAAGTGGTCACGCACCGTTTCACTTAGCTAGCAGCGAACGATAATACAAACCACAGTCCACTATAAAGATTACAATGATTTGAGGTATGGGTTGTTTGATTTATAGGTCTTCCATGGATTAACATGAACCGATTTTATTTTCGTTAATTGCTGTTTTATCGTAACAAAATCGGGTCATTCCTGAAGCATATGGTTGCAGCTAATCAGGAATGAGTTGTTAGAGTTTAACTGTAACTAAACGTGAGTTGTAAATCGGGAAAATTGGGTAGGAAAACAAAGGACATTATTCTACAGCCGAAATCTCGCGGACACATATGTTTCAGACCAATAACAGGCCATGAACCCAGACAGTAGAACGCACGAATATCTGAGAGATAAAAAAAAAATATTTCACGAGCTCTGCCAAATTCTTAAAAAAAATGTAAAATAAAGGCCTGGAAAAATAATAGGAACACTTAAATTTTTCAATATCATATATATTATTTCTAAAGCACTTTTTTTTGTCGGTTGCAAATATCTCCCATACCACCGCATCAAATTTAATGATTGATATCTCATTTTAAAGCTTATATCTAACACTAATAACGAAAAATAATTAGAAATTGAAAAATTAATATTTTCATTGATAAAAATTATATTTTATACAGAACTGCATGATAATACTGTTGTCATTATGATTATATGTTTTTGTTCAAGTGTGATAATACAGGGTCGTTTAATAGTAATGCAGTTTTACATAATATAGTATGTATTAAAATCCATTATGGCAATACCGCTATTTACTATAATGCCGTTTATTACTATGTCAGTTATATATAATATGCATATTAAGTTGTAAAAAGCTGTTTTGGCAATACTTTGCAGTAGTTGTTAGATCAAGTGCGATAAACAGGGTCCCTTAATTGTAATGCTATTCCACATAATATATAAAGTTGTAAAAGCCATTTTGGTAATGTCGATATTGTCATGGCATTGTTTGTTTTATGAAGTGTAGTAATACGGTGTCTTTTATTATATACATATATAGTGTCAGCTGATATTTAACAGTTAAAAAGGTTTTAAGAAAAACAAGGTCAAACCCTTCAAAAGGTAGGATTGTATTTACCAGAACCAGTCTTTTCACATGGGCAGTTATACGTGGCTTTTTCTCGAGTGCGTACGTTTAAAGATATTTTTGTTTGTATTAAGGATACGTACGGGCAAAAAGTTAACGATGATCATGTCATTACCTCTAACATTGTATTCAAAGAAGTATTATAAAAGCATTTAAACATATGTATGTATGTATATGTATACATATTTACGTATGATATATTATGATTTCTAACATTTTTATACTTTTAATAAAATTTCTATTAATTATTTTCATTTTATGTTACAAAAATGACAACTAACGGTGCGAAATATTCGCACGGGTTATCTAGTATTCTTATATTTTTAATTATTTTTCCATAAATATTACAAAATATATACACTAAATTAAAGGTATTCAAATAGTTTAACTAATAAAAAAAATATTTCACTAGCTCTGCCAAATTCTTAAAAAAAATGTAAAATAAAGCCTGGAAAAATAATAGGGACACTTAAATTTTTCAATATATTCTTATATTTTTAATTATTTTTCCATAAATATTACATAGTATATACATTAAATTAAAGGTATTCAAATAGTTTAACTAATAAAAAAAAAATATTTCACTAGCTCTGCCAAATTCTTAAAAAAAATGTAAAATAAAGGCCTGGAAAAATAATAGGGACACTTAAATTTTTCAATATATTCTTATATTTTTAATTATTTTTCCATAAATATTACAAAATATATACACTAAATTAAAGGTATTCAAATAGTTTAACTAATAAAAAAAAAATATTTCACTAGCTCTGCCAAATTCTTAAAAAAAATGTAAAATAAAGCCTGGAAAAATAATAGGGACACTTAAATTTTTCAATATATTCTTATATTTTTAATTATTTTTCCATAAATATTACAAAATATATACACTAAATTAAAGGTATTCAAATAGTTCAACTAATAAAAAAAATATTTCACTAGCTCTGCCAAATTCTTAAAAAAAATGTAAAATAAAGGCCTGGAAAAATAATAGGGACACTTAAATATTTCTATATATTCTTATATTTTTAATTATTTTTCCATAAATATTACATAGTATATACATTAAATTAAAGGTATTCAAATAGTTTAACTAATAAAAAAAAATATTTCACTAGCTCTGCCAAATTCTTAAAAAAAAATGTAAAATAAAGGCCTGGAAAAATAATAGGGACACTTAAATATTTCAATATATTCTTATATTTTTAATTATTTTTCCATAAATATTACATAGTATATACATTAAATTAAAGGTATTCAAATAGTTTAACTAATAAAAAAAAAATATTTCACTAGCTCTGCCAAATTCTTAAAAAAAATGTAAAATAAAGGCCTGGAAAAATAATAGGGACACTTAAATATTTCAATATATTCTTATATTTTTAATTATTTTTCCATAAATATTACATAGTATATACATTAAATTAAAGGTATTCAAATAGTTTAACTAATAAAAAAAAATATTTCACTAGCTCTGCCAAATTCTTAAAAAAAATGTAAAATAAAGGCCTGGAAAAATAATAGGGACACTTAAATATTTCAATATATTCTTATATTTTTAATTATTTTTCCATAAATATTACAAAATATATACACTAAATTAAAGGTATTCAAATAGTTTAACTAATAAAATAAAAATATTTCAATAGTTCTGCCAAATTCTTAAAAAAAATGTAAAATAAAGGCCTGGAAAAATAATAGGGACACTTAAATATTTCAATATATTCTTATATTTTTAATTATTTTTCCATAAATATTACAAAATATATACACTAAATTAAAGGTATTCAAATAGTTTAACTAATAAAAAAAATATTTCACTATCTCTGCCAAATTCTTAAAAAAAATGTAAAATAAAGGCCTGGAAAAATAATAGGGACACTTGAATATTTCAATATATTATTATATTTTTAATTATTTTTCCATAAATATTACAAAATATATACACTAAATTAAAGGTATTCAAATAGTTTAATTAATAAAATAAAAATATTTCAATAGTTCTGCCAAATTCTTAAAAAAAATGTAAAATAAAGGCCTGGAAAAATAATAGGGACACTTAAATATTTCAATATATTATTATATTTTTAATTATTTTTCTATAAATATTAAACTTTATATACACTAAATTAAAGGTATTCAAATAGTTTAACTAATAAAATAAAAATATTTGACTAGCTTTGCCATATTCTTAAAAAAAGGTAACATAAAGGCCTGGAAAAATAATAGGGACACTTAAATTTTTCAATATATTCTTATATTTTTAATTATTTTTCCATAAATATTACAAAATATATACACTAAATTAAAGGTATTCAAATAGTTTAACTAATAAAAAAAATATTTCACTATCTCTGCCAAATTCTTAAAAAAAATGTAAAATAAAGGCCTGGAAAAATAATAGGGACACTTGAATATTTCAATATATTATTATATTTTTAATTATTTTTCCATAAATATTACAAAATATATACACTAAATTAAAGGTATTCAAATAGTTTAATTAATAAAATAAAAATATTTCAATAGTTCTGCCAAATTCTTAAAAAAAATGTAAAATAAAGGCCTGGAAAAATAATAGGGACACTTAAATATTTCAATATATTATTATATTTTTAATTATTTTTCTATAAATATTAAACTTTATATACACTAAATTAAAGGTATTCAAATAGTTTAACTAATAAAATAAAAATATTTGACTAGCTTTGCCATATTCTTAAAAAAAGGTAACATAAAGGCCTGGAAAAATAATAGGGACACTTAAATTTTTCAATATATTCTTATATTTTTAATTATTTTTCCATAAATATTACAAAATATATACACTAAATTAAAGGTATTCAAATAGTTTAACTAATAAAATAAAAATATTTCAATAGTTCTGCCAAATTCTTAAAAAAAATGTAAAATAAAGGCCTGGAAAAATAATAGGGACACTTAAATATTTCAATATATTATTATATTTTTAATTATTTTTCTATAAATATTAAACTTTATATACACTAAATTAAAGGTATTCAAATAGTTTAACTAATAAAATAAAAATATTTGACTAGCTTTGCCATATTCTTAAAAAAAGGTAACATAAAGGCCTGGAAAAATAATAGGGACACTTAAATTTTTCAATATATTCTTATATTTTTAATTATTTTTCCATAAATATTACAAAATATATACACTAAATTAAAGGTATTCAAATAGTTTAATTAATAAAATAAAAATATTTCAATAGTTCTGCCAAATTCTTAAAAAAAATGTAAAATAAAGGCCTGGAAAAATAATAGGGACACTTAAATATTTCAATATATTATTATATTTTTAATTATTTTTCTATAAATATTAAACTTTATATACACTAAATTAAAGGTATTCAAATAGTTTAACTAATAAAATAAAAATATTTGACTAGCTTTGCCATATTCTTAAAAAAAGGTAACATAAAGGCCTGGAAAAATAATAGGGACACTTAAATTTTTCAATATATTCTTATATTTTTAATTATTTTTCCATAAATATTACAAAATATATACACTAAATTAAAGGTATTCAAATAGTTTAACTAATAAAAAAAATATTTCACTATCTCTGCCAAATTCTTAAAAAAAATGTAAAATAAAGGCCTGGAAAAATAATAGGGACACTTGAATATTTCAATATATTATTATATTTTTAATTATTTTTCCATAAATATTACAAAATATATACACTAAATTAAAGGTATTCAAATAGTTTAATTAATAAAATAAAAATATTTCAATAGTTCTGCCAAATTCTTAAAAAAAATGTAAAATAAAGGCCTGGAAAAATAATAGGGACACTTAAATATTTCAATATATTATTATATTTTTAATTATTTTTCTATAAATATTAAACTTTATATACACTAAATTAAAGGTATTCAAATAGTTTAACTAATAAAATAAAAATATTTGACTAGCTTTGCCATATTCTTAAAAAAAGGTAACATAAAGGCCTGGAAAAATAATAGGGACACTTAAATTTTTCAATATATTCTTATATTTTTAATTATTTTTCCATAAATATTACAAAATATATACACTAAATTAAAGGTATTCAAATAGTTTAACTAATAAAATAAAAATATTTCAATAGTTCTGCCAAATTCTTAAAAAAAATGTAAAATAAAGGCCTGGAAAAATAATAGGGACACTTAAATATTTCAATATATTATTATATTTTTAATTATTTTTCTATAAATATTAAACTTTATATACACTAAATTAAAGGTATTCAAATAGTTTAACTAATAAAATAAAAATATTTGACTAGCTTTGCCATATTCTTAAAAAAAGGTAACATAAAGGCCTGGAAAAATAATAGGGACACTTAAATTTTTCAATATATTCTTATATTTTTAATTATTTTTCCATAAATATTACAAAATATATACACTAAATTAAAGGTATTCAAATAGTTTAACTAATAAAATAAAAATATTTCAATAGTTCTGCCAAATTCTTAAAAAAAATGTAAAATAAAGGCCTGGAAAAATAATAGGGACACTTAAATTTTTCAATATATTCTTATATTTTTAATTATTTTTCCATAAATATTACAAAATATATAAGCTCATTGCTTCCGGCCCATCAATCAAAGATGCAAAAATGTGGCGCAAGGTAGTTTAACAAACTCTTGTTTTAGTTTAAATAATAAATGTATAAATATATGTATGTCTTTAGGTATACGCTGACCAAAAGCAAAATGTTAAATAGAAATTTTAATTCACTAAATCTTCAAAAAAGAAAACGGAAAACAGATACTGTCTACTGCTGGAATTGAACTTTCTGTTGAGGGTCTAAAAAAAAACATCAGAAGGCAGCCCAAAATAGAATTGCGACAAAGAAAATGTTACCCCAACAACTTCACCAAAAAATAGTATCCCTGACATATCTCCCTGTTGTTTAACGGATTATGAAGACGACAAAATGGAACCTACCATGTCTTCTTTTATAGAATTTGAAGATGATACTGCAGAAGAAACTTCAGCCCCAGCTAATAATAAAGAAAAAAAAGCTTTCTATCTCCTCAGAATCAGAAGAAGACGAGTAAAACCAAAATATATTATCCATTATACGAAATATTACAATTTTAATAAAACTTTTCTTCCTTGGATTAATTAAATTTCTTTTATTTTTGTAAGAAAACATGTTTTTTGTTTACAATTTCTGCATTTTAGTTTCTCAACACCTAAGCAACAAATCGATTTGTTTCGTATCGAATAAAATCATCAGAAAATTTCTAGCTATCGAAATTATTTTCTATTCGAACACAAATTCGATCACGACTGCGAGAATTAGCTCCCAGGTTGCAATGAGTATGCGTACAACGTTGACATCAAACTCATACCATTCGAAATATTTTTGATTCATAAGCCTACTCATTTAGATTCATAACTTTAGAAAAATACTTCGAGTGACTTGAATCATTTATCAAAATTTACAGTCTTAGTTATTGTTGCATTTACAAAAAAGACAGAGCAGCAAGCAGAGCAAACTCACAACCTTCTAATGAGTATTTTAGTGTTCGTACGCGAATCATACTTATTTTGTGCTTTGTGTATATGTTGAGTAATGGAGAGTCGAAATACACAACATCATACGTGTTGTTAAATATGAATATAATGAGTACTTCAAACTTTGATTATGAGTAGAGGTTCCATGATATTGTTACGTTTTTACCTTTTAAAAACGTTAAAAATATGAGTTCGTAGATTGCAAATAACATAAAAATAAATCTGTGTTTAATTTTAAGTCAATTCTTTATTTTCTGCACAACTTTCGTGCCACTGTTCGAACTTATTCTACGCATACAATGATAACTTCCACAATATGCGCTTGTTCGTGATATTTCTCTGCTCATAACCCTTTTTATAAGCAACAACAACACTTGTTAGTTATTCTTCTTTGCTCACAACCTTTTTTGTAAGCACTACACTAACAACTATTTTCTTCACGCAACTTGTCTGCACACAAGTCTGACTGGATTAAAACTCGATCTCGTATCTTCACACACCACTGATTGAATTCTCACTCAATTCAACGCGACGTCGTCACACGACTAACTTCACTCGAACTCCGAGAATAACGTGTCTTCATACACGGCTGACTGAATTCTAACTGAATCATCGTTGCTCGCTTTATCTTGCCTTTTATATCACTGGATCAACAGTGTGATGAATGCCCTTGAAGGATGATGACGACCTTCGGGAACAATCCAAAAATGTAAACAACTTGTTTCCATTTTTGTTGTTCGTGTATCTTATTTACTTTCGTCCAGGCAGACTTGTTGTTGTTTTGTTTGTTTGTCTTTCTGCTATATTTTTTATACATGGACGCTGTTGCTATATTTTTTTGTTTATTCATCGGTCTGTTGTTTTTGTTGCTATGTGTTTACTAATTCGTTGATCACGTGAACAACTGCATTGTTTTGTTTTTGGAGCTTTTGTTTATGCGTGATCAAGTCCATTGTGTTGTTTTTGGAGCTTTTGCTTATTATTTTAACAACATTAAATATTAAAATATTATAATGATATATATATATATTAAAATGAGTATGAATGCGTATAGTAAGTATCAGAAATTATGAGTATGATTCGATTTTACTCATCTTTTTGAATATTCATTGTTGATCTCTGGTGGTAATGCTGTTTATTGACATTTTCTTGGCAATTTTATCTGCATTAAGCCACTGTGCTGGCAATTTACCTACATTACCTAAACATGCGTGGATTTATTCCATTGTTTGCACAATTTGTTGTTGAACCAACAAAGGAAGCCTAAACAACCGATTATAAACTTCAAATGTCCTTTAAAATGATGAGTTTTTATAATGGCGAGTGGCCAGTGTGACCTTTCATAACTAAAGCTCTAAAAATATCAGAATTTCCTTAAGTACGTTACAATTGTAAAAATAAATTGTCTGAATCGTTGTAAATAATGATGCGTACTGCCAAGAGGTACAAAAAAAGCATCAGTCGCTCTTTCAGAATGGAATCGATTTTCAACAATCACTTCTGGGTTCTAAGACCCCCAAAGTCGTGCAATTTTTTAACTCGCAAAGTTTTTGCCTGAAATCGGATGAGAGGAAGAAATATTTTTTTTTTTATTTGTTTCATTTAAAATGTCCTAGTTGGTGTTTGAACCACTCTCTTGCTTCTGATAAGCGAACACACTACCTACAAGACTACTAAACCTGTTTTGTATTTCAATAAGTTGTATGACATTGAATAAATCGTGTCTTGAAAACAACAAAAAAAAGCCATTTAAACCATAAAAATAATAACGAAATTGGTTTCATTTTATTGAGTTAAGTAATAAATTTATCTTTTATTTTAATATTATTTTTGAAAACCTGGTCACACTGCTTTTAACACTGAAGGAGTTGGAAATTGCGGCTTTGCTGTCGCTCAACTAATTAATAAAGACAGCAACAACAAAAGCAAAGAAACATTCTATGTTATTTTCATGATCCTTTGTTCAAAACAATAGAGGGAGATGTAGAACCCTTTAAACCTTGTATATTTATGTTGAAATAGGAGAAGAAAATGAGTGCGTATAGGTTTGAGTTTATTTGTTACTTTTAATTCATAATACCCCACCGCCCCCCATAGATGAGTGTATGTGTGTGCGAGTATTTAAGCATTTCTACCATCTGTTGATGGCGTCGCATTTTAAAACATCATTAATTTACGCTCTCCGCTTTCCCTTCTTCCCAAGTGTTGACCTAAAGAAAAAAATGTTTTAAACTTAAAAAAAAAACGTTGCTTTTTTTATCCACATACATGAAAAATATTCCCTTTCTAAACGTATAAGACTGCGAAGTGTATTTTTGGTCAAGTCAAAACAAAAATCGAAGGTAAACAAAAAAAAAAATGAAGAGAATTTAAGCCATCAACATCATCATCATCTTCACAAAGTATTTTTGTTCCTCAATTCCAATTTTGTTTTTTTTTGTGGGATTTTTCCTTTTTGTTTGTGAGTAAGTCTGGGACTTTTTTTCGTCCCGTTACTTTTCGGTTCAACTTAAATTGGGAACAACAAAAAAAAAAAAGAAGAGAAAGAGAGAAAGAGAGAGAACTGAACTAAACGATTTTCAACTTGTTTTTGATTAGGGTCAAATCCTACATACATACATACACACACGTACACATATCCATACATACACAACTTGACAAAAAAATATGAAAAAATAGAATGTATTTGTGATTGCATGTTTGTATGTAAGTGTGATAGAGTATAAGAAAACAAAATGTTACTTTAAATGTCTACACAGAGAAAAATTAAATGTGATTCAGGGATAATTTTTCTTATTTATTTACAATGTTGTAGAACCTGTTTGACACAACCAACTAAGTGTCGTTCAAACAACTTAACAGGACTGGAAGTAGGAGTTCGAAGGTACTCAGAAAATACCGCAGAAAATGTTTCCCATTTATGAATGCAACGAAAAGCAACAGCTCATGGAGATAATATCGGGTCCGCCATCTAACGTTTTTTTTTCAACTAGTGCCTATTTCGTGAATGGTAACACTTAGCTCATGTCTGATTTGACAGATAATTAGTTTTATCCTTCCGCTGAACGAATATGGTTCCATCTAATGCGTTTTCGCTTCGCTAAGTGGGCCTGCGATCGACTTACAGAAGATGCCGATTTTGCAAAAAAATCATCTTTTCAGATGAAGCTCATTTTGATCTTGGCGGGTATGTAAACAAGCAAAATTGTCGCATTTGGGGCACAGAAAACCCGCACGCATACATTGAAAAGCCGACGCACCCAAAACGAGTCACTGTTTTGTCCAGAGGCATAATTGGTCCTTTTTTCTTCGAAAATGAGGAAGGAGTGGCCGTTACAGTCAATGGCGATCGTTATCGGGCCATGTTGAACGAATTTTTGTTCACAAAAATTGAAGAGGAGGATATTGGCAACATTTGGTTTCAACAGGACGGCGCTACGTGCCACACAGCCGAAGCTACACTCGATGTTTTGCGCCCTGTTTTTGAAGATCGCAATATCAGCCGCAGAGCTGATGTCGTTTGGCCACCTCGGAGCTGCGATTTGACACCGTTGGACTATTATTTGTGGGGTGCCGTCAAAGATAAGTGTTACGCCGACAAGCCAGAGACAATTGACGCTTTAAAGGACAATATTCGTTAAGCCATTGGTGAAACACAGCTGCACACAATCGATAATGTGCTTAAAAATTGGACCGATCGTCTAGGCTACTGCATGGGCAGCCGAGGCAGCCATTTGAATGAAATTATTTTCCATTATTAACCGGAAAGATTGTACTTTCAAATAAAAAAAGAAATTTGAGAAAATATTCAGTAGTTTTTTTTTTAAAGCATATTCAAAAAAAAAAGTTATTGGCGGACCCTATACAATTGAAGGAATTGTAAGAGCGCTTACTGCAGCATTCAAAAGGCGTCAAATGAAGACTATAATTCTTAGTTACCTAATTGATCATTACAATGCTTTAGTCAGGATTACGACGTAGTTTCTCATACCACCCATACAGTGTATGTTAATTTTATAAGTGGCGGGACCTAGAGTTTAAAGTCGACTCCAAACCACGACACACTACCTAAGAGACGACGGCTACTATATTGTTATGTTTTCACCTTTTAGAAACGTTTAAAATACATTTTAAAACATTTAACGTAGATTACAAATAAAATAAAAATAAATTTGTGTTTAACAGATCTTTGTAGCGGGAATCTTCAAACACACCGCGTCTTCACACAAAACTGACAGAACTTCACTAACTCCGTCGCCTGCTTTGCCTTGCCTTGTAAACATCGTTGTTTGCGTTTATTATTGTAGTGTTGTTGTTATATTTTTGTTTACTTGTTTACCATTTTTTATGCTGGTGTTTGTTGTTGTATTTCTGTTTACTTGTTTACCATTTTTCTTATGCTGGTGTTTGTTGTTGTATTTTTGTTTACTTGTTTACCATTTTTCTATGCTGGTGTTTGTTGTTGTATGGAAGTCGCCGTAGTCTAGTAGGTAGTGTGTTGGCTTATTAGACGTAAAGCCAGGGTTCGAGCCCCAGGCCAGACATCAAAACAAAATACAAAAAGTATTTCTTCGACGATTTCCTCTCAGCAGATTTCTGGCAAAAACTCTGAGAGTAAATAAAATTGCCATGAAAAGTTTCTCAAAATGTCTGTCGTTCGGAGCCGACTTTAAACTGTAGGTCCCGCCTCTTATGTATAAAATTAACACACACAACATAAGTGGTGTAAGAAACTAGGTCACTAATCCTGACTGAAGGTTTGTAATGACCAATTATGTATGTTTGTTGTTGTATTTTTGTTTATTTGTTTACCATTTTTTATGCTGGTGGTTGTTGTTGTATTTTTGTTTACTTGTTTACCATTTTTTATATGCTAGTGGTTGTTGTTATATTAAACAGTACGATAATTTGTAAACAGGTTTGTTCACTGCATTGTTTTTTTGTAGCTTTTGCTTATAATTTAAATGTTAAGCGGTGCAAAACACCTGCATCTAGATTTTTCATTTTCGTAATAATACGTAGCCAACAACTCGGCATAACTTTATCCGGTTAACAGCGCTCAACATTTAACACTCTGACTAGTCTGCGATTCTGAGTAATTGACAATGAATTTATCACGACAAACCCAATATATTTAAGGAATGAAAGGCTCCGTGTAGTATAAAAATCGTAAGACTTAATACATGCTATTGCAGATACTTTTTCTAACATTCGCACTGCAGCCTAGTTTCAACCCGACCAACTTCGTTTGACCACTACTTAGAATTTGTGTCTCCCGTTTTTTCACAGTGCAATGATTCAATACAACCTTAAAGACAATAAGAAGGAGAGAGAGAGAGAGAGAGGGAGAAGGAGAAGAAGGATAGGAAAAAAAGGAAAAACATTTTCAAATATTCTCTTTAACAACTTGACCGTTAAGCTGTGGTAATACTTTTGTGTGTTTCTATAGTTTTTTTCCTGTTATTGTTGCTGTTGCTGTTACCGTCATTGGTCATAGCAGTTGCTGGCTGGCTGGCTGCTGTTATTATTGTTGTGTTTTTAGTTGATTTATGCTGTTGTCATAAAGATTCGTAGAAAGCACTTACGTATGTATGTATAAGTGTATGACATTTCTTTCTTTTTCACTCTCCCTCTCTCTCATTCTCAAACTACTTCTCTTTCTCCCTTTGCCGTTGTTTTAATATATCCTTTAGGTTTTATTTGTTTTTTTTTTCATTTTTTACAGGAAACACTAGGTATTCTACGTGTGTGATGTTCTTCTTTACACACATTTGTATCATGTGTATGTATGTATGTGTGTGTGTGTGTAAGAGTGCTTCATAAAGTTTAATTTTTTTTTTCCTATACTTTCTTTTCCGATACATGATGTTTTTTGTGTTTTTTTGTTTCTGTTGATACTCTTTTCGTTTGTATGTATACATATATGCGTGTATATCGGCGTGTGTGTGAGTATGAATGTATATAGGAGATTGGGTATCTGACTAACGACCAAAAGTGACTACTGGTTGCTTTTGACGTGACTTATCAAAAACATATTAAAAGTCCACTTTGTTCATTCTGTATTTGTTGATTAGAACAAATGATTTCTCTATAAACGTTTCGTTTCGTTTCTTTCCTTTTTTCTACGTTGGAGAGAATGAGGAGGAGATAAATGAATGATGATGATGGCTGCTGATGGTATGAGTTTAATATTGTCTTTAGATTAACCTTTAAGCGTATTAATTTATTTTATGGTTATAAATACCTACAAACTATTATAAAAATATTTAAAACTACACTTAATTCTTAATGTGTAATCTTAGTCCTTTGAATAAATTAGCTACACCCTCAATGGAAGCTAAAAGAAATGGTGTGAGTAGGCGATTATCTATTTGATAAGATAGTGATAGCAAAAGTATATGATTTATATATGTTTTTTGTTTGTTTGTAAATTAAATGGTATTTTCAAAATAAAATAATTTTATTATCGTTTATCATAATTTTTCAGTTGATGACATCTTAAATGAATAATTTTCAATATAAAAAAATTCTCTTTAATTCTCTTTAATTTTTTTTTATTCATTATGAGTATGCTTTCCCCATTCCGCCATACAAAAAAATACTATCACTCAGTGGCATTTCAGTAAAAGTAATTGATATCTTTAAAGGTATATTATGAATAACTAAATATATCGGCGACTAATTTATAATTAAAATTGGAATGCCACATTAGATGGTTCCTTGCACTATCAAATGATTGCAGTTCTTTTCAGGCTAGTAGCTATTAAAACTGCCGCTATGCGTATTCAGTATTAAAGTCGCCGTGGTCTAGTAGGTAGTGTGTTGGCTTATTAGACCGAAGGTCCGAGTTCGAATCCCAGGTCAGACATCAAAACGAAAATATTTCTTCGGCGACTTCCTCTCAGCAGATTTCTGGCAAAAACTCTGAGAGTAAATAAAATTGCCATGAAAAGCTTCTCAATAAAATTTGTCGTTCGGAGTCGACTTTAAACTGTAGGTCCCGCCACTCATGTATAAAAATTAACACACACAACATGAGTAGTGTGAGAAGCTAGAACTGAATGGTGCGGGCTTCTTGTGGACGATTGCTGTAGACTGTCTAATGGTGAAGGTATAGCACTGGCCATTTTATAGTCACCTAGCAGCAACTCGTTTCCTTGCCGTTCGCATCTTGAGGTGTCCACAAACACTACTCCCTCTCTTCCACCTTCCTATAACCCATTTTCCTAAAACCTACACAATGCACTGCATGAGTAGGGGCTATCCCCTGAGTGCTGGTTTCACCAAAAAAAAAAGGTAAAGTATACCTTTTAGTGATATATGTACATACGTTTATTTACCGAGAGTAAAGCAGCTATTAGATCCCTAACAAATGTATACACCACATCTTAGATTGTCCAAGAATGCCGACAGATAGCTAGACATACGATAGTTAATCTTATAGTCTGCGTTCCTAGACATGTTAATATTGAAGGTAACAACAAGGTCGATGCACTTGTTCAAGCAGACACCACGCAAAATTCAGATGAATTCCTACATCAGATTTCAGCTCTTCTGCAGAGACGTAAACAAAAAACTCCATTCCTTAGCAAATATAAAATGGTTTAATAAATCCACTTGTAGAGACAACAAACAGATCTGGCCTGATATGGATATATGCAGAAAAGAATTTTCATTATACCTATCTAGATTCCACCAAAAAAATCTCATGGCAGTTAATTCAGAACCCTGGGGGTTGACGCCAGGACACTGGGAATACCTTATAACGACTTCTACAAAAGCTACAACGACAAAGAAAAGGTGGAGACCACAGAACAGACTCTCTTTATCTCCCAGAATTTAGTGACAAAATTTGTATTCATAAGACTTTCAGGGTGATTCAGAGATACCAATTAGCAGCTAAAATTATGATGGTATAGATAACATCGGTGTTATAATAAGGAGCTTATAGGACCCAAGTAAGCTACACCTATTAAGGCGGTTGCCCGTAACATTATTTGTAGAGTCTTGTGTGCATAAATAAAAACTGTCAGCAGTCTTCAGTTAAAACCTCTGATAGTAAATAAAATTTCAAGCTAAAGCTTTTTTAAATTTATCGTTGAGAGACGACATTGAACTACAAATCCATTCAGTAATGTATAAAATTATTTATATTAAATATATATATATATTAAATATAAAATTTAAGTCGCCGTAGTCTAGTAGGTAGTGTGTTGGCTTATTAGACGTAAAGCCAGGGTTCGAGCCCCAGGCCAGACATCAAAACAAAAATACAAAAAGTATTTCTTCGGCGATTTCCTCTCAGCAGATTTCTGGCAAAAACTCTGAGAGTAAATAAAATTGCCATGAAAAGTTTCTCAAAAAATCTGTCGTTCGGAGTCGACTTTAAACTGTAGGTCCCGCCACTTATGTATAAAATTAACACACACAACATAAGTGGTGTGAGAAACTAGGTCAATAATCCTGACTGAAGGGTTGTAATGACCAATTATGTATGTATGTAATGTATAAAATTAACGCACACAACATGGGTGATGTGATTAGGTGCGCCGTGATAGTAGGATATAAATCAATGTCACAGAGAAATCACTTCCTTTTCAATATGTTATCCAATCGAATTGCTCACAAAGTACAAGTATGCGGGAGTAAGCTGGAAAATTAATAAAACTTGTAGCATTTTTATAGTACCATTTGAACAAAACGACTAATTTTCAACACAAAAACGATACGACAACGACTCTCGTGATAAGGCTGAAACAGTGGGATGATGAGAGAAAGTTTTAATAAGAATGGAGCAGCGAATTGCAACATGATGCCGGATTATATGGGTACAGAATACTCAACTTTACAAAAACTTAGAACAATTGATCGAGTCAAATAACCTTTGATAAGTCTAATCTGTCTTGTTAAGGTCTTGAACAGCATTTTATTAAATTGGAATTTGTGAATAACTCTAGGATCGTTAGGGAATGACGCCGCTGTCTCGACCTTATCTCGGGGCGCTTCACCAGTGTCTCTCTGGTGTGGGTCCCTGGGCACAGTGAAATTCCGGGAAACTGTAGGGCCGACAAGCTCGCCAGAGCTGGTGCGCTCCTTCCGGAATTCTCTTCTGTTGAATTGGGCATGCCACTTGCCTCGGTCAAGCTGACCATTGCGCGGAAGTTCTTTCGGGTCAATGAGGAGTCCTGCTCCACCGCTAGACTCACCTGGCCCAAGATGGATAGAAGGCGTACCAACCAATTACTTGGTCTCGGTTGTGATGTCATCTCGACTACAGTGGCCGTGCTTACAGGTCATTGCGTCATGGGTAGACACGCGGAAAGAATGAGGCTCCCTTTCAACGACTTCTGCCGTGGATGCAGGTCCGCTGAGGAAGAGGAGACTGTTGTCCACTTTTTTTGTCAGTGCCCGTCTCTTGCTAGGTGTAGATATAGGTTATTTGGCTCCCCATTCCTTGTCAGCTTAACGGAGCTATCATCTATTGACATCAAGGATATAGCTTCGTTCATTAAACTTTCTGGCTGGTTTTCCTGTGCGGCGTAGTCGTGCTTTTGTTGTGCAGCCCTTGCGCTGACCAACTTCTTCCTTTCCCCTGATTTTGGTGGAACTTGGTTAGTACAGGGACTGCGTTCACCCGTGGCATCATAACGGGCCGATATGCGTGCTCAAGTGAGCTTTGTGATATCAGAGCTACCACTCCGACCTAACCTAACCTAAATTGGAATTTGTAGTAGCATTACAGCTTCCTTTGAATTAACTTTAATAAGAGCCCACCTCATACTCATCTAGTTATGGATCATCAAAGACACCAACTAACCATTGTAAGGGTTAAATATTTATGTTACATGTTTAAGTCATAAGCTAAGAAAGTTGTGCAATACAAGTAGAACTCGGAAAAAAGAAAAAATTAAGAAAAGATAAAACTTTTCTCGTACTGACTTATAAACTTATAAATACACATGCACATAAGCACAATCACACACACGCATGCACACAGAGATATAAATTATATGTATTTATAGAAAACAACAACAAAAAACACAAAAGAAAAGAGATTTACAAGACTCAAAAGAAATCAAACAAAAAGAGAATTTCTTTTAATCTCTGTTTTAAAAAGTTTTCTTTTTTTTTTGGAATATTTTTATAGGATTATTTGGAAACGAATTTTAATATTTTCTATCAAAATTACACACACACGCATAGGCACATACATACATACATATACTTACCGAGTAATACATTTAAATTTTTCGAAAATATTTTATTAAATAAGAGAGCTTAAGTTGTTCAAAGTGGATTAATTTCAATTTCATTAGACTTATAAGCGACTGAGCAACAATAGAAATTCTAATTTTTTTGCGTATGGCATTTAATTTTGTGCGTAAATAATTCATTTATTTGAGACAAATCAAGGCGTTTTGTATTTAATATGAAGCTTCGTTTAAGACTCTTGCGGGAGTTGACGCAGAGAGAGAAAAATATTATGAAACTATCATTTGAACGGAATAGAAAGGAAATGAAAATTTATGAAGCATTTCTTAAATCACTTCCTTCTTCTACGTTTTTATTTTATTTCCGAATACGTTACTCATATCGATGATTGTGATAATGATGATGATGATGATGCTGATGCTGATGACAACGTTACTAAAATATTAATGGAGTGTGAATTCAAACGGTTAACAGAAGCAGCATTAGGAAAAGGATGTGAGTGTATTTTACTGTATGCCATGTGAGATGCACATTCGATATTTTAATCCACTAATGGCACGTGTGTATTGGCAACTTTTCTTTTCTTTGCTTTGCAATAATTTTCGTCATGTAAGTTTCCGTTAGAAATCAACAAAATGAAGGTGTCAAAAGAACGTATACTTTCGTAAAAAAAAAAATAATCGTGAAAGACTTTGTCTCATTTCGAGTAACGGAAAATAAAGAACTTGCAAATGGGCATTGTATTGCATTTCAAATCAAGGATTTTTTTCATGAATGCTTTAAAAATTCAATCTTTTTTTTGAAAATGTCATGAATTCAGCACATGAAAGTAATCAAAATCAAAGTAGTTTTTAAGGGGCAGATAAACATTACTTACTTAACAGAGATCAGCAATGAGTATTCTAAAAGATGAGTAGAATCAAAACATACTCATAATTTATTGGTGTTTTTTTTTCGTTGTACAATGGGTCAATTTCGACCTCCGGGTATTGTACTTGTCTTAACGGACAAGTACACGTCCTCTAACCTATTGGTGTTTTCTTTTCTACCAAAAAATATGCATTTTATTTTAAAAAATGCAATTTTGTGTTTGTTTCTTAAAAATGTTTCGCCCCCTAAAAGTGTGGTATGTTTTATTCTAAATAATATGCATTTGCCAATGGTGGAGGGCATTGCATTTTATGCCCTGTATAAATCCAGAGTGCTGATAAAGCACTCTGTAAAGCAGATGACTTTTGTTTATTTATAGGGCTACCAGATGAAATTTAAAAAAAGTCGGCTGGTATCGTTATCCAATTTTGAAATTAATTTTTTCATTATTTTGTGGAGTAACATTAAGGAAACATTACATTATTAAAGCTACATGGTCAGTAATAAAAAAAAATGTATTCAATGTTAGAGTAGTGTTAAAAAAATTTTTTTGGTTATAAAAAATTGCTCAAAAAATTAAGTCGAAAAATTAGCGATCTGGCAAGACCTTTTTCATATTTACATATTTTATTAAAAACAAATCAAAAAATACAACATATTCTTAAATTAAATTTTTAAATATGGATATTGCTGCATCTATTTTATTTGCGAAAATTGAAATAAATCAGTTATTAGATTCATTTTCGTCATCTTTTGAACAAATTGGCATTTCCTCATTCATTTTCTTAAAGTGGTAAACACAGGGCATACCTTTTTTTAAAATTTGTGTTTTGTTCTTCTGAAATAAAAAATACCATTACAACAGGGTTGGTCAGCAATTTTTTTAATGTACCTCGTAAGAGGGTGACATTTTCTTTGTAGAAAAGAAAACACCATATGATACTTATACGCATTTTAATATTATGGAATATTTAATATTCCATATTAAATATATTATTCTTCTACTCATACATTGAAAGTATGAATGATGTTGTAGATTTCGACTCTCCATAACTCAACATATACAGGAAGCACAAAGTAAGTATGATTCCTGTACGAACACTAAAATACTCACTAGAAAATTGTGTGTTTGCTCTGCTTGCTGATCTGTCTTTTTTGCTTATGTCTCCTTTTCTTTTTTTTTTTTAAATGCGACAACAAATAAGATTTTAAATTTTGTTGAATGATACGAGTCACATGAATCATTTATAAGTATTTTTTTAAAATTATGAATCTAAATGACTAGGCTTATGAATCAAACATATTTCGAATGGTATGAGTTTGATGTCAACGTTATACGCATACTCATTGCAACATATACTTATAAATCATCGTTGTAGTGAGCATGAATGCATCAGAGTACATAGCTAAATTTCAATATTGTTGACTCACTTATATTCAAAAATTCATGAGTGCTTATGCGTAGCGAAAAAACGATTCATTGCTGATCTCTGTTACTTATCAATCATCACAAACCTTCAGTTAGGATTACAACCTAGCTTCCCACATCACTTATGTGGTGTGTGTTAATTTTATTAATGAGTGAAGGGTCCTTAAGTTTAAAATCAATTCCGAATGACAAATATTTGGGTTTTTTTGCCAGAACTATGCGGAGAGGAAGTTGCTGATGAAATGTTTTTCCGTTTTGTTCGAGATATCTACCCTGAAGTTTGAACCAGGCTAGTGTGTTAGCTTATTGGTCTGACGCCTAATAAGCTAACACACTACCAAACAGACTACGGCAACTATTCAACAAGAAGATATGATATGAAGATATGTAAGTTCTATACAAACTTTCAACGTCTTTAAATTTGAATTCAGATTTCAAAATTTTATATTTTCAACAGCTTATTCGCCTTTAATTTAGTTTCTCATTCCAATCCCTTTATTACTTCCAGTACATGTTGTTTTTTGTTTTCTTTTTTTGCTCCTCATTACTGTCTTTAATTTCCTCTTTTATTTAAAACCCTATTTGCACACACATACACACATACAAATAAACAATATGACACATGTAAATGAGAGAGAAGGAGAGCCTTTAACGCAAATAAACGAAAAGAAACGAACGGAATCAGATTGATTTTCATCACACGTTGATATCATCAGGAGCACGTAGTGATTATTTTTTTTTCGGTACGGCTCTAATTGTACAAAGCAAATCAGTGGCTCAAAGTCACATAACAACAGCAACAGCAGCAGCAGCAACTGGAGAAAAACGAAACTGACATAAGAGATGAAGATGACGATGCTGGAAATGTATGCATAAAACTCAAACAACTTCCTTTACTAGTAAGACAGAGAGAGAGAGAGTGAGAGAGGAGAAAGACTTTTTAACATTTTGTAACTGAAACTGGGAAAAAAAAAACGTCAAAGACTTGTTTGCCACCCATAAGAGTGTGAAAAACGTTGTTGAATGTTATTTCTTTAATGAAATTTTATCATTTCGCTGTAATCAAAGCAAATGTAAGCTTTTTGGTGGATGGATATGAGGCGAGGGGTGTTATACATGATAACGTTGATACATTGCGGTGGTAGTGTAGGTGTTTTCTTGTTAATGTTTGTCAAAATATTCCTGACAACATACACGCTTACATTCTTCACTGAGCGTTAATAAAATAACACAAACGAATATTCTTTGTAGATGATAATTATGATAAAATAGACTCGCCTGAAAGAAAAAAAAAAAGAAATCATTCTACTTATAGGATATTGAACAAGCATAAGAGAAATCATAATTGGTCGAGTAGACTTTAAAAACTCCTACAGTTCAATAAAATGGAAATCAACTGTCAATTTTCACCAACTGCAGGGATTACATAAATTCTGAACGATTACATACATACATACATAATTGGTCATTACAACCCTTCAGTCAGGATTACGACCTAGCTTCTCACACTGCTCGTGTTGTGTGCGTTAATTTTATACATGAGTGGCGGGACCTACAGTTTAAAGTCGACTCCGAACTACAGATTTTTGAGAAGCTTTTCATGGCAATTTTAATCTGCTGAGAGGAAATCGCCGAAGAAATATTTTAATATTTTCGTTTTGATGTCTGACCTGGGATTCGAACTCGGGCCTTCAGTCTAATAAGCCAACACACTACCTACTAGACTACGGCGATTAGGATCCTTATATTCGTTTAAACTATGTAAAGAAGTGTGAACTCAATGCCTGAGCTTGCCTTCTAAATGTAACCAATAATTCGCAATAAATGAGAAAAAAAAAAATCAAAATAAGAGACGCATAAAAAGTGAATTGAAATGAAAATCTCTATTTGAGAAGCCATATGCATATGCGTATGTGTTAAATGAATACAAATGATAATATTACACGCATATCCCTCTATCTCTCTCTCTCTCTCTCCGCCACTACATTTAAACACGTACACACTGACACATTAACTAAAACATTAACACATGTATTGTCTTTAATTTTATTGTAATGAAACTGCCAGCCTGTATTTATGCTATGTACACTTACATAAACCCCTAATGAAACAGTAGGTTTTTTGCAAAAAAAAAACAAATCTCCGTAGGAAAACGCTAACTTCAGCAAAAAACAACATAAGCGTTGATTTCACAAACATAAAAGGAAATTATCTAAAATCTCTACCTCATACCCCCAGGCCTTTATTATGTTGACAACAAGAAACGTCATGACAACAATATACACGTTAATTTCCTAATGAAGATGAAATAAATGAATCTTGGATTTCCTTTTTTCGCATTTCTATTTAAATCACAAATAAACACAGGACACTTGACACTTAATCTAATAGAGACACTGCGTTATGCTAGAGACTAATGTGCCTCTGACAGTAACTTCAATAAAAGGTTCATTGGAATCAGAATGATTCAGGATCAACCCAAAGATGAATTGTAGCATTTGATCTGATTGTTCTTAGTCTGACAGTCTTCGTAATACTTGACGTAATTTGTCATTACAACTATTTAGTTAGGACTGCAACCTAGCTTCTCACATCACCCCTGTTGTGTGTGTTAATATTATCAATGAATAGCGAGATTTACACTTTAAAGTTGACACCGAACGACAGATTTTGAGACTTCTTGCCTGAAAACTGCTGAAAAGAAGTCGCCAAAGAAATATTTTTTTATATTTCGTTTTCTTTGAAATGTTTAAGCTGAGGTTTAAACTGCAGGCTAGCGTCCAATACTGTATACCTACTAGAATACGGTGACACCAAAAGCTCACTTGAGCACGCATAGCGGCCCGAGGTGAACACAGTCCCTGTACTGACCACCAAACAACTAGGGAAGAAGTTGGTCAGCCCAAGTATTAAGCATTAAAAGTACGACAACCCTACGCTAGAAAACCAGGCCAAAAGTTTGATAGCTGATAAGGATTGGAGAGCCAAATAACCTATATCAGGCAAAAGATGGTCATTGACAAAGAAAGTGGAACCCAGCGTATCTGCACCCATGGCAGAAGTCGTTAGATGGGTGCTGCATTCTTTCAGCATATCTTCCCATAACACAATGACCTGTAAGCATGGCCACTGTGATCAAGGTGACATTACGACCAAGTCAGGGTAACTGATTGGTACGCCTTCTAGTCATCGAGGGCCAAGTGAGTGTAGCGGTGGATTAGGATTCCTCATTGACCCATTGATTGGTTGGCGTCCTAAAAGAATTTCCGCGCAATGGCCAACTTGACCGAGGTAAGTAGCATATCCAAGTCTATTGAAGACGATTCTGAAAGTAGTGCACCACCTTGGCGAGCTTGTCGGATCAGCAGTATCCCAGAATATTACTGTGCCCAGGGTCCCAGACAAGTGAGACACTGAATGGCCTAGAAAAGAGGTCGAGACAGCGACGTTATTTCCTAATGATCCTGGAGTTATTCATTGAAGTCGCCGTAGTCTAGTAGGTAGTGTGTTGGCTTATTAGACTGAAGGCCCAAGTTCGCATCCCAGGTCAGACATCAAAACGAAAATATGAAAATATTTCTTCGACGACTTCCTCTCAGCAGATTTCTGGCCAAAACTCTGAGAGTAAATAAAATTGCCATGAAAAGCTTCTCAAAATACTGTCGTTCGGAGTCGACTTTAAAACTGTGGGTCCCGTCACTCATGTATAAAATTAACGCACACAACATAAGTGGTGTGAGAAGCTAGTGCGTAATCCTGACTGAAGGGTTGTAATGACCAATTATGTATGTATGTATATATGTTCGACAGAGATCTTATGGCAGCCTGACTACCAGAGAAGATTGAAATGCGGGTGAAAGGAACACCCTTGACGGGGCTGGCACATGGCCATTACTTCCGCCTGAGGTCTTCTTGATAGCTTTTTGATATTTCAAAAGAACTGACGGTCAAGCTGCTCTTCTTGCTCTCTATGTAAAGAAATACGTTTTGTTTTTTCCATTATTAAAGAATAATTGCAGAAAATAATTTTCTTTAAGAATTTTTCTTATGATTCTTCTGTTTTCAACATTAAAAATAAATTATTTCTTAAAAAATAAGAAAATAAAAAAAATCGAATGAAATTTCAAACCCAATTTCTCTTTTATTTTATGAGCTCCATTTACCGAAAGTAATTAAATTTTATTGAACACTTTAAACTGAATGTATTGCCGTTACCACTGGTAAATCATTTATTAAAACGATCCCTTTGCACAATTTAAACTTTCAACGTAGAAGTACAACAACAACAATACAGAGAGAAAAATAATAGAAAAGAAGACAGACACACAGAAAAGCACACTAACACAGACACAGCTTTAATTAAGAAATATATTTTAAGTTTTTCTACAATTTCTTATCGTTCTTCCTGGTTTTTTTTCTCGCTTTCTCCCTCAAAAAAAATTCTTTTGGTTTTTTTCTATTTTTGGTACAGAATGGAAATCTAAGAGCTGTTTAGTTCATGTAGCCTTTGGGTTCATTCATTTATATCACCGCACACATACATACATACATACTTATGCAGAGACAAATATACATTCTATTACAAACTAAACACAAACAAACGAACACATACACACATACAAACACACACATGAGAACATGCATGCATATTTATAAACTGGTACATGAATGCCCCATAGAAACTAATTTATCTGCAAATAAGTTGTATCACTCGCTCACTGTGTGTGTATATATGAAGGTGTGTATATTTGTGTGTTGATTAAGGGTCCGCCAAATAACTTTTTTTTTTTGATAATGCTTTAAAAAAAAACTGCTGAATATTTTCTCAAATTTCTTTTTTTATTTGAAAGTACAATCCTTCCGGTTAATAATGGAAAATAATTTCATTCAAATGGCTGCCTCGGCTGGCCATGCAGTAGCCTACACGATCGGTCCAATTTATAAACACATTATCGATTGTGTGCAGCTGTATTTCACCAAAGGCTTCATGAATATTTTCCTTTAAAGCGTCAATTGTGTCTGGCTTGTCGGCGTAACACTTATCTTTGACGGCACCCCACAAATAATAGTCCAACGGTGTCAAATCGCAGCTCCGAGGTGGCCAAACGACATCAGCTCTGCGGCTGATAATGCGATCTTCAAAAACAGGACGCGGCTGTGTAGCACGTAGCGCCGTCCTGTTGAAACCAAATGTTGCCAATATCCTCCTCTTCAATTTTTGTGAACAAAAATTCGTTCAACATGGCCCGATAACGATCACCATTGCCTGTAACGGCCACTTCTTGCTCATTTTCGAAGAAAAATGTCCCAATTATGCCTCTGGACCAAAATCCGCACCAAACAGTGACTCGTTTTGAGTGCGTCGGCTTTTCAATGTATGCGTGCGAGTTTTCTTTGCCCCAAATGCGACAATTTTGCTTGTTTACATTCCCGCCAAGATCAAAATGAACTTCATCTGAAAAGATGATTTTTTTTTCCAAAATCGGCATCTTCTGCAAGTCGATCGCAGGCCCACTTAGCGAAGCGAAAACGCGAATACACAACCATATTCGTTCAGCGGAAGGATAAAACTAATTATCTGTCAAATCAGACATGAGCTAAGTGTTACCATTCCCGAAATAAGCACTAGTTGAAAAAAAACGTTAGATGGCGGACCCGATATAAAGGTATGCGAAAATAGATATGCATGTTGAGAGAGATAAGAGTGTTAGTGTATGTTTGTGCAGTAACACATTATACAATAACAGTTACAGCTAATGTGGTGGCATAGGCTAAACAAGAGTCTGAGAAATAGAAAGAAAGAAAGAGACAGAGCGGGTGAGGTAGTATAAACCACTGAATATAGTTTAGCATTTGCTACAGGAGGTTTAAACACTTACACATACACATACAAATACACTTAAATAGTTTAACCAAAGCATTTCGCACTTTAGCAAAAGAAACGAACAAAAAAAAAACAAAAAACAGTAACAGTAACAACAACAACAAAAATATATTATTAGAGGCAATGGCATAAACGGAAGTAGGCATGTGGCTAAACATTGTCAATGGCATACACACATACCAAGCAACATCATACATGTTCGCTTCTCTTCTTCTTGTTTTTTTTTTCAGTTACATTTTATATCACTAGGCATCCCATGTACACACATACAGATTATTTGTCTATTTGTTGCGTTTGCATCAGTATTTTGGTAGTTTGTATGTGTGTGTGTGTGTCTGTGAACTGGTGCGGTTGCCTAGGATGGTTGATTTTGTACGTATCTAAGTCTGTGCGTTTATGTTTTGTATGAAAATCAAAAATCAGCCACAAGGCAATTGGATATAATTTCTAATTATTCGCTTGAGCGCAAATAACTAACAGGCAAACACTCAACTACACAAAAACATTCATTTGTTCACAATACAACTTCTGTCCGTACACACCACCTACCTATTCAAATGTGCATGAATTTAAGTTTTTTTTTATTGTTTTTGTTGTTCTTTTTGTTTTTTTGTTTATTGCAATTTGTTAGAAAACAATCAAATGAAAAATAGAGTTCAGCAACATTTCAATTCATGTTTTTGTTGTGGCTTTTTTTTTTTTGTCAATAAATAAAATTTCTGCAAAACATCATGCACTCATCAAAGAAGAGAGCAAAAGATAGCAAATTTTTTTTAACAAGAATATCAACAGTTGTCCTGAGAAATATTATCCAAAGGAACGTAGTTGTTGAATGAAAGTAGGGTGAGATGTCTAAGTGGAGACAATTTTTCTTGCCTTACAATTATGTCGTTATTTTCACTATGAACAGTTTCAACTTGTTTAATTCTTTTCCAGCCATGAAGCCGCCGTTGGCTATTAGTTACTGTGTAGACAGACAGGGTTTGAAGCACGCAAGTCCGTGCTCTTCAAATCCTGGCCATCACAAGCAAAACTAAACAATAAAAAAATATTTCTTTCGAAGACTCAGCAGTTTTCTAATAAAAATCTTTGAGAATGTAAAAGTCGCCGTAGTCTAGTAGGTAGTGTGTTGACATATTAGACGTGAAACCTACATAGGTTCAAACCCCAGGTCAAACATCGAAACGAAAATATGAAAAAAAATATTTCTTCGGCCACTACCTCTCAGCAGATTTCTGGCAAAAACTCTGCGAATAAATAAAATTGCCATGAAAAGTTTCTCAGAAAATCTGTAATTCGGAGTCGACTTTAAACTGTAGGTTCCCGCCTTTCATGTCTAAAATTAACACACACAACATCAGTGGTGTGAGAAGCTATAATGTAATCTTGATTGTAATGTTTTTTTTTTGTCTTGAGCCGGAGGTGGTAATCTTCGAAAGATACTTTTGTTTCAACAAAAGCATGCACGATTCACCATCACTGGTGCCTACTTCCACTTCAACCACTCTCCTCCCGCGGGACTGCCGTAAGGTATTACTTCGCGGAGGGCTGGTTAGCTCGAAAGCTTTATCACACTAAGTCAAATTCAAATTTCGCCTCCGTTCCTCCAGTCTTCGGAGTTCTATCATTACTTCAGCCATTTTCTGGCTGTATTGGCTCCATAGCGTCCTAGAATTCAATAGCTCCTCCATGAGCCGGTTTGGTCCTAATCTAGTTTCTCCGGGCCATCTAAATCTGAGGCAGCATGTCAGAATATGCTCCGCATCTTCCTCTTCATCTACACAGTTTGGGCATATAGGAGAAGTATCATGCCCAAATCTGTGCAGGTACTTCCTAAAACATCCATGACCAGTTAGGAACTGGGTCACGTAGTAATTCAGCTCGCAATGTTTGTTCTCCATCCAAGGGGTTATAGAAGGGACAAGGTTAAATGTCCATCTTCCCTTTAAACTGCTCTCCCATCGTGACTGCCATTTGTGCATGGAAGTCCTTCTTTCCTCCGCTTTTATAGCTGCTGTCCGTTCTGAACACTCGAGACGGCGAAAATATATCCGCCGTAATTTGTCAAATCGGTTGTCTCCGTAATCTGGAGGAATATTATTCGTAATGTTGTTCATCTTGATTGTAATGACCAATTATGTATGTGTGTATGTATACATGATAGTATACTCAGCGTGTTTTAATTCAAAGACGTCTTCCTTGTCCTAGAATTTGCCAAACAATAACGTATAGGTATCATGACAACATATAACAAGACATAACAAGTATAACAATAAGTATAGGAATCATGAACACTTATTACTGCTTCTGAAATGAACGTAGTCTAGCAGGTAGTGCGTTGGCTTATTAGACGTAAAGCCGTCGTTCAAACCCTAGCTTGACATCAACAAAGCGAAACATAAAAAAAATATTTCTTCGGTGTCTTACTGTGTCAAAAAATACTCTGAAAGTAAACAAAATTGCCATTAAAATTCGGGTTCGAATTTTACCTGTAGGTCCCCCCCGCTCATGGATAAAATTAATACACACAACATGGGTGATGTGACAAAGTACATAGATCTTAATCCTGATTAAAATGTTTCAATGAACAAATAAGTAAGTAAGTAAGTAAGTAAGATAGAGTTGAAGAGAAGTGAAGATGTTAACATAAAACAGAAAAATGCTCAGGGAATTCCTTCAGATTCTAAGATGATTTCGGTAACGAGTGGAACTTATTATTTTAATTAATGACCGAGTGGACAACTGCATAAGCATTTTCTACAAGAAATTTGTAAAATTTTCTTTAATTAAGGAAAAAATTATGGTTTGCCTTACTTTTTCTTTACAATTTCTCGTACATTTCTCTTCATTTTTTTCTGTTCAATTTAAAGTCAAAGCCAACAAGTGGACAACAACAGCCACAGAAGGCAGTTACAACTACTACCAGCAAACGAACGAGTTAGTGAGTCTTAAGAGTCATTTTACCAGACAAGTGTCCTTTTGGCATCCTTCTGAAGTAGGAAGGCATGTGTTTATCTCCACATGACTGGAACCAGTTGTCTTTAATGGCAAGAAAAACTGGGTATTTTTCTTTTACTTTTGCTGCTGCTTCAATATTTTTTTCTTTTTTTTTTTTGCTGATCCTTTATCCAACTGTCGATAGTTATTATTGTTGTCGGCCATTTTTTTTTTAACTACAAATTAAAGTTTAAAAGCATGTGTGAGTGTGTATGTGTTTTTATATGTATGTGTAGAGGGTAGCAGTTTGTGAATAAAGCTTGCATTGTTAGACTCAGTTCAAATGTTTCTATTAAATTACAAGCTACAATTGCATATGGCCTCTAAGGGTGTAGAAAAGGTTAGGGTAGCAGCGGTTGTTATGCATGGAATTTTTGAAGGCAGAATTAATTGTAACTAACATGGTTGCTTCTATTTACTGGGAATAAGTTTTCCTTTTTTTAGATCTAAACTACCCTACTTTATATGTGAGCCTCCTCTAGTTCAACATTAGTGTGTGCGTTATAGTGTGTCTATATATTGTAAATTGTCGGCTCACAATTGTTAGCAACATGCTGTTGGTTTAGAATAATTTTATTTCTTTCATTTAATTTTTCTGTATTTTTTTCCTTCTTTTTTTGTTGCAATTTTTTTAAATGGAACTTCATTTGTGCTTCCAGACTCAATAACTATATATAGTACATACACGATGCTCTAAATGACTGAGTGTATGGGTGAGGCACAGTTGAATAAGTTTTTTGCAAAAAAACAACAGAAAAAAAATACCCACACGCTCAGAAAAAAAATCCAAAAATTTTTAAGCAAAAGTTTAAACAAAAAGAAAATAAGAAAATTGTTTAATTCTCTTAAATTCCAGATTTTCATTGCAAAAATAAAAGAAAAAAAAAATACAGACTTTCTTTGAAAAATCCTTATCAGGAATGTGAATAAAATTCGAAAAAGAAATTTAAATTCATACGTTTTTTCTTAATATTCTAATGGAATTAATGGGAATTTGTGAAATGAAAGTAATTCCAAAGAAATGAAATGTATACGATTCGTGTCGTGGAAGAAAGCAAAAATGAAACACCTTGACGTATGAGCATTATTTATAAGAAATTAAAAATTAATCATACGCTCTGCTGTTATGCAGACAAAGAAATGAATTGAATATTAATTAAGATATTAAAAGTGAAATTAAGTGCAACAAATTTGATTAATTAGATTAGAAAACAAAACAACAAATTCAGATTTAAAGTTGGTCACAATATTACACACTCAAATCGCTTGTTTTTTCCAAGAATTTGAATGAGAGAACAGAATGAAAATCATTAAACAGCACAAAAACCAAATAAGAAAGGTGAGAGCTGTCTTGTGACAGCTCTATTCTTGATACAAATACTAAAAATATTAAAAAATACATAAACAAAAATACAACAACAAACATCAACATAAAAAGAGGTAAACAAGTAAACAAAAATACAACAACAGACATCAACATAAAAAGAGGTTAACAAGTAAACAAAAATACAACAACAAACACTAAAAGAATAAATGTAAACAAAATACACAAATAACAATAATGAAACAACGATGTTTACATTTATAGAGATTTCGAGAAGGCGAAGCCACAAACATTCGTCTTCCAGAACATTCATCAGACTGTTTACCTTGCCATATAAAAGGCAAGGCAAAGCAGACAACTTGTGTCAGTAAAAATTCAGTCAGTCTTGTATAAAGACGCGGTGTGTTGCAAGAGAGTAATCGTGGTTTGAAGATCGCCGTTACAAAGATCTGTCGAACAATTGTCTAGTAATTGTTATTGTTTATGCAAAGGGTTTAAACAAAGGAATAACAAAGAAAAGCAATTGTTGTTGCATACATAAAGTTGTAAACAGTGGCACACAGAATTGTGCGAACAAATAAAGAATTTTAATTAAAACTAAACACAAATTTATTTTTATTTTATTTGCAATCTACGAGCTCATATTTTAAACGTTTTTAAAAGGCAAAAACGTAACAATAATTAAAAAATTTCAAATTTTCTTTACAAAAAGCTTTAATTTGAGGTTGATTTAATGATTTGACGATTGTAATACATTAAAGTAGTTAGTATTTCAAGTTTAGAATTAAAACACAGTACATGTTACCTTCTTTTGCTTCTATTTAATGCAACATTTTTCTCTGAGTGTATTAATTCTATTATTATTTGATTGCATCGAGGCAGGAGTTATTGAATTGATATTTTCGAAAAACAAGTAAATAAATACCGAGTAGAAAATAATATTTATGCTAACAACACAAGTTTTAGCATTAATTTGTATATCCCTGCCCTGACATTTGTTCAATAAACATATATTTTTAATGGATTTTTCTTTTCTAATTTAGAAAATAATAACGACAGCAAAAAAAACAATTTTGCCAGTTTCATATTTCATTCTCTTTTTCGTTGCCTTTAACTCTAGAACACTGGAATTTTCCAAGCCAAAGATAATATTCCTTGGTGTGAAATTTAAATCACTCTGTTGCTGCTTTCTGGGGTGATTAAATTCCAATGGAATTTCAATTTCAATATGAATGAATAATATTTAGTTTCCATCATTATATCTACTCCGGCCATGGCTTTGTGTTATTTAGTCACTGTTGTTTTTTAAAGTTCAATTTTTTTTTTTTGTTTCTTCACTTTACTTTTTCGTTGATTTATTTTTAAGTTGTTAAGAATTGAAAACAAACCGTTCCTTAGTCTGTTCGTTTTCAACATTATCACTATAACTATGGCAATGAGACTAAAGAAACTGAGAGAGAGAGAGAGAGAGAGAGAGCGAGAGAGAGAGAAGAAAAAGGGATATTTTATTTCACTAGATGTTATTCTGTTTCAGTTTGTTTGTTTTTTATTGATTCTGTTGTGTTTCTCTTCTCTTTATTTTCTGTCAATTGAAGCTGTGATTTTTCCAATTTGATAAACAGCAATTCAACTGTGATACTTTCCACAAATAACTCAAAAATAATACAAAACACACACACACACACAAATACAGATAAAAAGCAAAAGGCAATAACAATAATAACAACAACAGCACAGCTTAACAACAAGAATCAAAATACTACAGCAACAGCATAAAGAAAAAAACAAAAAAAAGGACACGGTTATGAAAAAAATGAAAAAAGTACTCATTGCATAAATATTATACACATACAATGTCTCTCGCTCTGTCTCTCTCTCCTTCTCTTTACTTTCATTTACTCCCGCTCTAATAGATTGAAAGAGTATTTGGTGTACAACAATATCTAACCACACAATGTCATGTTTCATATTCCATACCACACCATACCACACCATACCACACCACACCTCACCATTCAAATAAAGGGTGATTTTTTAGCTATTATCTTTATGGCAACACTGGTTTAAACAGCTCACGCACGTTTCGTGTTTTGTTTCACTGTCAAACATCTTCAGTTTGGTCTATAATTTAACCATGAATCGTCTTACAAACGAACAACGCTTGCAAATCATTGAATTTGTCATCATTGGACCGTACTTCTTCAAAGATGCTGCGAATCGTAACGTAACTGTGAATGGTGAGCTCTACCGTGAGATGATATCCAACTTTTTTTTGTCCAAAATGGAAGAGCGTTTTTTTTTTTTTTTTTTTGTAAACCAGCACTCAGGGGATGGGCCCTACTCATGCAGTGCATTGTACAGGTTTTTAGGAAAATGGGTTATAGGAAGGTGGAAGAGAGGGAGTAGTGTTTGTGGACATCTCAAGATGCGAACGGCAAGGAAACGATTTGCTGCTAGGTGACTATAAAATGGCCAGTGCTATACCTTCACCATTAGACAGTCTACAGCAATCGTCCACAAGAAGCCCGCACACTTCAGTTCTAGCTTCTCACACTACTCATGTTGTGTGTGTTAATTTTTATACATGAGTGGCGGGACCTACAGTTTAAAGTGGACTCCGAACGACAAATTTTATTGAGAAGCTTTTCATGGCAATTTTATTTACTCTCAGAGTTTTTGCCAGAAATCTGCTGAGAGGAAGTCGCCGAAAAAATATTTTCGTTTTGATGTCTGACCTGGAATTCGAACTCGGGCCTTCAGTCTGATAAGCCAACACACTACCTACTAGACCACGGCGACTTCAAGAGCTTGACTTGCATGACATGTGGTTTCAACAAGACGGTGCCACATACCACACAGCACGCGTAACAATGGACTTATTGAGAAGCGAGTTCGGTGAACATTTTATTTCACGTTGGGGACCGGTCAATTGGCCGCCTAGGTCGTGCTATTTAACGCCTTTAGACTATTTTTTGTGGGGCTATGTTAAAGCTCATGTCTATACAGACAAGCCCTCTTCAATTGACGCATTGGAAGACAACATTGAAGCATTTATTCGTGAGATACCCGCCGAAATTTTGGAAAGAGTATGCCAAAAATGGACTAAGCGGATGGACCATTTGAGGCGCAGTCGCGGTCAACATTTACATGAAATAATCTTCAAACATTAAATTATATGGACCGTACTATCGATTCAAATAAAGATTTCATGCATTTTTCTAAATTTTATGTGTTTTTTTTTTTTTGAAAAATTTTCCTATAGCTCTTAAAAAATCACCCCTTATAAATCTACACATAGTACAAGCATTTATGTTGTGTTATTTTGATTGTTTACTTTTTTCTCTCTCTCTCCCGGTGTTTTTTTTTTATTTTTGTATTTGTTATGCTGGTGTAAATGTCTTTCTCTCTTAATATATAAATGTATGTTGGTATCAGTGTGTGTGTGTGTTTATTTTTGTATTTATTTGCTTGCTAACAACACAAACTAATACTCCAAAGAGTACAAATAAAGAATAAAGATTTACATGTTCATTCTTTTGGAGTTCTCGTCTTCTGTTTTTTTTTTTTTGGGTTCACCCCTAATTTTTGCTCTTCAGTTGAGTTCATTCATGGGCTACCAAGAGATTTTTACCAAATGATTGTATTATTTATGGTTGGTTGTGTCAATGGATACTTTTTGCATGATTGATTTCGTTTTTTGACAATTACATACATACATACATACATATTATGTACACACAACAGCAGCTAATATAGACACACACACACACAAGCATAAATTTAAACACACAAATGTACATAGAAACGCAATCATAAACAAAAATAATCTTTTCAGCAACAATAAGTCGATAATCGTGTGATTATAACCGAACACTCACATACATAAATCCCTCAAGTAAGAGAAAGTCACACATATTAACACAAGAAAAAAAAAGATATGTTCCGTTTACAGAAAATTATTATTTTACGATAACGTGGGACAACAGAAACTTGTTAGCCGCTTAGCTGGCCAGGGTTAGTAGTACGCGGAGCTCGCAATGTCCGACAAAGACTACAAAGCAAAGGTATTCCGATTACATAGATACATTCATACATTCAACTTACAACACTTCAGTTAGGATTATGGACCTAGTTTCTCACACCACTTGTGTTGTGTGTAGCAATTTTATACATGAGTGGCGGCACCTACAGTTTAAAGTCGACTCCGAACGACAGAGTTTTGAGAAACTTTTCATGGCAATTTTTTATTTACTCTCAGAGTTTTTGCCAGAAATCTGCTGAGAGGAAGTTGCCGAAGAAATATTTGTTTTTCCTGTTTCGTTTTGATGTCTGACATGAGGTTTGAACCGTGGCCTTACGTCAGGTAGTGTGTTGGCTTATTAGACGTAAAGCCAGGGTTCGAGCCCCAGGCCAGACATCAAAACGAAATACAAAAAGTATTTCTTCGGCGATTTCCTCTCAGCAGATTTCTGGCAAAAACTCTGAGAGTAAATAAAATTGCCATGAAACGTTTCTCAAAAAATCTGTCGTTCGGAGTCGACTTTAAACTGTAGGTCCCGCCACTTATGTATAAAATTAACACACACAACATAAGTGGTGTGAGAAACTAGGTCAATAAACCTGACTGAAGGGTTGTAATGACCAATTACGTATGTATGTATGTTAAACTCGTTGGTGGCAGGTGGTTACGTGCCGTATTGCTAGAAGAGGAGCGACTCAGTTTTGTCTTTAAATTGCATGCCCATCGATCGCACAATTGCGATTCTTACGAGCTACTGTCCTTTTGGAAGGCATGCCAAAAGCCTCGGCATTCCGTAAAATGACTTCTGCAGGAGCTGTGAATCTAAGGAGGAGAAAGAGACTATCAGTGCCCTGCTCTTGCCCTAAAGAGACGGAGGTTTCTCGCCTCTCAAATTCTAACATCTTTGACAGAAGCTCTCTAACATAAAGATGGCCTCAAAAGCAAGTTTTATTTTGTACTCGGGACAGCTTCCTTTAGGGTATGTTTGATTGCCGAGTTGAACTGATTATGGCATCACATTGGGCCTAAGTGGGACCTCTTCCTTTAATGGCGGACCTCCAACTTTCCTAACCTAACCTACTACAATGGGTTCGTTTGGTATTACACTTGAATCTTTAACAGGACTATGGTGAGTAAACTATGGTGCTAACGAAACCTAGCGTGAGCTCAGCTTAACACGATAGAAGTCTTTGGAAAAAACTATTTCCTGGGGCTCACATAGTTACCACGTATAAGCAAAATCATGAAAGGCAGCAAAGACAACAATTACACAGCCCTGCATGGGTTTTGCAATAAGATGACTCCAGGTGTTTCCGAAAGCATTTTGCGCGCTGAACACGAATCTGGATTCAAAAACTTTCCATCACGTCAGGTTTTCAAGAAAAAGGGGGTTGAAACCACTAAAAATAGCGTTTTTGGCCATTTTTGAAAAATTGTAGGGCTAAACACTGACGTGCTAGAACCATCGCTATTGTCAGAAATTGACAATTGATCTTTGCTCTTTAAAATGAGCCCAAAGCCAAATTGATTGCATGCACCCTTAAAGTAGGGGGTCGGTTTATGTCAAGGGGTGCAAGCGAAAAAGAAACACATTACGGAGATCCTTAAAAATTAATCAGATTTACTTGAAAATTGTTACTCAGGGGTTTTTAGGGTAGCTGATTACATATCTACATTCAGATTTAAAAAATTCAAAATGGCGGATCCAATATGGCGGTAACAATTTTCAAGTAAATCCGATTAATTTTTATAAACCTCGACCGACATATTTGGATCCGCCATTTTGAATTTTTTAAATCTGAATGTAGATCTGCAAAATGCCTTCGGAAACAGCTGGAGCCATCTTATTTGCACAAAAAAAGTCTAAATTTGCAGGGCTGTGTTATTAACCACACATGCAGTAAAGATGAGAGAACCCCTTTAAAAAATAATTATGACGCAACAATGGCATGCAAATACTTTTACCAAACAATTGTCAACTACAAGTGCCTATCTGTCTGTCTGTTTGTCTGTCTGTGCATCTGTATATGAGGTAGCATAACATAATGATGCCAAATAATGTTGCAGCAATTTATAATATTTTTCAGGCTATTATTTGAACAACTGGTGCGTGTTCAAGTGTTGCTTCTTTTCTTGCTACTCACGTCTCTACCCATTCTCCAGTTCCCATTGTCGTTGCACAAAAAAAGACAAAAAAAAAAGAAAAAACTGAAAATAACTTGAAAATAATTTGGTTGAACAAGCAAAGTTAAACAATCTCTTACGCACGTTGCTATACTTGCGTTTACAGCTTATTAGGTGTTTACACAATGCAATTTTTTATGAAAAAGTTTTGGAGAAATTTTGTTAAAAATTATAAATTTTTTGAAAGCCGACTTTAAAATGTTGCATTAACGTTCCTCTACCTCCAACAACTGTGTCATGCAACACTAACCTGTGATGAGTATCCAATAGTATCCTAAAGCAGCAACAGAATATTAACGTTACTGTATTCACGTTAAAGTCCTCTAACGGTATTGCAATATGAAGTTGAAATTTAAGCTGACTTTTGATGATAGAGTTCGTTGCTGTATGACTGAAACAAAAAAGAAAATTAAAAACTGAATAAATGAATGAGCGAATGAGTGAATGAGGGAATGAATAATGTGCGCTGCGAATGTCAAAGTGAAAAAAAAAAATTTTAATGTTTCAACTCGACAATATGAGTAGGAGAAAGAGAGAGAGAGAGAGCAAGACAGAAAGTGTATTTGACAATACCAGTAGCAGTGCTGATAACAAACGTGTTTAATTTTTCAACATTTTCTAGTTGGTACGTAAATTTAAAAATTCAAGAACTTCGACAATGAAAATGAGTTGAAAAAAACACATTTTTTCGATAAAAAAAAAAACAGAAATGGAAAGAGAAACATTAGGTGATAAAATGCAGTGTTTTCTCTTGTCTTGTTTTTCCATGAACATTGTATTTTAGCTGCTGGTGGCATAGAAATAACGACAGGTGAACACATTAGTAAGCAGATCCTTTCTTTATAATCCTTTGAAGTTTCTCTTAAGTGCATACGTTTAAAAGATGCTTTGCTGTTGCAGTCGATAACAACTAATTAGCAACAAAGCAAGAAACAAAAAGAATTCCCACATATCCTCTATAGAAGCGTAAATAGGCTGCCCAATCTCACATAAAAATAAAAACATTTGTTTGAATCATCAATTCTAATTTGCTGCCCTCAGCTGTTGGATTATTTTTTGAATATCACAGGTACACCACCACCTACCAGCCGTGGATTGTTTGCATGCTCTCTAACAAATTGTATTTATCTTTAAGCTTCAGCGGTCGTTAATATGTGTAGAAAAAGAAACCAAACACAGTGAGAAAGCAGGGTAGGTGCAGTGAGTAAAAGAAAAATATTTAAACGTATAACCACCAGTGTTTGCGGACGTTGGCAACAGCAGCAACAACAGCAACAACAGCAACAACAATGACAATAGCAATAGCAATAGCAACTCCAAAATGTATTATTGTTTACTGGCAACAAACAAGCCAAGCCAACAAGACAATGAATTGCAGTTGTAGCTACAGCTGCTGTGTTGTTGCAACATGGCTTTTGTAAAATAGATAAGACAGGTTCTTCTACAATGTCTACACTTTTCTACACGGCATCCGTTAAAATTCTAAACGAGTAAACAAACAGAGTCCGGGATGAAGCCAAGCCAAGCGGGGGCTGTAAAAGACAATTGTTTTCTGTTTTCAGGTTTTTTTTTCATTTTCTTTCCAATTTAGAAAGAAAAGAAAGTCTACAACCTCATGCAATATGGGTTCAGAGCTTTTGGCCATCACAACATATATGTGATGTTATTGCTATTGTTGTTGTTGCTGTTGTTGTTGTTATTTCATTTGTTATTGTGTCGCATGTGTATCTTTCACATTTAGAAGCACTTTAACCGTAAATTGTTTGCATTTGCATTGCAGCTCTCAGTGCCACATTCAAGTGCTGCTTCAAGTACCATCTTCTTCTTGTTCTTGTTATTGTTGTTGTGTCTCTGTTTTCTGTTGAACTTTTTAATTTTAGGCCCAGGTTTTGTGTTTTTTTCTTTTAACGAAGACACTTTTCAAGTATGATATTCCAAACAGGGGTCGTGTGTTTCACTGCATACTTCAGTGTTCTTTATAAAAGTGTCTCTCACAATATCTCTTGCTCTCTCGCTCTCGCTGTATGTGTGTGTGTTTATGTTTTTAATCATTTTTAAATATGGTACCCCACTTAGGCTTGCTTTTTAACACAAAGTTTTTGTTTTTCATATGCATGTTTGTGGCGTGGGTCTCTTTTGTTATTTAGAATGTCACTTAATGTTGTCACAACATGTTGTGACATGAGGAGGACTTTGTTCATAACAAACACTCTTCAGTCGAACGGTCTTCATCAGAAATGCTTTTCATCCCTCTTCGTGTATTTCTTATGAAGTTTGTTGTCTGAAACACTTCATTTGAGAAATTAGCTGAAGACGAGAGGACCTTGGCATCAACTTTAATTAAGTGAAGCAAATACTCTCTCTCTCTCTCTCTCTCTCTCCCTGAGTATCTTCAAATATTGAATGTTTTAATATTTATTAATACAAATACAAAAACATCAATTAAATTAGAAAAATTTTATCGATTGGAAAACGTTGATATTTTTAATGAACTTCAGTTCTCTCACATATACATACCAGAGATCAGCAATGAATCGTATTTTCGCTACTCATAGGTACTTATGAAATTTTGAGTGTAAGTGAGTCAAGAGTATTAAAATTCAACTACTCTGATTCATTCGTACTCGCTACAACATTGATTTATAAGTATAGGTTGCAATGAGTATGAGTACAACGTTGACATCAAACTCACAACATTCGAATCATTGTTTGATTCATACGCCTACTCATTCAGATTTATAAATTTAGAAAAATACTTATAATACTTCGAATGATTCGAGTCACTCGAGTAGTTATTGTTGCATTTACAAAAGAAGAGAAAAGAAAAGACAAAGGCAGCAGGCAGCAGGCAAAGCACACACACAACCTTCTAGCGAGTATTGTGGTGTTCGTACTCGAATCATACTTATTTTGTGCTTCGTGTATATGTTGAATCATGGAGAGTCGAAATCAACAACATCGTGCGTATTGTTAAGTATGAGTACGATGAGTATTTCTAACTTTGAATATGAGTAGTATGAGTATGATATTAAAATAAGTATGAATGCGTATAAGTAGCTGAAATTATAAGTATGACTCGAATCTACTCATCGTTTTGAATACTCGTTGCTGATCTCTGATACATACATAATTCGTCATTACAACTCCACAGTCAGGATTGCGATCTAGCTTCTTCTTCTTATGTTGTGTGTGTTAATTTTATACATATGTAAGTGGCGGGATCTACAGTTTAAAGTCGACTCCAAATGACCGATTCCTGAGAAACTTTTCATGGCAATTTTATTTACTCTCAGAGTTTTTGCCCGAAATCTGCTGAGAGGAAGTTGCCATAGAAATATTATTTCATATTTCGTTTGTTGTCCGAACTGGGGTTTGTAATAAAGTAACACACTACCTACTAGGCTACAGCGACTTTTCTCACATATACTTCCACTTATTATACGCTGTACAATTAATCTCTTAACTGTGGGTTGTAAGCTGGCTAAGACAGATCTCTTTCCAACTTTTAATGAGCTTCAAAGTAATCCTAATCAAATCAAATACATTTGTTCTTAGACTGCATTCAACTTCTTTACTTAATTCCTTCCTTATTCATTTATGTCGTAGAATTCTTTGTAAAATTTCGATTCATTCTTAGGCTTCCAGGTTATAGGGATGTCGTTGTTCCTGATAAACTATCAAAGACGACTATGGAGCTCTTAATTTCTGGCATATTAATGATAAAATGCGTATCCTGCGTATGTTATAATGTCTACTGAACTATTTAAATAAGAAGAAAACTAAATACAGGGTGGCTGATATGTATTGCAACCAATTTCAGGTTGTTATCATTTGTAAACCGCTCGTCTGACAGCTGACAGATTTATTCCAGTGACAGTTCATTTTATTATTTACAAGCTTACAAAAGCATTTTGATCTATTGCATTCAGAAAAAAAGTTATTCGTGATGGAATTCAAGCGTGATAGCGTGTTGCTTTATATTTGGCTGGAAAACCACAGGTGGCTATCGTTAGAGCCCTCCAGCATTTAAATGTGAATAAATCTTTTGCTTTTCGTACCATTGCTCGTTACCGTGATACTGGCAGTGTTGCATCGCGTCCAAAAAGTGGACGAAAAAAACGGTAACAACACCAGAAATGATCCGAAAAGTGAAGGCCAGATTTGATCGAAAACCACGCCGCAGTGGTAGAAAAATTGCTCGTGAGCTGAACATATCGCGAGAACGGATGCAACACATATTGAAAAATGAACTTGGACTAAAGCCATTGAAGTTCCAAAAAGTGCAAGAGCTCACCGATGGACAAAAAAAAGTTAGACTGGAAAGAGCCAAGGAGTTACTTCGCTTGCACGAAAGTGGCCAGTTACCGAATTTAGTTTTCTCCGATGAGAAGCCATTCCAAATTGAGCAGTTTGTGAACAAACAAATGATCGGGTTTACTTGCCAAAGAGGTCAGCTGAAAATTTACACCTGCGATTGGCCACCAGAACTCAAGCGCCGCCGATGGTAATGGTGTGGGCCCCGCTCGTATTCATCGACCGTGGGGTCAAAATAAATGCCGAATATTATCGGAAAAATGTCTTAAAGACAGTATTGAAGCCCTGAGCAGACAAACATTTCGGCCGCAGACATTCCAATAGGACTCAGCACCACCGCACTCAGCACGCGTCAACCAAGAATGGCTTAAGAAGGAGGTTCCTCGCTTCATTTCTACCGCACAATGGCCACCAAAATCTCCGGATCTCAATCCGTTGGACTTTTGCGCCTGGGGCATTTTGGAGAGTAAGGTTCTCACTAAAAAATACCAAAGTGTCGATCATCACAAGACGGCGCTTCGCCGGGAATGGGCCAAAATACCGCAGAGCCACTTTCGTGCAGCCTGTGATGGCTTTGTCGGCCGTTTGAAGGCCATAATTCGTACCAAAGGTGGCCAACTCGAACAAATCTAAACTGATTCTAAAATTTTATGTTATTTCCAACATTTTTTGCTTTTGAACAATAAAATTAAAAAAAAAATTAAAAAAATATAGCGCTTTACTTTATTGCATTATATATCAGCCACCCTGTATGTTCTCTCCTTGAATCGAATGGATATCCAATGCACTATTGCGCTCCTCAAAGACCACTTTCACTTCATGGATCAATGCCCAACTTTAGCTAAGAAAAGTCTGATGTTCATGACCTTTTATCTTCTGCCGCTTTTGCCGTCTACATATTCTCGCTTAAGTGTGCCCTTATCCTTCACCACCTATGCTTTTAATCTTACAGGCTGGGACCTGAAGACGATATTAAGATTGGAAGATGGAATTTCTGTAAAAAATCGATTTCTATGTTGGTTTCTAAGGCTGTTTATGTCTGGAGACATAAACTGGTTGGAAAAGAAACCAGACGACACTTTTATAAGGGTTTTCGCACAATCCGACCATACCCCTAGATTTTCGATCAAAAAAATGCAAAATGGAACCATCTTGAACCATCATTTAAGCTTTTTCATCGATTAGAATGCTACTTGGATGGTCAATGACACAACTTGATGGAATGATTTCCTCTTAGAAAAGTTTCGTATACAAAAAATTATTTGCTAGCCATCAACAATTTTCATTACAGCTTAAAATAATTAAAAAAAAATTAAAATAAACTGTCCATGTTAATATCATCCCCTATCGATTTTGTGTTGCATCTTAATGAAAATTTATTTCATTTTCTCCTACATAACACCCTCTCCAACCCCATAGTTAATTAGAAAATCGTGATCCCCATGGCAAACATCATAAATCTTTAGTGAGAGTGAAAAAACGAAAGAAAGAAAAGAGAGACAAGGAATAACTTTCTCATAAATTACCTTTTCTTAACCACCCCCCTGACCCCCACCACATACTTTCAGCAGGTAACTCTTTCGTTAAAATCTATTCTTTTACTTGTTTCAAGTTCTGCTTTTAAGTTCATTGCTCGCTCAATGAGAACGTTGTTCTTAAAGACACAAAATGTTGTCAACGTTTCTTTTCCGTCTTTTCGTTTTTTTCCTTGTTTTTTTTTGTTTTTTTTTTTTGTATTTTTGCAGGTGAATTATAAATAAGACAAGTGTATGACTGGATAGCAGGTTGGCTGACTAGCGGGCTAAAGACTTAACAGGAGTGCCTTTAGTGCCACTGCCATTACAATGACTGTCGCTGGCTCTATCTTTTGTCAACGTTGCTGTTACTGTTGCTGGTGCTGTGTTGTCATTGTCTTGTTGTTGTCAGATTTTTTTATTTCACTTGCACTTGCAGGGAAGTATTTGTTGGCACTGCAGCTTAAAAAAAAAAGAAAATACAATACCTTACAACAACAACAACAATAACGTTGACGATGACGACAATAATAATAATAACGATACCAAATTGTTCAAAGTTTAAGTGGAGGAAGCTACAGACACAGAGAGTATTTATGAATTGCTTACCTTTTATAAACAACACCAACGGCAACAGAGACAGCAACATCTACTTGCAACACTTATTTAAGCTAACCCTCCCCCCTATACCCTACAAATGATGAACATAATCCTCTGTACTTTAAAGTGGCGATACATTTTCTCCTTAACTTGGAAGCTTTTGTCGTAAGAGGGTGGCAGCAGTTGTGGGATGTGTTCAGCGTATTATTTCGTTCATTTCATTCATTTTGTTCATAATAAGCAGTCTACTATTGGAATTTTAATCGCTTATTATGAGGAGTCTTTTGTTTGCTTCATTGGTTTATATTTTGTTAAATTTTTTTGTTTAATTTTTTTCTGCTTTGCTAGTACCTGGTAGCGGGTGCTGGCTGCTATTCTTCATGTACAATGGCGGCTATTAAAGCGGCTCAGAGCTTGGCAGAGAGAGAGAGTGGAAGTTGGCCGTTATTGTCAAGTATGTGTTTATTATAATCCGCTTAACAGCATTTCATCATTTATTTGCCGTTCTATTTTAACTAAAAGTCAATGATTTAAAACAGTTTGTCACAGCCATGATATTCTATTCCATACACTGTGTACGTCTCTTAAAAGTGAAGATTTTAGAACGTAGTGTGCTTGAAATTCTTATAGGCCACTTAGTGTTAAACCGAATAAGATTTCTTTTCAAGAAAATTGTTTTCTTTTATAGAAGTTGACCAAAAGAAAAGCTACCAAGTGTAAAATTGCATTAAATTTGATGGAAATCAATACTTGTTGTAAAAAAACAACAAATGCTAGGTATTGTTATGGATTTCATTATCATTTTTAAATAATTTTTTACAGAAAAGCTACTCAAAAATAATGTAGAAAATATTGTTTAAAAATTTAAGAAATTGTATATTGAAGTCTGATGATTGTAGGTCATTCAATAAATTAACACGTTCACGCCGGCGTTTTTTTTTTTTTTTTTTTTTTATAAATTTTATTTATTATTCGGTTACAAAGCAATTCATTATATCATCCTAAAGATACCTCTGCGCCGTATAGGCATTATAGAGGTGAGTTAGCAATAACATCCTAACAACAGTTTAAAAGATGTAAGCAAATAATGAAAATAATTTAAATAATTAATTTAAAAGATAATAATAATAATAATAATAATAATAATAATTACATGCATTTGGATATAATATTAAAAATAAGAATAAAGATTTTTTATCGAAACTTCAAAATTTTTAAGGCAGTAAATCTTCCAAGTTACCTAGCAAAAATTTCTTTAACTTTGTCTTAAATAATGAAATGTTATTAATTGATTTTACGGACTCTGGCAAGTTGTTAAATTCCCGACTACCAATATATTCAATGCGTTGCTTAGTCATCTCAAGCCTACAGCGAGTTAATACTAAACTCGTACTATTCCTCGTAAATATCGTATGTTGGTTACGCGCAAATTTTATGGTGTGATGACCAATATTGTTCAAGGACTTAAACACAAAACTTAAAAGTTGATACTTGTATATTCCACATATTGGCAAAATCGTTTTCGAAACATTTCTATATAGTGATATAGTTGAGTACCTTTGAGGAAGGTTGTACACTATCTTTAGAGCTTTGTTTTGTATACGTTGTAGGGATTTTAGTTCATTTGTATGTTTACAGCCATACAAGATGGTTAAATATCCAAATTGGCTTTGTATCAATGCATTGTAAATCGATAGTTTTGTATTTTCATCAAATTTATGTTTGAACTTGTAGAGTATTCCAATCGCCGAACTTATTCTGGACCTAAGATATTGTATATGTATGTTCCAGGAAAGATTACTTTGCAAATGTATTCCTAGATAATTTATTGAAGAAACTTCCTTAATTTCGGTACCATCTACCCTTACACTGAAATTTTCATTTGGGCAATTAGTTGGCCTAAATTTAACCAGCTTTGTTTTATTAGTATTCAAAATGAGTTTATTTATTTTAACATATTCAACGATTAACGCTGCATCTCTTTCAATGTAGGCCTTAGCCACTGTGTCATATTTATATGGGTAAAATATGCAAATGTCATCAGCATACAGAAAGAGTTTTCCATTCAAATCAAGGTGAATAATATCATTTATATACAAAGTAAACATTAATGGACCCAATACACTGCCCTGCGGTACACCATGATCCACGCTACCAATAAAGCTTTTTTCCTTATTTATCTGAACAAATTGTTTTCTATTTGTTAGATAACTTTCAAATAGATCCAGTTCGCGATTACGAACTCCATATAGACTTAACTTTTCAAGTAGAATGCCATGGTCAACAATATCGAATGCCTTCGTAAGATCAAAAAATAATCCTACGACACCACTGTGCCCATCATCTAAACCTTTACATATATAATTAACTACATTTGACACAGCTTCCTCCGTTCCACAACCTTTTCTAAATCCATACTGATAATCATTTTAATTCATGGTTGTCGCCTGCGGGCAGCTGTTATATTTGTAAGACGATATTAATTATAATTGTTATTAAAAATAAATGCTTTTAATAGAACGTGGCTCTCGGGTATTTTTTTCGACAGCCGAAGTGTTAAAATCTAAATATTTGGTATTACGTATCGTCTAATAACTTGATCAATTGCAGTTAAGTGCGGGCCACCCGATAAGGCGGTCTAGTGCGGACCACCGGTGGTACGCGCCGGCGTGAACGTGTTAAAAATGACCTGGTATTATTGATAAAGTACAATTACCTAACATACTGTTGCGTTTTTACATTTTAAAAACGTTTAATATATGAGCTCGTAGATTGCAAATAAAATAAAAATAAATTTGTGTTTAGCTTTAATTAAAATTTTTTATTGTTCGCACAATTTTATGTCCCACTGTTTACAACTTGATGTAAACAACAACAATTGCTTTTTTTTGTTATTTCTCTGTTAACACCCTTTGCATAAACAATAACAATTATTAGACAATTGTTCGACAGATCTGTGTAACGGAGATCTTCAAACCACAATTACTCTCTTCAAACACACCCGGTCTTCACACAAGACTGAACTTCACTCACTCACTCGCCTGCTTTGACTTGCCTTCTATATGACAGGGTAAACAGCCTGATGATTGTTTTTGAAGGCGAAAGTTCATGACTTTGTCTTCTCTAAATCTCTATAATTGTAAAATCTTGTTTACATTTATTATTGTAGTGTTGTTTACTTGTTTAACATTTTGTTATGCTGGTATTTGTTGTTGCATTTTTGTTAATTTGTTTACAATATTTTTATGCTGGTGTTTGTTGTTATATTAAGTAGTACGATAATTTGTAAACAGGTTTTTCTAGCTTTTGTTTACAATTTTAATGTTAAGCAATGTAAAAGCAAAACACCAGTATTTAATTTTCATAACAATACGTACATAAATGGTGATTACAACCCTTCAGTTTGGATTACCATCTCTAGCTTCTCGTACCACTTATGTTGTGTGTGTTAATTTTATAAATGAGCGGGGCGACCTCCAGTATAAAGTCGACAACGAATGACAGATTTCTTAAGAAACTTTTCATGGCAATTTTTTATTTACTCACAGAGTTGTAGGCAGATTTATGCCTACAGGAAGTCGCCTAAAAAATATTTTTCTTTTCATGGCAAATTTTTTTTACTCACAGAGTTGTAGGCAGATTTCTGCCTACAGGAAGTCGCCTAAAAAATTTTTTTTTCATCTTTTGTTTTGTTGGAGATATCTGGCCTGGGGTTTGAACAGTGACCTCACGTCTAATAAGCCAATAGACTACCTACTAAGCTATGGCGACTTCAAATCGAATTTTCTGATAATCATGCCAAATACAATCTTAGCTGTCTTAAAAGTTTTTATTTTAGACAACTGTAAGGTCTTCACATTACAAAATTCTTTGAATACAAACTTAATAACTGTCTCGGCTTGTTATTGACTGCTATTGTGTCTTCCTAAAATAATTTCCATAATGTAAAATACTACTTAACCCTGAATTCAATAAATATTTAAGTGGATCTCAATGGCCAACCTAGTGGTGTCCCTACCAGAACATAACTAGTCAAATAACTAGTTATTTGACCGTCAAGTATAACTTATAAAGTAGTCACAACTTCCCATCAAGTTATTAAGGGCAATGTGAAAAACTTTACGTAAACATTCGTGTACATGTGATTTTGCTTCTCTGTCTAACATATGAATTCTTTGGACTGTAAAACATATATCTAACCTGCTCACTCTTTCGCTTTTTGTAAGTTACAAATGACTGTTTGAATAGTTACAGTTGACTAGTTATTTAACTAGCCACAGTTGACTAGTAATTTTACTAGTTAAACGACTAGTCATTTTACTAGTTAAACGACTGGTCATTTTACTAGTCATTTGACTAGTCAACTGTGACTAGTCATTTGACTAGTTAAACTTGATGAGTAAATAGACATACTTCAAGGTCTGATCTTTGCGAAAGAAAAATGTTTTTTGTTTTCATATATTTTATTTTATAATTAAAAAATGAATTTAAAAAAACATAAAATAAAATACAAAACATTAAAATAATAATACAAAAATAAACACAAAATAATTCAGTAATAAAATAATTTTTTTGGGCTTTGCAGCGGCTGCACTCTTGGCTTGGCCTTTTTGGCTGGTTTAGCTTTAACAGTACCAGTCTTCTTTACGGTTTTTACCTTAGCCTTTTCTGTCTTCTTCTTCTCAGCAGTTTTTTTTGGCGGCAGATGGATTTTTACCAGGACCTGCCTGTTAGCGGCACTAGCAACCTTCTTCTTTTTGTCAGCAGCAGCCTTTTTCTTTTCAGCAGTGGGTTTCTTTGCTTTGGGTTCCTTTGAAGCAGCAGCTGACAATTTGAATGAACCAGAAGCACCCTCACCTTTAGTTTGGATTAATTTTCCACTGAAAACAGCACTCTTCAAATATTTCTTAATGAATGGAGCCAATTTTTGGCCATCTACCTTATATGTGCTGGTGAGGTATTTCTTGATAGCTGGCAAAGATGAGTGGATGCTAATAAAATAAAAGAATAATTTTAGGTATATTAAAATTTATGCAATAAAATAATAATAATACTTAACTTTTTGGTTTCCACGTCTTATTTTTTAACACAAAGAATACAATTAAAATTTTCGTCATAAGACGCTAAAAATTTTTGTTTTCAAAGCCTACTACAACCGAATTTTAAAAATTCATAAATTTGCAGCGCATTTGACACTCAACATTAATGTGCTTTTGATGTATTAAGAAATACAACTCTAAAACATAAAAAGTCAAATAAAAATTACATATGTAGTAGTAAGTAAGTCTTGTATGTATTAGTTTCGGTTATTTATTTCTTGTAGGGGTCTGTTTAATCAAACAAACAATAACAACAACTAAATGAATATTTTTCCAAAAAAGAAAAGAAAAATTCTTGGAAAAATTGCAAAGCAAACCTAAAAATCTAAGAAAGTCTTACTGACAGTGTCAACTGATACAACAACAACACTACAACAGTAATGCCAGCCACGTTATCAGCAACATTAACAGCCGGGTTGTAACGATAAGCCTTAAAGGTTTCTCGACAAACAGGCGATAACACAAGCAACAGAAATAAAAATGCGAAAAACCAAGACTAAGAAAAGTCAGCAAAATAGTGAGTGACTGGATTAAAATCTGACTGGCAAGGGAAAACAGGAAAACTACAAACTTTACATCGACGTTTAATAGAGTAATAGACACACACACACACACACAGATAACTGATAAAAGTTTTCCTAAAAACATATAAGAAACGGGAAGGGGAAAGCAAGCAATTGAGCAGCACGCAGAATCAACAGAAGAAACAAAAATCGCAAACAGATTGAAAAACTAAGAAATAATTTTAGTTTTTCTTTTTATGTTGTTGTTTTTGTTTTTTTCGTTTGTTTTTTTCACTTTCAACGCCAAGACCAACAAGAATTTAGAGAAGAAAAAAATTGGAAATTGAACGCCAACAACAAAAAAAAAATGTACTCCAGCCTTTACTCTGTTTACACGCTGTAAAGCAATCAAAAAGAAAAAAATGGAAGAAGAAATGCGTTGAAGGTAACGTTGTTATTGCAGTCCAGAGGTAAAAACAGCCATATTGACTGCATGTACAAGTTATTTGTTAAAACGGTAATATTTACAAACACAAGCGCACAAAAAGCAAAGGAAAAATTGTGGAGAACAACTACAACAATTGATATTGCAACCAAGGCGAACAAACAAACAAGCAAACAAACATAAAAACGAAACTGCAAATGTCCGAACAAGCTAAACAAACACAATTACACCATTTCTAGCAGTAAAAATTGTGAAGTTTTTTGCAACTCACTTTGGATCACCCTTTATATCTCTTGAAGGGAGAATTTAAATTTTCAGAAATTTTTTATCTGATCTTCTAATATTCACTGAAGGCAACCGATTGAGATATATGTACATACGTTCAATATAAGCCGACACTTATAACGTATTGTCTCTCGCAGAGATCAGCAATGAATCGTTTTTTCGCTACACATAAGCACTCATGAAATTTTGAATATGAGTGAGTCAACAATATTGAAATTTAACAATGTACTCTGATTCATTCATACTCACTACAACGTTGATTTATAAGTACAGGTTGCAATGAGTATGCGTATAACGTTGACATCGAACTCAAACCATTCAAAATATGTTTGACTCATTTAGATTCATACTCATTTAGATTCATAACTTTAGAAAAATATTTACAAATGATATGCGAGTGACTCGAATCATTCATCAAAATTTATAGTCTTAGTTGTTGTTGCATTTACAAAAAAAGAAAACATACACATAAGCAAAAAAGACACACAACCTTCTAGTAAGTATTTTAGTGTTCGTATGCGAATCATACTTATTATTGTGCTTCGTGTATATGTTGAGCTATGGCGAGTCGAAGTCAACAACATCATACATGTTGTTAAGTATGAACATCGTGAGTACTACAAACTTTGAATATGAGTAGAGGTTCCATGATATTAAAATAAGTATGAATGCGTATACAACCGTACATACATACTAGTACATAATTGGCCACTACAACCCTTCAGTCAAGATTACAGCGTACCTTCTCACACCACACATGTTGTGTGTGTTAATTTTATACATGAGTGGCGGGATCTACAGTTTAAAGTCGATTTCGAAAGACAGATTTTTGAGAAACTTTTCATGGCAATTTCATTTACTCTCAGAGTTGTTGCCAGAAATCTGCTGAGAGGAAGTCGCCGAAGAAATATTTTTTTTTTTCATATTTTCGTTTTGATGCCTGACCTGCGGTTTGAACCGAGGCCTTAAGTCTAATAAGCCAACACACGACCTACTAGACTACAGCAACTTGAATGCGTATAAGTATCAGAAATTATGAGTATGATTCGATTCTACTCATCTTTTTGAATACTCACTGCTGATCTCTAGCCTACAGGTTATGAAGGCATGAATCACCCAGAGTCACAAATCGTATCATCTGAGAATAAAGGCGGATACTGACAGTATGCCTAATGTACGACTTCGAAAATAATTTCTTTGATTGAAGTCCAACTTTCTTGGTAACACGAATTCTTTGCGCAGATGTCCCTGGGGGATTTGTTGCTGCACAAACAAGGAGATGGCTTCTACAGAGAAGAACCAGAAATCAAACTATGCTTTCGACTACCGGACCATAATACGGTGTATTTCAAGCGGAAATAAGTGCGATTAGGGAATATATGATCTGGGTCACTGATAATTAGATAAGCTTGCCTTACAGGGATTTCCAAATGTTCACGATAGTCACGTGTCAATTAGGGAAATAACATCCAGTCATACAGGATCAAGAACTGTACCAGAAAAAGGGAAAGCAATTTACAATTCCACTTGGCCAACGCTCTACCCGCTAGACTACGGAAACTTTAGTTGAACCGAATAGGGGCATTGGATTACAGAGTATGCGGCAAAGACATCGAAACTAAGGAACACTTTGTATGTCAATGTCCAGCTTTTGTAAGATCTAAAGCCCAACATTTTAGGGAACACACTATACCAGACATAATTTGACATTTTGGACATTTTTTGATTTCATATTTCTTTCCACAAATGGAGTTCAACTTCAAGATATTTTGGTTAATATTCCAAAGGACCAAACGAACATGTGTAATTATCTAAATCTGTTACACGTTGCTATAAATAATTCGAGAGGACTTAATCAAATCTTTCACTTCCTACAGGAAATGGTGTTGAAAATATTGTTTTACTTTCACAAGCATAGCTGGTGGTGGTGGTGGAGTGTAGTAGACCAACAAAATATTTGTTCGCACTTTTTTTTCCATATGCATTTATAAAAATAACAGACTTTAAAAACAACAACAACAACAAGAAAACATTGAAATAGAGTTAAAAGCAGAAAAGGAAATCAATAAAGAAAAGAGAGAGAATGAAGAATGGAAAAATTTACTTAAAAGCAGAAAAACGAAATGCGGTTACAGCAGTTGGTTTTGCTTGGTTGTTCTTAATTTTTTTTGTTTTTTCCTGTACTAACTTACCTCTGCTCGTTCTTCTTCTACTTAGAGATCCAGCATAGAACCAAATATAGTGAAATTTTGAAAACTAAAAAGAAAAAATTGAAAAATAACTCCGACTTATAGAAAGAAGTAAATATTTATGTGTGTGTGAGTGCAGACATTTCATTCCAGATAAAGTTTTCGAGTACGAACGATTCCTGTTTTTCTATTTCATTTTTCTCTGGCAAGTATGATGATTTAAAGCCAAAACTTTTGAATATCATGCGAAGAGCAGACAAATTTTTCAACAATCGATTCCCTTTTTTTCTTTTGTTCTTTTTCTCTTTCAACGCTTTAAAGGAATTTGGAGTGAAAATGAATATTTAAATAGACTTTAATTTTTAAAAATAATTTCTGAGTAATTTTTCAGATTAGTAGTCTAGTAGGTAGTGTGTTGGCTTATTAGATGTGAAACTGTGGTTCAAAGCCTGAACTAAACGAAATTTGACTTCCTCTCAGATGTATTCTGACAAAATCTCTGAGAGTAAAACCAAATTAGTATGAAAAGTTTCTCAAAAATCTGTCGTTTAAAGTCGGCTTTAAGCTGTAGGAAAAAATTAATACACACAACATGCGAGGTATGAGAAATTAAGTCGTAATCCTGACTGAAATGTTTGTAATGACCTGTTAAGTAAGAAAGTTTATAAGTCTACTGTAGAAGTCGTATATATTCTCCTTATATTTGCAAATACATGGAACGGATATTGGCGTTTAGTCTGCTCGTTTAAAGCGGTGTTAACATAGCTGTGCAAGCAAGATGGTCTGTTGAACCAAAAAGTAAGGAGTGCGCACAAAAAAAAATGGGCCTACTTTTAAGCTTATAACTTTTATCATAATTGAAAAATATGAATACCGTTACATTGTTTTCGTTAGTCATCTGGTTCAAAATCCACGTGCTAAATGTCATTGCAATAGCAAAATTAGTTTTTTGAAAATGGGCACCCAACAAGAATGTCGTAAAAAAATAATTGAAATTTTCAATGCCGTTTACAAAAAACGATTGCTAGGCTCGCAGGTGTTAACCAAAAAACAGTTTCTAAGGTAATACTTAAAACAATATAAGGAGTCTTTGAGTATTGAGAGAAAGCGTGGAAGTGGAAGAAAAAAAGGATTTGCCGACCAAAACAAAGCAAGTAAAATAATACGTATTTTTCTAAAACACCCTAACATGTCTGGAAGCAAAGTGGCTCAAAAAGTTGGATGCTCTGAGACCTTTGTCAGAAAAAAATTTAATACACAAAAGATTTCAAATATTATTTACTTTAATTGAAATATAAAACGAAAAAAATCCGCCACTTAGTTTTATTCCTATAACGAAAAGTGTAAGTCCAGATTTTTTTGTGCGCACTCCTTAGTTTATTATCGTAGATTGCAAATAAAATAAAAATAAATTTGTGTTTAGTTTTAATAAAATTCGTTATTGTTTGAACAATTCTGTGTACCACTGTTCACAACTTGATGTAAACAACAACAATTGCTTTTCTTTGTTATTCCTCTGTTTACACCCTTTGCATAAACAATAACGATTACTAGACAATTATTCGACAGATCTTTGTAAGGGAGATCTTCAAACCACGATTACTCTCTTCAAACGCACCGCGTCTTCACATAAGACTGACTGGACTTTTACTAACTCCGTCGCCTGCTTTGCCCTGCCTTTTATATGGCAAAGTAAAAAGTCATTATTGTTGTTTGTGTATTTTGTTTACATTTATTCTTGTAGTGTTGTTGGTATATTTTTGTTTACTTGTTTACCCTTTTATGCTGGTGTTTGTTGTTATATTAAGCAGTACGATAATTTGTAAATTGCAGTGATTTGTTTTTGTAGCTTTTGTTTATAATTTAAATGTAAAGCGATGTAAAAGCAAAACACCAGTACCTAGATTTTTCATTTTTGTATCAATAATAAGCTCGTCATATGGTATTACATGCTTAATACTATATAAACATAAATACATACCACCTCTCATGCATGCATGATGTAATCATTAAATTGTATTTTTAATTAAATGTCAACCAAATCACATTTGATTTGTCATAATGATTTCAGATAAATACACACTCATTCCTATACATCTCTTAAACAAAAATATTACAACAAAAAAAAAGAATATTTCAGTTTATTGTGACAAAAACAACACACACAGCAAAAAAAAAGTCCTCAAATTCTGCAGCCACTAGCAATAAAAACTATCAGAAAATATGTTCGTTTACTACTTGGTTCTGCTCTTCTATTGTATAATTACTGAAGACATCATTTCTCTTTTCCAAGTTTCTTTTCGTGTTGTTGTTGTTGTTGCCATTTCCCTCTTTTCAGTTTTTTGGCTTTTGGTTATAACATCTTAAGATTTTTTTCGAAATTTAATCGCTCGTGTAATTGATATATTTGAGCTGTAATTAGCAACACTTCACAACCAGAGACTTGAGTGCAAATTTTCCAAAAACAACATCAAAAAAAAACGAGAAGAAGAAGGGAAAAACGAAATATTTTTCAAAGTTGAAACAAAAAAAAGAGAAAAAACTAAAAAGAAAAGAAATGAAATTTCTGTAATGAATCAGCTTTAACAGATGACGACAATGATAAGGGTCTTTGAACATATTCAACACCAAACATACAACCAAACCCTTACCAAGCCGTACACAATTACCTATGAACGATACCAATACCGTTCATATCCTTTTGGTTACCGAAAATCTTTAGGACATATTGCAGGTTATGGATTGAAGCAAAAAAGTTTAAGGACCAAAAACAATACCTACCACCCTGCAAAGGAGGAAGTTTTCAGAAGAATAATGTCTTCTCTTATAAGAAAACTCATAATTTATCCGGCAACAAATTTTTGGTATTACATGTGCAGCGCATTAACTTATACAGTCACCGCCACGACCATGACCACATTCACATTCGTATCGCATTTTACTCTTTTTATATGCTGCAGTCAGGGAATACGATACGATAGTTTACAATGAGACTGATTTTACTATAAGCGGCCTTTAATTTTTCCTTATAAAGGAAGACTTGCGGGGTGTTGTTTTATTTATTTTTTTGTGCGTATAAAAGCGAAGCGGTAATTAAAATTTATCGTAATGGTTGTGACTGTAACTTTATGGTATAGTAGAATTGAACTTATTCCGGAAGTCTCCAATCCAAAACATATTTCGACGAAATCTGTCCAAACAAATGTAGGAAATTTACGTCAAGTTATTCAGTCGCCGGAAGTCGCAGTGGTCTAGTAGGTAGTGTGTTGGCTTATTAGACGAAAGGCCCGAGTTCGAATATCAGGTCAGGCATCAACCAAACGAAAATATGAAAATATTTCTTCGGCGACTTCCTCTTAGCAGATTTCTGGCAAAAACTCTGAGAGTAAATAAAATTGCCATGAAAAGCTTCTCAAAAAATCTGTCGTTCGGAGTCGACTTTAAACTGTAGGTCCCGCCACTCATGTTTAAAATTAACACACACAACATAAGTGGTGTGAGAAGCTAGGTCGTAATCCTGACTGAAGGGTTGTAATGACCAATTATGTATGTATGTATTCAGTAAGATAGGGGTTCTCAACTGCCGCAATTGTGCGAAATAAAGTTTTACAATTTGCTCGGATTTAATGATTTTTTTCGATGTTGAATGTTTTAGGTTCTTCCATTAAAAGCACACGAATTTTGGGAAGGGCATAAACCCGAAACTTTTCATCTTTTAAAAATATTTAAAATATGAAATATAAAAAAAAACGTAAATTTGTGTTTAGTTTTAATTAAAATTCTTTATTATTCGCAAAATTCTGTGTGCCACTGTTCACAACTTTATGTAAACAACAAAAATTAATTTTCTTTGTTATTTCTCTGATTATACCCTTTGCATAGACAATAAAAATTACTGGACAATTGTTCGACAGATCTTTGTAACGGAGATCTTCAAACCACGATGATTCTCTTCACACAAGTCTGACTGAACTTTTACTAACTCACTCGTCTGCTTTGCCTTGCCTTTTATATGCCAGGGTAAACAGTCTGATGTCTTCAGCTTCCCAAAATCTCTATAAATGTAAACATCAATCATTATTGTTGTTTGTGTATTTTGTTTACATTTACTCTTGTAGTGTTGTTGGTATATTTTTGTTTACTTGTTTACAATTTTTTTATGCTTGTGTTTGTTGTTGAATTTTTATTCAGTTGTTTACGATTTTTTTATGCTGGTGTTTTGTTTTTGTACTTTTTGTTTATAATTTTATTGTTAAGCGGTTTAAAAGCAAAACATTAGTATCTAGATTTTTGATTTTCGTAACAATATCATGACGATATAAGCCCAGATTGTCTCCAACTTCTCTAACATTACGACGAATTTCTTTCGCCACTTAGATGCCATAGACGACTTTACGCCAGTTCTCATTTAAAGTCATCTATGGCGTATAATTCGTTGCAACCCTTCAGACAGGATTACGACCTACATAGTTTCTCATACCACCCGTGGTGCGTGGTGCGTGTGTTAAATTTCATCCGTGAGTGGTGGGACCTACAACTGAAAATCGACCTCGAACTACATACTTTTGAGAAACTTTTCATGGCAATTTTATTTACTCAATTTACTCACACAGCTTTTGCTAGAAGTCTGCTAAGAAATATTTCTTCAGATTTTGTTTTGTTAATGTCTGGACAGGTTTATGAAGCACGGCCTCACATGTAATAAGCCGACACACTATCTAATAGACCACGGCCGATTCGTTATTGCCAACTGTTTTAATTGATTTCCTTCTCATTCGCATTTTTTTTTTCTTGTTTTGTTTTGTACCTACAAGTTGCAATAAATGTTGAAAGTTTATAAAACTATTTTCCAGGCATTTTTTTTTTTCGTTCTTTATCTCTCCCTTTATACTGTTTTCTTTGGTAGATCGTTGCGTTTTTCTTCTTTTAAGAACACAATCTTCTGTAACTTTTATTCATGTATTAACAATACCTACTGTTGCTTGACTTTCAGATGGTTGGTTGTGCAGTCATTCATTCATTCATTCATTCATGCAATTCTTTCATTCATTCATTACGTTACATTACATTACGTTACAGGCAGACAAACCCGTATAGACAGTAACCAACTTGAACTGACTGAAGGTCGTCTTTATTGGTTTCTTGCATGAAATTCTTCTTCGTGTTACTTGTTTTTTTTTTTTTTGGGTGGGGGGTCTTTCTTCTCTTTAAAGTGTTGGCTGCATACAACAACTACAACATCTCTTCATATATCTTTTGGTAAATGGCCACAGTTTACTTACAACATATTTTCTTTGGCTTTCTTTCTTTCTTTTTTTTTCCTGCTGATTTCATTTGATAATTTTTGTTGTTGGGCCACCATAGGCCATAAGAAAAATTGGCAAGTAGCCAGTAAATAGAAGAACATGAAAAAAAAAAAACGATGCTGGCAAGAAAATCTAAAGAAAGAGAAGAAAAAATAGGAGACGGCAACCAAGAGAGACAGAGTGATATTCTGAGCTGCAACTTCCGTTTCCGTTATTGCTACTTACACTTTTTCGCGCTTACAATGTCCGTTATGTTATGGAGAACTTGAATTTATCCAGAAAAATTGCATGTCTACACAAAGAGTTGTTATTGTTGTTGCTATTGGGCTGATGTGCCTTTTGTGTCTGGAGTAAACAAGATTTTAAATTAGAAAATATTTCATTTCTTCACAAAAGAAAAACAAAAAACTAAAAAAAATTCAGCACAGTCTCTAAAATGTCTCCCCAGCTCAACACAATCACCAGCGTAATCATCACAACAATTCCTGTGGTCCTTGGGTCAAATGACCAAATGGTTTTCTTTTTGCTGTCACTTAAATGTTCATGAAAATTTGTTAAAAATTTTAAATCGTAACTAATTATTGTTGCATTCTCATTGGATTTTATATTCACGAGAAAAAAAAAACCGTCGACCATATTTGCTAAAGCCAGTAACAAATAACCATCACGCGATATTACGGCATTGGACTTTCAATCATTCTGTGGAAATTTTTTTTAAATTTTCTCTCTTTTCTTGTTTTTTTGTTGTTGCATGAAAAATGGTCATGCATGCATGATGTATGAACATGACAATATAAATAATGCAGCAAATGTAAAATATTTAACAAATTTATTGTTGACTAAACTAAACATGCCAAATATAGCACACACACACACACACTTAAACATTTTTTCCCTTGAAAAACAACAAAAGTGTGGAAAAAATATTCATTTCTTACGTGATTTAATTTCAATTCATAAATTGGCTCACAAATTAGCCAACGTAATGGGTCTAAACAAATTAACAAGGCTGATTACAAGTGTTATAAATAAAAACAACTAAAAAGAAAGACAGGGTCATAACAGTATGCATGCTTACAAAGATTACATAAAAGCATTTTAAATTGTATCACCACAGAAGATAACATTCCTCTTAGACCTTTAGTTTGGCCTAATTACGCAGTTTAAACACTTTATAATCCGTATATGAGTTGTCAATAGAATAGCCGGGTGTTGTATATTATTTTTTTTTAAGTTCCCAATTTGAAGTCGCCGTAGTCTAGTAGGTAGTGTGTTGGCTTATTAGACGTAAAGCCAGGGTTCGAGCCCCAGGCCAGATATCAAAACAAAATACAAAAAGTATTTCTTCGGCGATTTCCTCTCAGCAGATTTCTGGCAAAAACTCTGAGAGTAAATAAAATTGCCATGAAATGTTTCTCAAAAAATCTGTCTTTCGGAGTCGACTTTAAACTGTAGGTCCCGCCACTTATGTATAAAATTAACACACACAACATAATTGGTGTGAGAAACTAGGTCAATAATCCTGACTGAAGGGTTGTAATGACCAATTCTGTATGTAAATTGAAGTCGCCGTAGTCTAGTAGGTATGTAGGTATGTTGGCTTATTAGACGTGAGGTCACGGTTCAAGTCCCAAGTAAGACATCTCGAATAACACGAAATATGAAAAAATATTTCTTTCAGCGACTTCCTCTCAGTAAATTTCTGCCAGAAACTCTAAGAAAGAAATGAAATTGATATGAAAAGTTTCTCAAAAAACCTGTCGTTTGAAGTCGACTCTAAACTGTAGGTAAAGCCACTCATGTATAAAATTAACACACACATCATAAGTGATATGAGAAGCCAGGTTGTAATCCTGATAAAGCATTACAATGACTAATTAAAGCATCAGCCGGCATCCCACATCCCACCATAGGGTTCTGCACTTGAACCAACATTATGGATTGCAATGCACGATAATTTTTTTACGTTTTTACATTTTAAAAACGTTTAAAATATAAGCTCGTAGATTGCAAATAAAATAAAAATAAATTTGTTTTTAGTTTTAATTAAAATTCTTTATTATTCGAACAATTCTATGTGCCACTGTTCACAACTTGTTATTCCTTTGTTCACACTCTTTGCATAAACAATAACAATTCCTAGTCAATTGTTTGAAAGATCTTTGTAACGAAGATCTTTAAACAACTATTACTTTCTTCAAACGCACCGCGTCTTCACACAAGACGGACTGAACTTTACTAACTGAGTCGCCTGCTTTGCCTTGCCTTTTATATGGCAAAGTAAACAGTCTGATGAATGTTCTTGAAGGCGAACGTTCATAACTTCGCCTTCTCGAAATCACTATAACATCGTTGTTTACATTTATTATTGTAGTGTTGTTTGTGTATTTTGTTTACATATATTCTTATAGTGTTGTTGTTATATTTTTGTTTACTTGTTTAGCATTTTTTATGCTGGTGTTTGTTGTTATATTAAGCAGTACGATAATTTGTAAACAGGTTTGTTTACTGCATTGTTTTGTTATTGTAGTTTTTGTTTATAATTTTAATGTTAGCCGATGTAAAAACAAAACACCAGTCAGTATCTAGATTTTTCATTTTCGTAACAATATATTAAGGATAGCATATAACGACGCTGCAGCTAAAATAAGGAGATGATTGGATAATACTGGTCTCGAATTTACTGAAAAAGGTTTTTATAAGTGCGAATAAGATTCTGTATTGGGTGACGCGTGTTAGGTAGGTAGGTAGAGGTGGCGGCCCATCCTAGAAAAGAAATCTTAGACAGACTCACTTAGGCCGCAATGGGCCCATTGTGTTACCACAGTTATTCACTATCCCCTAGTCTCGAAACCACTCGGAGCTCCTGATGAAGCAATTCAGGCTGCCAATGTCAATCCTTGACAGTTCCTCCAGATCATCCATGTAGTAAGTACCCAAGTACTTTCGTCTCCTTTGGCAAAGAGCCGGGCATGTACCCAGCAGGTGAGTGACTGTCTCCTCTTCTTCCTCATCTCTGCAGCTTCTGCAGAAGTCGTTAGCAAGGTGTCCAAGGCCAAGGCGCCTCGCATGCGTACCCATAATGCAATGCCCCGTAATGACACCGACAACTACACTGAGCGCGCCTCTTTGGAGTTTGAGTAGACTTAATGTGCGCCCATCATCCAGCCTTGGCCAGATTTTACGAGCCATTCTACCCGTGTCCGAGGCCACGCACCAGTCGTTGACGGAATCGACGATCGCGTGTTAATTTTACAACAATAAAATACCGCGACGTAATGATGAGCTTTAAAAAGTACTTGACAATAACTAGTTTTAAGACTGAAACAAAACCATGGCCTTGCAAGTTTTATGCCGAATATTGGTGGTACTCGGTAAAAAGGGATGACTTCTGTCAATGATTGTGGACTACTTTACGTACTTTACGCAACACTAATATGCCATTTAATATTATTTCATTGCCAAATTGTATGCAATGGTCGTCTGAAAATATGTTCTTATTTCGTATTTATTTATTATAAATCGCCTTGCTGGTCATATGTCTGCCATTAGTGAATTTTATTGTAGACCTTGGGATTTTTTTAAATGTAATTTAGTGCGACATTGTCTATATATTGAATCACTTTCTTGCTTTGATCTTTTAGTGGTATTAGCTGTTTGAAGACTGATTTTATTTCCATCTCAAGTCAGTAGCCTTTTGAGCCCTTTCTTGCTGAGGACTGGCTAAGACTTCTTAAGCCTTTTGCAAGTTATTTAAAATTATTTCTGCAGCATAACAAAGTGAATTTGTACCTACATATGTATGTCTGTGTCTCTACCTCTCAATTTAATGTGAAACTTTGTACAACTGCTATGCAATGAATGATAAAAAAAACAATGACCCACAATTAGTCATCAAAATCAATCAATCAATCAATTCAATTCTATTCAATTCCAATAAATTCGAATCAATTCAATTATTTAGAAATATTTAAATATTATCGATTGTTGTTGGGTCGCGAAATCATTTCGAAAATTTAAATTCTTTGTCAATATTTTGGTTCGCGGTTTTGTTTTTTTTCTTTTTTTTTTGTTTATTTTTTAGGTTTTTGCCTAAACCCTCTCCGACATCATATTTCATTAATTTATGGAGCGCATTAAATTACAACAATTGTACAATAATAAATGCTAAATTACAACTATAATAACAACAGCAACAACAACAATTTTGGAATTGTACAAGGCATACAATTACAACAGCAATAACAAAAAAATATTGAAACAAATACTAAATCTAATGCAACAACATTTCCACTAGCAAAATAAATGTTCCTTTAAATATGGGGTTTATACTGCAGCACCACACATTTCCACAGCAAAATGTATGTTTTTTTTTTTTTTTTGTTTTAGTTTTACAATGTTTTTATTTGTTTTTGTTGGGTTTTTTTCAATTTATTTTTCACAATGACCACAATTGTGCTCACATTGTTCAATTGCATACACTCGTATTCATATACGGCCAAGTATTGTTGAGTGTTGTAGTTGCAGTTGCATTTACATTCGCTTTTTGCTTCACCTTTTTCTTTCCCTCCTAATGCATAATGGTGGATAGAGAGAGAGAGAGAGAGAGAGAGGGAGAGAGGAAAACTTTTAATTTCCGCAAAATATACAAATCAAATTGCAACAATATGCTCATTAATTAAAACAACAATAATAATAATAAAAAAATCATACGTACAACAACAACAACAAAATGGAAATAAAATGAAAGTTTATAAACCTACTGAGCATGGTAAGGACGACCATCAATTGCTCTACACGTATAGCTTACATAACAGAGAAATGAAAAGAGTATCTTTGTGCAATAATTAGGCACGACTTAAGTCGTTTTATTTTGTTGTGCAAAATGAAGCATTTACTCGTGGTTTTTGGTAGAATTCCGTCTTTAAACTCTATTTTCTATAAGAATATTGCTGCCTTTACTTCTGCCATATACAGGGTGGGCCAAAAGAAACCAAGGGGTGTAAAAGTTTAATAACTTTTTTGTTTATTAACTTTTTTTTATTTTTTCTTTCAGATTATATAATATACAAAATGGAAATTGTTTTACACTAAGTATAAAAAATGATGTCTCTTAAATGACCACCGTTTTCAGCTTCGCACTGATGGGCTCTTTTTAGAGCATTTTCCATAACATCTTTCAAAACTTGTGGCTGTAGCGTTCGAATTTCTGCAACAATGTTTGCCTTGAGTTCAAGGATTGTCTCTGGCTTGTTCACATACACTCTCTCCTTCAAAAAACCCCAAAGAAAATAGTCGGGTGCTGTCAAATCTGGCGATCGCGCTGGCCAAATAATTTCCGAATTTCGAGAAATTATTCGCTCTCCGGGCAGTGGCTCCGTCTTGCTGAAACCACATACCAGGTCTGTTTTCAAGAGCAGGACGTAAAAAATTGTCTATTATAAACCGATACCGCTCTCCATTTACGGTTACAGCACTTCCATCTTCATTCTCGAAGAAGTAGGGCCCAATGACATTTTCAGATGTGATCCCACACCATACTGTACACCTGATGGGGTGCAATTGGCGTTGATGAATGGCTCTTGGATTTTGAGAACCCCAGAAACTACAGTTCTGCTTATTAACAAAGCCATTCAAATGAAAATGAGCTTCATCACTCATAATCAAATTTTCAATAAAGTTGATTTCATTTCTGGCCAACTCTTGAAATTTAACTGCAAAATTTAGACGTTGCCGATGATCTCCGGGTTTTAATTCTTGGACCAATTGCACCTTATATGGGTATAACTGTAAATCTTTTTTTAAAATGCGCCGTAGTGACGTACGAGACATTCCTAGCTGAGCAGAACGCCTTCTGCAAGATGTTTCTGGTGCTTCGTTAACACTTTGCTGTACTCGTTCAATATTTTCCGCAGTGCGACTTAAACGTGGTCTACCGGTTCGAGGCAAATCTCTTATGCTGCCATGTTGGTGATGACGATTAACTAAGCAACGAATCATCGCTTCAAAGGGCGAAATTCTGACGTTAAAATGTCGACGATATGCTCTTTGCGTTAAAATAATTGATCTCTGGTTTAAATAATAAAATTCTATTGTTCTGGTTCTCTGTTCAGTTGTGAACCTCTCCATTATAAATTCTCCAAGTGTTGTCTATATAATCTGAAAGAAAAAATAAAAAAAAATTAATAAACAAAAAAGTTATTAAACTTTTACTACTAGTACTTTTCCATTACGATGGAAATGTGCGAAAATATTGCCAATACCGATTAATTATACCGAATTCAAACCAATTGCTATTCTGTGCTACCTATCCAAGGTCCTGGAGAGAATTCTTAACTCTCAAATGGCATCATTTATTGAAGCTAATAAGTTGTTAACTGAGAAACAATCAGCTGTGTTTCTGCGCTTTTGGATGTATCTGAAAATATACGACATGAACTGAAGGAAGGTAAGCTTAATTTCTTGGTCCTCCTTGATCATTCAAAAGCCTTCGACACGGTTGATCACGGCATGCTTTCTATGAAGCTTGTGCACTTTTTTAACTTCTCTGGAGCTTCGACACGGCTTTTATCATCATACCTTTCAAATCGTTCACATTGTGTTCATTCGATAAATGCCCAGTCTTCTGCCCTGAATTTATCTAGAGACGTGCCTCAAGGTTCAATTCTTGGACCACTTCTTTTTGCAATGTATATCAACGATTTGCCAAGCCAACTTCAGCACTGCAGAATTCATATGTACGCAGATGATGTACAGCAGAGATCAGCAGTGAATCGTATTTTCGCTACTCATAAGTACTCATGAAATTTTGAGTATGAGTGAGTCAAGAGTATTGAAATTCCGCTACTCTGATTCATTCGTACTCGCTACAACATTGATTTATAAGTATAGGTTGCAATGAGTATGAGTACAACGTTGACTTCAAACTCACAACATTCGATTCATGGTTTGATTCATACGTCTACTCATTCAGATTCATAAATTTAGAAAAATACTTATAATACTTACGAATGATTCGAGTCACTCGAATCATTCATCAAAATTTACAGTAGTAGTTATTGTTGCATTTACAAAAGAAGAAAATAGAAAAGACAAAGACAGCATGCAAAGCACACACACAACCTTCTAGCGAGTATTGTGGTGTTCGTACTCGAATCATACTTATTTTGTGCTTCGTGTATATGTTGAATCATGGAGAGTCGAAGTCAATAACATCATGCGTATTGTTAAGTATGAATACGACGAGTACTTCCAACTTTGAGTATGAGTAGTATGAGTATGATATTAAAATAAGTATGAATGCGTATAAGTAGCTGAAATTATAAGTATGACTCGAATCTACTCATCGTTTTGAATACTCGTTGCTGAGCTCTGATCTATACCAGAGATCAGCAATAAATCGTTTTTTCGCTACTCATAAGTACTCATGAAATTTTGAATATAAGTGAATCAACAATATTGAAATTTAACTTCTCTGCTCGGATTCATTCATACTCACTACAACGTTGATTTATAAGTACAGGTTGCAATGGGTTTGCGTACAACGTTAACATCAAACTCATACCATTCGAAATATGTGTGATTCATAAGCCTACACATTTAGATTCACTTTAGAACTTTAGAAAAATATATGCTTATAATACTTAGAAATGATTCGAGTGACTCGATTCATTCACCAAAATTTACAGTCTTAGTTGTTAAGTGTTCGTACGCGATTCATACTTATTTTGTGTTTCGTGTATATGTTGCGTTATGAAGAGTCGAAATCAACAACATCATACGTGTTGTTAAGTATGAATATGATGAGTACTTCCAACTTTGAATATGAAGTAGAAGTAGAGGTTCCATGATAAATTAAAATAAGTATGAATGCGTATAAGTATCAGAAATTATGAGTATGATTCGATTTTACTCATCTTTTTGAATACTCATTGCTGATCTCAGATCTGTACAATCATTGGATAGAAAGCATGTAAGATTTTCTAAATTTAGTCTTCTATGAAAAGTTTCTATATAATCAGAATTCGAAAAATGTCCTAATAATATCATACACTTGTCTGCCCAAACTCAATATACCCATAATTGTAACGTAGCAAAAGAACCAGTAGCGTAATAAAATTTTAATTGTACTATGCAGTTAAACTAACGGCTCAAATAAAAACGTTAAGTTCAAGAGAAATCCATAATTGATGCATAAATTTAAGGTTAAAGAAGCAATTCGAAAAGCCTTTAATGGAAATTACTTTATATTTCAAAAATTACTGAATAAATGATTTCCACAACGCTGTACAGGAACAGAGGGCAATTCGTTGGAGCCAGATTCAGATCAATTTCTCTAAGCGTTAACCAATGTTCCCATGTTCTTTTAAGTGAACTTGCGTTGAGTTACGTGTTAGTCGCCGTAGTCTAGTAGGTAGTGTGTTGGCTTATTAGACGTAAGGCCACGGTTCAAACCCCAGAGCAAATATCAAAAACAAAAATATGAAAAAAAATATTTCTTCGGCGACTTCCTCTCAGCAGATTTCTGGCAAAAACTCTGAGAGTAAATTAAATTGCTATGTAAAGCTTCTCAAAAAAACTGTCGTTCGGAGGCGACTTCAAACTGTAGGTCTCGCCACTCATTTATAAAATTAACACACACAACATTAGTGGTGTGAGAACCTAGCTCGTAATCCTGCCTGAAGGATTGTAATGACCAATTAAGTACGAATGTATGGTCCTTTTTAATACGACGCCTCTGTTTTTTAATTATCAGTCAGTTGGGTATTGTAGACTTTTGAAATCATAGTCTTTTAATAGTAAAAATGGAGAAAAAAAGAACAGAAAACAATAAAGGGAGCAGCAACAGAATTATTGCAATACAACTGCTAATTTATGCATTTCACTTCTTACATGGATGGTTAACGATTACTTTACTTTTATGGATTGCATATAAAACTAGAAAGTGGGGTGGATTCATAAGTAATTAAAATAAAGAAAACTAAAATAAATAAATAAATGCTTTAAATAAATAAATAAAAAATATGACTATCGAATAGTTTTGTAACGTACTATCAAATCGTATAAAAATATTGAAGACGATGGGTTACCGTCTTTAACTCAGAGTAAATGCAATTGGCACCGAATTGGATCTGCCCTTTTAATATCACACTTATAGGTGTCAGATAATGTTGTCATTGACTCATGATCAGTATTATAGTTGTAAATATACTGTTACGAAAATGAAGAACCAAGATACTGGTGTTTTGCTTTTACTTCGTTTAACATTAAAATTATAAACAAAAACTACAAAAACACAACAATGCAGTAAACAAACTTGTTTACAAATTATCGTACTGCTTAATATAACAACAAACACCAGCATAAAAATGGTAAACAAGTAAACAAAAATATAACAACAACACTACAAGAATAAATGTAAACAAAATACATAAACAACAATAATGAAAGCTGTTTATATTTATAGAGATTTCGAGAAGTGGAAGTCATGAGCATTCGACTTCAAGAACAGAGGAATAACATAGGAATAACAAAGTAGAGCAATTTTTGTTGTTTACATCAAGTTGTGAACAGTGGCACACAGAATTGTGCGAATAATACAGAATTTTAATTAAAACTAAACAAAAATTTATTTTTATTGATTATCCGTGATTCGATTATCCGGCAACATCAATTATCCGGGATTTTTCTGCATCGTTTAACCGTGATTACCTCTATTATCCGTGATTATAAGCAAAAATTTTTTTCTATTATTTTGGACAAACAAGCGAAAAAGGGGAATTCCCTCTTTAGTACATGAAATCCTTATCTACTGTTCACTGTTTTCTGACAAAATTATTTTTTTTTATATTTTTGAAACATGTATGTATATAAAATCCTTGAATTATTTAGTTTTTATATAAATTCATATTCATATTCATTAAATTAATAAAAATATCTATTAAAAAACTAGCCAAAATTGGTACTCAATTAACCGGGAAAATCGATTATACAGAATGCTTCCGGTCCCGACCATCACGGAAAATCGAAGTTCCACTGTATTTGCAATCTACGAGCTCATGTTTTAAAGGTTTTTAAAAGGTAAAAACGTAATAATAGATTTTGAACTTCTTATGTAATGATGTCGGAATAGTTTTGAAGTGTACTTTCAAATCGTATATAAAAATTTAAGACGACAGATCTAGTCACCGAAGGAATTATTTAATTTAATTACTTAACTTATGCCAATTTTTCAAATCTCTTTAACTCAGAGTAAAATCAATTGATACCGAGTTGGATCTCCACTTTTAATTTCACACATAAGTGTATCAGGCAATGTTGTCATTACTGATGTTTTGACCCACGCACATACATACATGTGTGTAAAAGTATGACTCTCATATCGCAAAAAAAGTACAACAACAAAAATTAATGAATGAATCCATGAAACATTCTACACTACAAGTGGATTTGCAACTCAACAGAGGCACTCCTCTATAAAGTTGTTGCTGCTACAATAGGTCGCATGATACACGCATACTTAAACCACAGAAAGAAACAAACAAACAAAAAAACCCAATTGCAACAACAAACAACACAAATTAAGCAACAAACAACAAAAGCTGGAACAACAATATTAAAACTAAATGAAGGATTTCATTGCGAATCAATGCTTAAGTACCCAGCCAATGCAAAACAAAGCGAAAAAACGGCAAAAACTTCCTGATTTAGTTGTGGCTTAAGGAAAAGCGAACAACTGCCCCCAGGCACTTAAAAGAACTTCCACGTAAAGAATAAAAAAGTGTGAAGTGTAAGAAAATAAAAGTCAACAACAATACACGGAGAATCAGGAAAATTCATTAACTGTCTTGAGTTTGTACAAAAAAAAAAATAAGGAAACGTAACGAAACGTTACGAAACAACACAGGAAAAAAATGAAATAAAGGTGATGCATACGAGTACACAGAACCTGTACAGGAAAGTGGCGTCTCTGGGCCAATGCATGTTTGTGCTGGCCTTGTCTGCATTTTCACACAAACATGGAAAGCGGCACCAGTTTTTATTTTTCTTTTTTTTTTACTTCGTTGTTGTAAAGTTGAGTGCTCATATGTGTGCCTGCCACTCTAAATGTTTCGACTAACGACGCATGACTTTGGCAAATTAACACAAAATTTTTGCACAATTTTCAATCCCCTTTAACAGTTTAACTCGTTCAGTGTTTTTTCCCCTTTTTTTTTCTCCCTATTTCCCACAGAAAATGGTTTTTTTTCTTTTGTTTTTCCATTGCCTACAAAGTGTAAATCATTTGAAGTCCGTATTTTTTTCGCTTTTTTTCAAGCTGCCTTAACATTTTTATTATTTTATGGCGTCCATGTATGCCTCGAACGAACATGTGTGCTTTTTGGCTTCAATACAGTGTTCCATGCTCATAGTTTTGTTTTTGCTGGAGTATAAAGATTAATGGCCAAGGATAATTAGAAATTTAAACAATTTACATTTTGTTTAGCCATTTGCACACCCATTGTGCAATCTCAAAAAAACAAAAATAAAAGGACTGACTCAATCAAAGGACTCATTAAATTCGCCTTTTTATTTACAATTTCATATGAATCGAATGCGTTCCATGGGTGAGACACTTTATGCTAATTTGGCCTTTGGAGAAATAACTGTAATCAAGTACGCCTCATTTCATTTTTATTTCTTCATTGTATTCGCATGTGTTTTAATGCGACAATATTTGTTTTTAAAAATAGACCCCCAAGGTGTCTGCAAAAGAAAAGGGGAGTACTTTTATTGTATTTAATCCGGAAGAAAATATAATTTAAAAGAGATTTCAAAGAGTTATTCTACTGGGAATAAATAATATTACGTTTTTACTTTTAAAAACGTTTAAAATATGAGCTCGTAGATTGCAAATAAAAGAAAAATAAATTTGTGCTTAGTTTTAATTAAAATTCTTTATTATTAGCACAACTCTGTGTGCCACTGTTCACTACTTTATGTATACGACAACAATTGCCTTCTTTGTTTTTCCTCTGTTTATACACTTTGCATAAACAATAACAATCACTAAGCAATTATACGACAGATCTTTGTAACGGAGATCTTCAAACCACGATTACTCTCTTCAAACGCACCGCGTCTTCACACAAGACTGACTGAACTCACTCGCTTGTTTTGCCTTGCCTTTTATATGGCAGGGTAAACAGTTTGGTGAATGTTCTTGAAGGCGAATGTTCGTGGCTTCGTCTTCTCGAAATCTCTATAAATGTAAACATTGTTGTTTCATTTATTTTCGTAGTGTCTGCTGTTGTATTTTTGTTTACTTGTTCACCATTTTAATGTTAAGTGATGTAAAAGCAAAACACCAGTATCTAGATTCTTCATTTTCGTAACAATAACTATAAGCAGCGTTACCGCTAGAAATTTTTAAGAAGTCGCACAAAAAGGGGATTTTTGAAAAAAAAAGTCGCACATAAAGGATATTTTGGCAGTAAAAAGGTGCAACATTTTTAAAAGAAAAGAAAATGAACTAATACAGATAAAAAAAAATAAATTTTTATTGGATTTTATAATGTACATTAACAAACATATAATAAGTTTATATTTTAATAATTTTTCCAATTTTTTATAATATGTAGAAACAAATTTTTAGCCAAAAATTAATAAGCCAAAACAAAAGTTTTAATTTTTTAAAATTATTTGTTCTGTTTCATTACTAGCTTTAAAATGTAATTTCATTCAAATTTATGAACGTTAGGACATTTAAATTTCAAAGATAAAAAATGCATTTTTAAATTTATAAAAATTCCATTAAATAAAACTTTTTTTGCTAACCCACTATATAATAATACAAAACACAAAACAAAACTATTATTATAACTAAAAAACAGTTCATTAAAAATAAATAAAAAATTATACAAAATTGCGTATTTTGTAACAAATTAAAAAAAAAATAACAAAAAATATAATATATATTTTAAAATAAAAAAACAAAATTACTAATTTTGTAATACTTAAATTAAAAGCTATGAAGTTAATAAGGTACATACATTTCAAATAATTACGCTAAGGTATGATAAGACTTAGAGTATCTACATAGTATTTGGAAAATTTTTGTATTAAACAAACTGAGATCAAAAAGTAAAACATAAATACTAATTTTGTTACAACGGTTCATTTTAGAAGTAAATAGAAACATTTTGTAATAAGTTAAATATGATATATAGTTTTACATTTTATATTGTGTTATTTATTTATATGTCATAATATATCACAATTTTATGAAAAAATATATCATAATTGAAGGCACATTTTTTATAACTTTATTGTTCAGGCATAGAAAATAAAAATTCTGAAATTTAGAATTTTTTCAAAACAAAACAACAAAAATAATCGAATTACATAAACTAGTTTATAGATTATTCAATAGACTAATCAATAGAATAGTTTATAAGTTATTTAATACACCAGTCCATAGACTAGTAGTAGTCTATAGAATAGTCGATCGAATAATAAACCATTGACAGTTGATTAATTCATGGTCTATTTAAAAAACTAGTTCAAATGCTATTTAAAAGACCACAGAAGTCAATAGACTGGTCAATATATTATATCATATACTAGTATAATATATTTACTACTCTATATGTGGACTGGTCTATTAAATAGCCTTTGAACTAGTTTTTTAAATAGTCTATGAACTAGTCTACTAGTCTTTGAACTAGTGTATTAAATAACCTATAAATCTACTCTATATTGACTAATCTATTAACAAGTCTATAAACTAGTCAGTGTAATATATTCGCAGTTCTAGGAAATACTTAGAAATTAGGATGCAGCGATATTTCTCAATGTCAAAAAGGACTATATTATTTAATTTTCCATGCTTGTTTTGGTAAGAAAAAAAATGTAAATAAAAGAAAAAATACTTTTTCTAAAAAAGGGGAAAAAAGGGCCAAAAATTTTGAAAAGTGTCAGATTTAGTTCATTTTAGTAAGGGGGCACAAAAAGTGGCGGGGTCGTTAAAAAAGTGTCAAATTGCGACTTTAGTCGCTCAACGGTAACGCTGACTATAAGGTGTAATAAGGGCTGGTTGTAGTCATCTGTATTTCGTGTTATATTATTTCGATTGGATCACTATAGAACACAAACATAGGATTGTGTATGCGCTTGCCTCTTCAACCTATGTTTGTAAGAGAGAATGCTCCTAGTTTCTGGAAGTCCGCAATGTAGGATAGCGGCCACAATGTCGTCTCATGAGGTGACTTTATTGATTAAGACAATACAATGTAATCATAGTAGTGTAAGACTACCTGCGGATCCAAACCGGCTACATAAAACAAACATGGAAATACTGCAGAAAGTAAACTAATGGTACAGAGAGTCATAAACCTAGCACCGGCAATTAGTGTTGATCTGCTCGCGAGTCATGTAGCGTCGTCATTCCTCGAGTGTGAGATCGTTTGGCAAGAAACGAGTACAAATGCAAAAGATGAAGGTGGAGCTTAGGAAAGAGCTGAAAGCAAACCCAACATGTAAATACAGTTGGAGACTTAAAATCTGCAGACGAAAGCTAGCAAAATGATTGATGAATTCATTGAGAGCATCTAGACAAAACCAATTGGGTGAAGTCCAAAAGCTCCTAAAGGAACTGGAATCTCCAAACACCTCATCAGAGACGGATAAGAGAGTATAATCTCCGGAGGAAAATAACTCCGTGAAAACCTCTGTTGTGTCCCTCCACAATACTCCTTTAGTTTTCGTTGCGTGGATCAGTTCGAAGTTTTGGAATGTATTTCAGCGGTGAAATCGAACGCAATCGGTTCTGATGATATAGATCCTTCGTTTTTGAAAGTTTTGACACCTAGACTTTTGCCGTATTATACCCACTTATTCAATACAGTGCTGACTAAGTCTACTTTTCCTGATGAGTGGAAATTAGCTAAAATCGTTCCCATTCCAAAATCGAACAATGAGTTTAGGCCAATTGCTATTCTTCCTTTTTTGTCGAAGGTAATGGAGAACATTATAGCTAGACAGATTAATGGTTATCTGGAATGTCACAATTATTTAACAGTTAATCAGTCGGGTTTCATGAAAGGTAGGAGTTGTACTACCGCTCTATTAAATGTAGTTGAGGACCTTAGGTTGGAGCTAGATGTAAATAGTGTAGCGTTTTTAGTTCTTCTCGATCACACCAAGGCTTTCGATACAGTCAATCATAAAATATTACTGAATAAGCTCCGGAAACTGTTTAATTTTTCTAATTCTGCCGCTAGTCTAATTTTTTCTTACTTGTTGGACAGATGTCAGAAGGTTCATCTGAATGGTAATATTTCAGATTCGCGTAATATTAGTAGAGGTGTTCCCCAGGGATCAATTCTGGGGCCTCTGTTGTTCTGTATGTATATTAATGATATACCGGATGTTTTGGTTGACTGCCGTGTTCATATGTATGCTGATGATGTGCAGATTTATACCAGTACTCGTAAGGAGAATATTGTTTCTTGTTTACACTCTGTTAACCGTGATTTGGATAGGATTGACAGTTGGGCTTCGGCAAATGGACTATGCATTAATCCCTCAAAGTCCAAATGTATAGTGCTTTCGAAAGCCAACATTTCGGTTGCCATACCGGGCTTGAGTATCAGGGGAAATAAAATTGACTATGTCAAGTCTGCTACCAATCTGGGTATTGTATTTAATGACAGATTATCGTGGTCTGGCCATATAAGCGTTGTTGTTGGCAGAATATACAGCATGCTACGGAACTTATGGGCGGTCATTGATTCAACTCCTTTTGCAATTCGTATGCAACTTGCTAAAATTTATTTAATTCCTGTGCTATTGTATGGGTGCGAAATCTTCGCAAATTGCGATAGTAATGACAACCGCAAACTAAACTTGGCATACAACAATATAGCAAGATACGTGTTTCTTAAAGGTCGCCGTGATCATATTTCTCATTTAGCGTACCAGATATCTGGTGTGAAATTTGATAATCTTCTGAAAATTAAATGCCTCATTCTATTCCATAAGATTATTAATACGGGACAGCCGGAATATTTATTGGGCCGAGTCAAGTTTGCTAGGTCTTTCCGGGGCATGAAGATTATTCAACAACGGTACAGGACTCTTCTGTCACAGCGTCAGTTTTTTATACACACCACAAGTCTCCGGAATTCCCTACCGAATTACATACAAAAGTTAGGCAATGCAAATGCGTTCAAAAAGGAGTTATTTAAATTATTCTCTTAATGAAAAGTATGTTACTTCCCTAGTATGGTTACTATATCGGTTAAATATTTATCCTTACTTTCTTACTCTGATTTTTGTAAATATTTCTTTTTTATATTTTTATAATTCTTAATTTTTTTTTTCTTTTCACTTTTTTTAGTTATTTCTGTTTGTTTTCTAAATTGCTTGAAATTATATTTCTACTTAAATTTAATATTTTTATTAATTTGTTTCTTATATTAATTTGCTATTTTTTTTTTTTTTTTTTGCTTAATTTCTTATACTTTACAATTATTTTTATTTTTTTTTATGTTTTATATCTTATTGATCCTAAGCATAGCACTATAACTTATAAGATTAAAATCTTGTTGTGTTATGTTAATTATAATAAATAAATAAAAATAAATAAAAAATAAAACAACTAATAAGAGAAAGATTTCCTAGCCCAACAGTAAACAGTTCAAGCTGACAATAATATATCCTCAGGATGCTCCAGTCAGAATCCTGATGGGAGCACTAAAACCGCTCTAGGTGCGGACAAGCCATTTCACACCTCTGCCAAATCTTCTGTAATGAAAAGGCCTCCAAATTTGTTACGGAAGAACAAGCTAGAGGTGAGTAGTGGTGAGTAGAAGTAAGTAGTGGTGAGTAGTGGTGAGTAGTGCATAAAGTAGTTTTGCACTGTTTTACACAAAAGACAGGAGTAGTCTGCAATGCAGTGATTAATACTGGCAGCTTCTCTGGCAAGATTCCTGAAGACCAGCACTAGAATAGTAAATTACCTCAGTCTTTAAATAGTATCTAAAGTGTTAGAATAAATATGAACAAATATATCAATTTCTCCAAAACCAAAAAATTATTATTATTTATTTAAGACACAAAAGTACAGGCTAAATAATCTCTGTTTACATTTACTCCTACTGCGATGAAGGAAAAGAAAAAAACAACAAATAGCGACAGAATTCCCTTAAATATACTGGCCATAATCAAGCCTTGCTAAATGGTTATAACCCCCCCCCCCCCTGGCCATTTAAGTAAACATTTCATGAACTCTTAAGTAAACAAATGGACCGAGTGAAAATTCACACTTTGCCTCTGCGTAATACTCTTGGATCACTATCGGCTTCAAACAGCGATGCCAGAGACCGAGATGCTAAAAAATAATCACGGCTTAACGAAATATAATAATGTTGCACTGTGTCTTCGCAACAGTTTTTCCATCGCACTCACTCTCTCTCTCTCGCTCTCTCTTGCTCTCTTTCACTGCCATGGTATAGTTAAAGGAAAGGTTTTTCATTTCATTACTGCCTTCTGTTAAGGTTTCTTCTTCTTCGTTATTCTTCTTTACCAATTTGGTTTTGTTGTTGTTGTTGTTAGTGTTTCCTTGGCAGTTAAAAAGGAAGTATTACCAATAGTAAGTGGTGCGTTGTTGGTTGGTTGGGCCGTTTGTTTGTTTGTCTGTCTGTTTTGCTTGGATTTCTCGATGTCTTTGTGTATTTTGTGTGCTTGAAACTGTTTTGTTGTCGCATTTCAATGTCCTTTAGCTTTTCTTCCATCCTACGTTCTTTCGTTTGTTCATCCTGCGTTCGTTTCTTCATTTTATGTGTCAGATTATTTAAGGATTACCGTATTACATCCCCAATTACTTAACATTTGTTTGTACATGATGAAATCTATTACAATCAAATGATGATGATGATGATGACGATGATGATGATAATAATCATACTCCTGCCACTACTGCTAGCACTGCTGTTGCTCTCACTAACAATAAACACCATAATGATTAAGAAGATAATAATGTTGTCGGCGGATATATTAACTATGCCAACAGCAACATGACAATTGTGTAACAGCTTATTGTTGCCGCTGTTACAACTAAAAATAGAAATAAAAAGTAGTCCTTGGAATGTCAGGCCATTGCGAAATACCATTCAAATTGGAAATAAATCTTTAACAAAATACTCTCTTAATAGATAAAAATGCCTCTTTGAATGGCACGAAAGATTTCCTTTCTGTTTCTTTTTTTTTTTTTTTTTGTATCCTCTGATCCACTTAACTACGAAACGAAAAATGAAAGACGACCTGCTGTCATTGTGTATGTGCGCTTATGCGATGATTATTTTGTGGACTTAAAGAAAAAAAAAATTTGATTAATGTGTCACATTTATTTCCATTGAAATGAAAATGCCATAGTTTGTCGTGCTAAATATGAAAAATATTAACAATTAAGTATTCGTGCTACATATGAAATTTTGAGAAAGGCTCTCAAACAAATCATTTCAAACTTTAGGTGTAATATTAATACAACCAAAGAGATTCAATCACAGATAATTTAATTCCAGTATTTCTCTAATGATTTCTCCAATAGGTTTAGTAGTTTTCAACCCAGGCTATAGACATGTGATACAATAGTTTTTTATTTTCTCCATTCTTTGAACCATCCGAAGCTTCTGATGAAGCCATTTAGAATTCCTGTGTCCATCATCTGCATCGGTTCAGTGAGACAGTTTTTTTTTTTTTTTTTTTTTTTTTTGTGAAACCAGCACTCAGGGGATGGCCCCTACTCATGCAGTGCATTGTGCAGGTTTTTAGAAAAATGGGTTATAGGAAGGTGGAAGAGAGGGAGTAGTGTTTGTGGACATCTCAAGATGCGAACGGCAAGGAAACGATTTGCTGCTAGGTGACTATAAAATGGCCAGTGCTATACCTTCACCATTAGACAGTCTACAGCAATCGTCCCCAAGAAGCCCGCACCCTTCAGTCCTAGCTTCTCACACTACTCATGTTGTGTGTGTTAATTTTTATACATGAGTGGCGGGACCTACAGTTTTTAAGTCGATTCCGAACGACAAATTTTATTGAGAAGCTTTTCATGGCAATTTTATTTACTCTCAGGGTTTTTGCCAGAAATCTGCTGAGAGGAAGTCGCCGAAGAAATATTTTCGTTTTGCTGTCTGACCTGCGATTCGAACTCGGGCCTTCAGTCTAATAAGCCAACACACTACCTACTAGACCACGGCGACTTCAAGTCTGGATAATACAGGCTCAAGTGCTTCCTTATCCTATGTCATAATTTCAGATATATACTCTAGAAGCCAACAGCGAATGTTTTCTATTCCTCATTTCCGCAGGTTCTCCAGAAGTCATCGGTCATATGACTAAGAACAATGGGCCTCAGTAAACAGTACCGTAACCGTATCTGACGCCGACCCCGCAACTTTAAAAAGATCTAATATTGCATTGTTATGAAGACGCCATGGTCTAGTAATTAGTGTGTTGGCTTCTTAGACGAGAACCCGTGGTTCAACCCCTGACACAGGCATTTAGAACACAACGAAATAAAAAAATATTTTTTCGATGACTTCTTCTCAGCATTCTCCTTGCAAAATCTCCCAGAATAAATAAAATTGCCATGAGAATTTTATTAAAAAATCTGTCGTTCGGAGCCGACTTTAAACTTGACCTTTATATTCAATGGGCTTCTGAGAGCTGGTCATTTTCCATCTATTTGGAAGAGTTCGTTTATAATTCCTTTGCATAAGTCGGGTAATAGATCTAATATTTCCAATTACAGGGGTATTGCCAAACTCAGTGCTATTCCTAAGTTGATGGAGAAATACGAGATCTTTAATATCCCCTTTCCAGCATGGTTTTTTGAAGGGTAGATCGACTGTCACTAATCTTCTTGAATTTACTACACATGTTTTCCGGGGTTTTCTTGCCAGGGCTCGGACTGATGTAATTTATACTGATAGGGTTGATCATGGAATTTTGCTTCTTAAACTTTCATTAATCGATATTCCTGATATTATTCATCGTTGGCTGGGCTCCTACCTCTCCCTTAGGACTCAGAGGGTATTGTTTAGGAATGTATTGTCTAAGACTGTATATGTTACTTCTGGTGTTCCGCAGGGTAGCCATTTGGGTCCTTTACTGTTTTTATTGTTTCTTAATGACCTTCCGTGTGCTATTTCTGATTGTAATATTCTGATGTATGCTGATGACGTTAAATTATTTTATACTTTTGATGATGATCATGGTCAGGCTGTTCTTCAGCGAAATATTGATTTGTTTGTAACTTGGTGCAGAATTAATTTAATGGATCTTAACTTGAGAAAATGTAAATGCATGGTTTTCTCTCGCGGAGGCGTAACTTCGTCCACTTATGTGATTAATTCTTGCCCTTTGGAAACTGTGACTCCATTTCTTGATTTGGGAGTATTATTGGATATGAAGCTGTCTTTTATTGATCATATTAGTATGGTGATAGGCAAGGCTCGGGCTGTTCTTGGTTTTGTGAAAAGATGGGCTAGGGAATTCATTGATCCTTGTATAACAAGACTGCTATACATTTCACTTGTTAGACCTATTTTGGAGTATGCGTCTATTATTTGGAATCCATACTATCGTTGTCACAGTGATTCAATAGAGCCTGTGCAGAAGCAGTTTTTATTATTCTGTTTACGTGGCTTAGAATGGGATTGTGCCAATGGGTTTCCGTCATATGAGGCTAGATTAGGTTTGATAAAACTTCCAACTTTGGAACGTAGAAGGACTGTTTTAGGGGTTTGTTTTGTTTTTAATCTGGTTAAAGGTGATATCGATTCTGAATTTTTGCTTTTTAACCTGAATTTCAGTATTCCAGCAAGATTTTCACGGCACTATCATCCTCTTCCTTTCGACTTTTATAGAACGAACTATGAATGTAATTTTCCTTTTCGTAGATTATGTAATGATTTTAACTTATATTATGATTTTATTGATTTTAATTGTAGTGTTTCTAATATAAAACGTAGCTTATATGTTTGCTTTAATTTGTAAATTATTATAGAAAAATATATTCTCGTTCTTGTCTTAGGTAGTTATGGTTTATTGTTGCTTTACTCAGCTTGTGATTAAGTTCTGTAGCTGATTTATGTTCTCGTTGCCATTACTTTTCCCTTACCCGCTACAGTCCGGACTGCAGTGTGTACGTTTCCCTACGTAATGCGGACGAGCCCTCCGTGGTCGGGTGAGGGTGGGTTAGTGTGAGGCCGAGGACGTTCGAAAAAAAAAAAAAAAAAAAATCAGGTCCCGCCACCGCTATTGCGTTATCAATTCCAAACTTGCATCCGAATGTTCAGTTGCATCATATCTGCCCCATTCATTCATTGCAGTATATTCGCTATCAACTTGATGTAAAGTTTAATCGCCTTCGCCTTAGACCATCCTAAAGCTCATAATGATAGAACCAAGAGCCCTGACAATCAGACAACATAGTAATATTGTTAACAATCATCTCAGTAGCCCTTAAAAGACGCTGCACTATTTCTATAGTCTTATGGAATGCGTAATACCTGCCAAATTCGAAAAGGTATATGCTTCCACAGATTCGTTCAGTTTCGAATCATGTGGAATGGACATTCTGAATTATAATGCAGACGGATCTTTGTAGCAGCCATATTAAGTTTACGGCAGTTGTCTTGCCAAACGGTTTCCATCATAATAGGTATCGATACCTGAAGATTTTTCTGACTACCGCTGTATAGATCGTCCTAGGTTTCAGAGCTCATCTTCTCTCCAATGTTTTATTATGAGCATAGAGTGTCTCCTTTGCACTATTCAGTATATTCGCCGTAGAGGACAGCAAGTGCATCTCATCTCTGAATCAAAGATTCGTTCCACCTACCCTGTTATCATATGTAGATGACCTATTTCTATGCCGATAAGTGTGTCATTATTATGAAGTCATACCTCAATTCTAACTTTAAAGCAAATGGAACCTGTATTAGCCTACAACCATACTGTCCTCAACACCAAGTGCAACTAATTATGGTTTGTGTATTAATTTTCAAAATAAAAAAAAGACTCAAAACCCTTTATCAGTATAAATAACAATACAATTCGTACCCCTGGGAAAAACTTTCAAAGAAACTGTAAACAAATTCCCATTCAAAATCGCTATCAATCCCCTCTCTCTTTTTCTCTCTCTCTCTCTCTAAAGTGAACATTAATTTGTTGATTTGTTTGTAAATGATGCAAAAACAAAAACCAAAAAAACTATACGGTTTCGTTCATTCGTTATCAAATTTTGTGGCACCACTGAGTCCAATCAAAAAGACATTCTCCATGTAAGCAATAGTAACACAGTAACACTAACAGCAGTAAAGTAAAGTAAGGGGGGCCAACAAAACAATAAGATTTTGGGAACATTTTGATGGCAATATGATGGCTGGTGGTTCTTCTATACTTATGATGCTAAAAAAAAACAAAAACTAAGAACTATAACCACAAGCGGTTTAAAATAAAGGAAGGAAAAACAGCCGTTCATTCATTCATTCGTTCGTTCATTCCTTCATGTTGTATACAATTTATAACAAATGATTTCTGTATGGGCCAGAGAGGGTAGGATGGCATTAGAATTACTGAATTTATTTGAAGATGAAATGAAACTTCACAACATCAGGTCACCAATACCACAACACCACACCAACACTACCAACTGATTTTCAGGCCAATTTATCTTCAACATTTAAACACAAGAAATCTTTTGTTGTTTGGCTGCTGCTGCTTCTTCTGCTTTAAACGATAAAATTAAAAACAGGAACAACAGCAATAATGAAACCACAAAGGATAAACACAAAGCGAAAAAGCGAGAGAGCGGGAGAGGGGTAAAGAGAAGCATAAGAAAAGGGAACAATAGTTTAAATGACTCCCAAGTATAAGTGTCAGCTGAGAGAGCATTTAAGCTGTTTGCCCATCCATCTAATCCCATGTATTTGTTGAATCTGTAGCCAAATCTATTGTATTTTACTCTTGTATGAGTATGTGTGTGTGTGTGTATCATCATCTAACTGTCTTGTCTGTCTTTATAAATGTCGGTTTTAATTGTGAATATATTGTAAGAGTGTTTGTGTGTGTGTTTGTTTTGAAAGGCAATTTGGCGCCTTTCCAAACTAATTTTTTGGTTATTAAAACCACAAAAATGTTCGTTTGACATTTCTGAATTTAAATAATTTTTTGTTTCTTTTTTATTTTTATTTTCTATTTTAAAAGGGTGATTTTTTTGCTATTATCTTTTTGGCAACACTGGTTTAAACAGCTCACGCACATTTCGTGTTTTGTTTCACTGTCAAACATCTTCAGTTTGGTCTATAATTTAACCATGAATCGTCTTACAAACGAACAACGCTTGCAAATCATTGAATTTGGCATCATTGGACCGTACTTCATCAAAGATGCTACGAATCGTAACGTAACTGTGAATGGTGAGCGCTACCGTGAGATGGTATCCAACTTTTTTTTGCCCAAAATGCAAGAGCTTGACTTGCATGACATGTGGTTCCAACAAGACGGTGCCACATGCCACACAGCACGCGTAACAATGGACTTATTGAGAGGCGAGTTCGTGCGAGGCCTAGATCGTGCGATTTAACGCCTTTAGACTATTTTTTGTGGGGCTATGTTAAAGCACATGTCTATACAAACAAGCCCGCTTCAATTGACGCATTGGAAGACAACATTGAAGCATTTAGTCGTGAGATACCGGCCGAAATCTTGGAAAGAGTATGCCAAAATTGAACTAAGCGGATGGACCATTTGAGGCGCAGTCGCGGTCAACATTTGCATGAAATAATCTTCAAACATTAAATTATTTGGACCGTACTATCGATTCAAATAAAGATTTCATGCATTTTTCTGAATTTTATGTGTTTTTTTTTTGAAAAATTTTCATATAGCTCTTAAAAAATCACCCCTTATATGGAAACATAAGAAAATTTAGAAAATTGTTTTTTATCATTTTGATTAAGGCAATTAAAAAATGTTCGAGGTTTTCCCGAGCATTGAGAGAGAGAGAGTGAAACCACACAACGAACAAATTGAAATCGTAAACTGATTTGGGGTTTCCAAGCCTTACCGAAATAGAAAATAATTTACAACAAAAAACTTTTGGTTTTTATCGGTTATTAAAATGTATTAAAAAGAAGGAAATGATGAATCAAATAAATTAAATGAAAGATAATAATTTTTATAATGGTTGTTAGTAGAATGAATTTCATTTAAATTGAAATCGATCAGGAACATCTGAAAAATCTCTAGAGATTTCAGAATATGTACTGAGAAGACTGGTTTGGAATTGTGCTTCTAGTCTTCTCTTTTTACTTACAAACATTACATTAGAAGGGTCTACCAAATCCTAGTCAGAAATACAGCTGAATGTGGCCAAGATTACTGGATAGATATCGATAGACTGGTTTATATGTTCATACCTTAATATTGGGATACTAGAGGAAACTACGCATATTTTTTTCCCTTGTTAAAGTGTGTCCTTCATGTCAATCTATAAAGCCATTGCAGAGACACTGAAATTCTTTATCGCTTGGATATGATAGACTAATTAGTATTACAGTATTCCCTCGATTTACGTTGTTTCGATTTACGTCGCCTTTTTCCGGAACATTCTACGACGTAAATCGAGGGAATACTGTATTGGATATGTAATTAAGAAATTCCTGGTTCATTATTTTCGTTTTAAACGGGAAATTCTTTCAATAAAATCGATTCAATGTTAAAGCGTCTTCTTACATTCAAGAACAGTCCTTCAATACGTATCTTTCCATATTATTTCCCTGACTAATATTTGACTATCAGCGAAAATATTCAAATCCCTCTACTTCAAGTTTATCAAATAATCACTAATTCAGATCATACCTTCGCTGTACTATGGTCCTGTAACCGAAATTACCGGATTATGCTCTACAAAGGATCAGTTCTGTTCTCCTACGTATGGATATTCATCCATTTAGTAAGAATTCTCCACGGGCCTCTGTTCAATATATTCGTTTGACCAAGATATGTCATCTGGTTGAGTTTGATACGTAAGGCATTCTGTAACCCAACTATACTCTTGCGATGGGTTTTTTCAATTACGCCTCATCTTAAATCCGTATCTCAATCGCTTAAATGAAGAGAATATTTTCCAAATTCCTTTATAGATAATGTGCTTATTGCACTACTTATTCTTAAATAACCCTCTGAATTACTTTAATGTGGCATTTTCTATTCTTCGATATCCACTATGCTGCTAAAGTCCGTATGAGTCTAATAACACTTCTGTAGAATCAGTAGGCCACTCGCGGAGTGAGGCTCTATTTAGAACATACTTTTGGATCATCGTCTGTACGCTTTTGTTGTTTTGTTGAAGTGTACACCAGACATCAGCAACGAGTATTCAAAACGATGAGTATATTCGAGTCATACTTATAATTTCAGCTACTTATACGCATTCATACTTATTTTAATATCATACTCATATATTACACTACTCATATTCAAAGTTAGAAATACTCATCGTACTCATACTTAACAATACGCACGATGTTGTTGATTTCGACTCTCCATGATTCAACATATATACGAAGCACAAAATAAGTATGATTCGAGTACGAACACCACAATACTCGCTAGAAGGTTGTGTGTGTGCTTTGTTTGCTGTCTTTGTCTTTTATTTTCTCTTCTTTTGTAAATGCAACAATAACTAGTACTGTAAATTTTGATGAATGATTCGAGTGACTCGAATCATTCGTAAGCATTATAAGTATTTTTCTAAATTTATGAATCTGAATGAGTAGGCGTATGAATCAAACAATGAATCGAATGTTGTGAGTTTGGTGTCAACGTTGTACTCATACTCATTTCAACCTATACTTATAAATCAATGTTGCAGCGAGTACGAATGAATCAGAGTAGTTGAATTTTAATACTCTTGACTAACTCATACTCAAAATTTCATAAGTACCTATGAGTAGCGAAAATATGATTCATTGCTGATCTCTGGTGTACACCTCATTGAAATTAAAGTTATATTGTATGCACAGCAATTTATCCATTTATTCCTTAGCAAGAGATTAATACGGGTACCTTTTAAAAATGTTTAAAATATGAGCTCGTAGATAGCAAATAAAATAAAATATAAATTTGTGTTTAATTTTAATTAAAATTCTTTATTATTCGCACAATTCTGTGTGCCACTGTTCACAACTCTATGTATACGACAACAATTGCTTTGTTTGTTATTCCTCTGTTTACACCCTTTACCAGGCAATTATTTGACAGATCTTAGTAATGGAAATCTTCAAATCACGATTACTCTCTTCAAACACAACGTGTCTTCACACAAGACTGACTAAACTTCACTCACTCAGTCGCCAGCTTTGCCTTGCCTTTTATATGGCAAAGTAAACAGCCTGATGAATGTTCTTGAAGCTGAATGTTCATGACTTCGCCATCTCGAAATCTTTATAAATGTAAACATCGTTGTTTTAGTGCAGTATGACCATGTTACCGATGTAAGAGAGAGAATTTGCTCATATAACTTTGTGCCCCTGCATTTGAAAGTAAAAACCTTTGTAATCTTTTTGATAAGCATGGTGTTAATCATTTCCTAAATAGATTTTAAAAACACGAAAAACTTTAAAATCTTTAATTTGTTTACATGCATAAGCAATTCCAACTCATTAACTTGCCTTGTCCCAAAGGCTTTTCGCAAAGGCAGACTTTTTTGATTTGATTACAAATAAACTTTTTATTTCCATGAATGCTGTTGCTGTTGCCCTAAGGCTAAGCAGCATTTATTAATTTCATTAGTCACAGTATTTCTTTAAATGGAAATATTATTCCTGCTTGCATATCCGCCCCCACAGTTTTTTTTTTTTTTTTTTTTTGCTTCATTCCATGAAATTATTTTCTATTCTTTATAGCCCAAAGACACATGACACTTTGCAGGCGAAGATGATGATGGTGTGATGGTGATGATGAGGATGACATCTCCATGTTTACTTATTATTTATAACAATACCGGGTACTAAGCTGTTGTCCAAGTGAATGCAGAGATAAAGTAAGGAAGAAGAAATGAAGATTTGAAATGAAATTATATTCTGACTTTTCTGCTTTGGTAACCCCCCGTAGCTGTTGCAGGCAAATAATTGAAAAATTGCGAATGCGTATAATTTTAATTTTATTATGAGGGTATTAAGGCAACTTCAAAAGCTTCTCTCTACTATGCGTATTTTTTCTGTTCTTTTTTTCTTTAATTCTTCATTTTAGAGTCGCAATGTAATTTCGTTTTGTATTATAAATGGGAATTATTTGTTCATCTGTTCGTTCATTCATTCATTCATTCATTCGTTGCCATTTCTTTCTTTCTTTCTTATTTTCATTCGGTTTTTTGCTCTTTTGTTGTGATCACAGCCATTGTAGTTGCCATTTATTTGTTTGTCTGTCTGTCTACCTACCCGCTCTCTCTCTCTCTTTCTCTCGCTTTTTTCGCTTTATTGTCGGTTGTTTGTTTTGTTACAAAATCTTTATTATTCACTTCTTTTTTTATCTTATTGTTGTTATTGTTGTCGTTGTTGGCATTTTTAGTTTGTGATTCCTTTTATTCCTGTTACATGGACATCGTTTGCAGTTGCATTGTATTTTCGTTTGCATGTCCCTTAAAACACTCATAAACACTCAAACGTTTACATTGACACTCACTTATACTGCCATGCACACATACATAAATGTGTATGTATTTGTATTGCATAAAAAAGTAGATTTTTTAATTAAATTGCATTTCCGCTTTACAAAAATTCTTTTTTACAAAAAAAAACGAAGCGAAAACAATCCCTAAAAGAAAAATGATTTTCTCTTTTAACTTTTTGGTCCCCCTGTTTTCATCAGCCTGTCCATATTCTCCAGCGTTCCTTTTTAGGTGCCTTTTGTATTGGTTTTACTTTTGTGTTCATCGTCTTCTCTTTTTTTTCATGGGTATTTTGCCAGTCTTTCAAAACAATTTCTTTGTGGACATTTTTCATGGGAGATGCATTTAATTTGTTCCCCTCTCTCTCTCTCTCATTTTGTTGCTTCGGCTTAAAAAGGAATTTAATAATTCCGTTAAAAAGCAGCAAAAAGAAAATATTTTTGAGGCTTCAAACTGCTACAGCCAGAGGAGGATTGAAAAAATTTCATCAAAATATTAAGAGAATTCGGTAGGAGGATGCATTATTTCTTCTGAATATAAGTGAGTGTTAAAACGATACGTGAGATGTATAAGCGAATTGTGACGAAATGTGGAATATGCCATTACGATCAATGGTGAAATTTAATTATTTTGAATTTTTCTGAAAGCCTGGATTATATTTTTCTTGAATTTATTAACGCACGAAGTCGTCGCCGTATTCTAATAGGTAGTGTGTTGGCTTAGTAGACGTAAGGCCACGGTTCAAACTCCAGGTCAGAAGTCAAAACGAAAATATGAAAAAACATTTCTTCGGCGACTTACTCTCAGCAGATTTCTGAGAGTAAATAAAAAATTGCCATGAATATCAAAAAAAAAAAAATTTGTCGTTCAGAGTCGACTTTAAACTGTAGGTCCCGCTACTCATTTAAAAAATTAACACACACGACATATGTAAGTGCTACGAGAAGCTAGGTCGTAATCCTGATGAAGGATTACAATGACCAATTATGTATGTATGTACATATGTAAGTGACATATGCATACCATAATTCATATATTGTAATATGAATCTATAATAATCATTTCTTATTCTTTGTTTTATTGCACTCCTCTTTTCCTTCTGTTGAAAATTAAAAGAAATTAAACACTTTGTAATATCAGCATTCTTATTGTGTGAGAACAATTATTAACATAAATTATTATTAAAAGAAAAAACACTCTTGTTTATGTATTATGTAAAATCAGCATTTTATTTGTAAGAACCTTCATAATGTTAATCAGCTATAAAATATTTTTAATAAAAATAAGAATTCAGTTTATGAATAAAACTCAAAGTACAAACACTGTATTTTATTGGCGCAGTCGGTAGGATCTGTGAAAAAGATCCTTAAACGAACCTAAACGTTTAATAACTTAAAAAAAAAATTAATTAAAAAAATTTTTTTTACAAGATTTTAGAGTGTTAATACCAAAGTGAAAAACATATTTTTGTTGTCGTTATAAAATTTTTGTTGAACAAATAGAAGAAAAAGAAGATATAAATAATTCTAAATAACTTTTTCATCGGCCAATGGATGAAGTGCTCCGTAATTTAGAGCAACTATCAATTAACAATAGAAGAGAAAGTGGTGCTAATAGTGATAACGTTAACAACAGTGTAAACAGCAATATGGATCAGCAAAAGAACTTTATCATCCAAAATTTAAAATTAGTGCATCCTTTTATTGGGGAAAAGGACAAATTGTGCCTCTACATTAATAGCATAGAAAGTATATTACCCAACATTGCGGTTTTGCCTAGAGATGACAGGATCTTATTCTTCAACTGCATCTTGAGAACATTAGACGGAGAAGCCCTAAATTTAATCAGAAGAGAACAACCAGAGGACTGGAGCGGATTGAGGCGTCTGCTGATACAAGAGTATGGTGAGCAACAACCGATTCCAACACTAATTTTAAAATTAAGTAACATTATATTAAAGGGTAGCTTAAGAAAATTGTGCGATGAAATTAACATAAGCTTGTGTAGAATACACGATACAATTAGATTAAGTGATGAAAGTAATGAAAAAAAAACATTTTATAAGAATGAAGCTAACTCCCAAGCTTTAAGAATACTAAAAAAAGAACTACCCAATCATTTAACCGCACTTGTTAATGCGAATTTAGCAGCAGATTTTAAATCGGCGGTAGACATTCTCAGACGAAATAATGAACTGGATGACGGACACTTTGAACGAAGATCGACAAAATTACTCAGAACCGATCATCCCCGCCATTATCCCCAGGTAGTGAACAATGAATATAGAAGCATACATACCCCAAATCGGAGTAGAAACATTTTTAATTACCCAAATTTTATGAATAACAGTAATAGAGACTTTCAGAATAATTATAATAATGGTTATAGAAATAACGGTCAAAATATTAATACACACAGTAACAATAATAGCCCAAACAATAATAACTTTAACAATAATAACAGATTTCCCAATAATTCACGTCCTTGCAAACGCCAAAGGATAAATGACTCAATTCAATCTCGTATTAGGCGTTTTGGCCCTGCCGAACCCATGGAGGTCGAAAATTTTCACTTAGCGGCCTCAAACCCCTTCCCATCGTCTCAATAGTAATACAAGGCAAAGCTTATAAGTTTTTGGTTGATACGGGATCATCAATCAGCCTTCTTCGTCCGGACGCTTTGCCCCTTTCTCCAAATAGAGTAGATCCCGTTTGTGTTAGAACAGCCACTGGGGACATAGTCCTCAATGAAGCGTTAGAAATTTTTAGTCCCATAACAAAAGTTAGATTGATGTTTTATGCGTATAGGTTTAGTAACAAATATGCGGGCCTTCTAGGCTTTGATAATTTAAGGAAATTAAAAGCAAAACTGAATATTCCAGAGGGATTTGTTGTTCTGAATGATATTAAATATTTCTTTTTGAATGAAAATCAAGAAGAAAACAAAGAAACAAAAAGTCTCCTAGTTAATAAAAATATTAACCCTGATTCACAGCTCAATCAGCCTGTGTATAGACAAATTCGTGGTGGATTTGATACCCCACAGAATGGTACTCCAAAATTCTTGAATTGTATTGATTGCGAACGTAAAACTTCAATATTTAAATTGGATCACCTCAGTAAAGAGGAATCCACAAGCTTAAAAGTGTTGTTACAGAAATACGACAGCATTTTTTATAAGGAGGGAGATAAATTAACCTTTACTAATGTTGTCAAACATAAAATCAACACTATCCATGAAGATCCAATATATTGCAAAACGTATCGTTACCCTCAGATCCATAGGGACGAGGTTAATAGACAGATTCGGGAAATGTTGGACCAGAATATTATATGCCACAGCCAGTCGCCTTATAATGCACCAATCTGGGTTGTACCCAAGAAACTCGATTCCACTGGTAAACAAAAATGGCGCATCGTTGTCGATTACAGGAAACTGAATGATGTAACGATCAGTGATAAATATCCAATTCCGGTTATGGATGACATCTTGGATAAATTGGGTAGGTGTTTGTATTTCACTACCCTCGATCTTACAAAAGGGTTTCATCAGATTGAAATGGAACCTTCTGATCGAAAAAAAACAGCGTTTTCCACACAAAGTGGACATTATGAGTTTTTGAGGATGCCGTTTGGCTTAAAAAACGCGCCCTCAACCTTCCAACGATTGATGAACACAATCTTGGGAGACCTTATAGGAAAAGAATGCTTGGTCTACCTGGACGACATCATTGTCTTTAGTACTTCTCTCCAGGAGCATATCAGCTCAATAGAGAAGGTGTTCAGGAAGCTTTCAGATGCCAATTTGAAGGTGGAACTTGATAAGTGTGAATTTTTAAAAAGAGAAACCACCTTTCTGGGACATATCATCACACCTGATGGTATAAAGCCAAACCCTGACAAGGTTAAAGCCATCTTAGAATATCCAATTCCTAGGACTGAAAAGGAAATTAAGCGATTTTTGGGATTGGCCGGATTTTATAGGAAGTTTATCCAGAATTTTTCCAAAATAACAAAACCGTTAACACATTGCCTTAAAAAAGGAAATAAAATTAACCCATCAGATAAGAATTATATTGATGCGGTCGATACTATTAAGCTCTTGATCGTTAATGAACCAATCTTGGCCTTCCCAGACTATGAGAAGCAATTCACTCTGACAACAGATGCTTCTAACTCTGCCCTTGGTGCCGTTCTTAGTCAGAGCGGACACCCAATTTGTTTTGCCAGCCGCACTCTTAACGAGCATGAATTAAATTATTCTGCTACTGAGAAGGAGTTACTGGCCATTGTGTGGGCAACAAAGTATTTCCGCCCCTATTTGTACGGCAGAAGATTTCTGATCAACAGCGATCATAAACCATTACAGTGGTTACAAAACCTTAAAGAGCCAAACCAGAAGCTTCAGAGGTGGAAAATAAAATTAAATGAATTTGATTTCGAGATCAAACATATTCCCGGAAGAGAAAATCATGTTGCAGATGCACTATCTCGTGCAAGAAAAGAGAATTGTAACTTCAATGAAGAAATTGAAGAGAACGGTGGTGAGCCAGCCGATGAGGCTAACAGAGCGGAGGATATTTCATCTGTGGCCGCAACAATTCACTCGGCTGATGAAGATAATTCATCATATATACCAATAACTGAAAAACCCTTAAATGTGTTTAAGAATCAGATCAAACTTGTCAGAGGGAATCGGAATAGGGTGTTTGCAGAGAAAGTGTTTTCCAATCACGTTACAACGGTTGTTTATAGGGATCTGGATACCGAATCAATTAAGGACATAATTAAAACGCATTTACTTAATAAAAAAATAACCCTTTATATGCCGAACGACAGTGATTTCATCAGATTTCAGAGAGTTTATGTTCAGATTGTTTTGAATAAGAAAAACAGGGTTCTAAGATCGACCAAACTTCTGGAAAATTTGACTAGTTACCCTGATTTTAAGACAAAAATTTTGGAAATTCATTTGAACGGTTTACATCAGGGTATAGAAAAAATAGTCAGAGCATTTAGGACAAAATATTATTTCCCGAACTATGTTAGGGAAATATCTCGTATTATAAACGAGTGTGAACTTTGTAATCGTTGTAAGGCGGACCACATAGATTATAAATTGCCATTTAAGATCACACCTCCTGTCTACGAAACAAGAGAAAAATACGTAATAGACTTTTGGCAATGGAATAGAGAATACTATTTGACTTGTATAGATTTGTTTTCAAAGTTTGCCACAGCTGAACCAGTAAAGTCATTAAACTGGATCGAAACCAAAAAAGCTCTTTTGAAAGTGTTTAACACAATGGGTCCTCCAAAGGTTTTGAAGATAGACCAGGATCAAGGAATGAACAATATTAACATAAAAAATGGTGTGAGGAGTTGAATGTCGGATTGGAGGTGACTACGGGTAAAACAGGTATTTCTGATATTGAACGGTTGCACAAAACACTTAATGAAAAGCTTAGAATTATTAACACTTCAGATGACAAGGAATTAATTTGCATGCAGGTTGAGCAAACAATCTTTACTTATAATCACACCATAGTTCATTCTACTACAGGAGAGACTCCGTATAATATATTTTTTAATAAACTCCAACCTCAAACAAATCCGCAGAAGGTTAAGGAAAGCAGAATAAATGGTATTAATATGAATAGGGTGGAAAAAGCAATAGATGCTAGGTATTTGAACGCGGATAATTCAAGAAAACGATTGAAAAAGGTTGAAAACCCATTCAAGAGGGTCACAGTCGTACAGGCCGAGGACGATAATGAGCATTATGTTGTTAAGTGCAAAGATAGGCACGTTAGAAAGTATAAGTCGCAGTTTAAAAGAAAGAAGGATCATGGTCAAAACTAACAAGAATCAATTTTTTCAGGTGCATTAAAATCTAGCAAAACTAAAGCCTGGAAGCTCTTGACAATTGTCTTGTTGCTGCTTCTCTCAGTGAATACAGGAGTCGGTGGCCAGACGATCGAAATAAACAGCATAGAAAATGACTATGGCTTCGCGGTTGTTGAGCAGGGTACCTTGGATTACCCAATAGAGTACAAGTATCATATTTTGACTGTTAACAAAACTTATCTTGATCTGACTTATGACACCCTTATCGAACAGTACAATTCAAGGGAATATTACCAAACGGACACAGTTAGAAAGTACCTTACACTAGCATTTAAAGAGAAACAAATATTTTCAGTTAGACATAGACGTGGACTGGCAAATGTGGTGGGCGACGGTTTAAAATTTCTTTTTGGGACTATGAACGAGGACGATAAAAGGGAGATAGAGAGCAGGTTTGATGACTTAAAAGCGAACATAATAACAACCAACGAATTCAACGAACTGATAGATCACGTGAACAATGAAAGTAGACTGTTGCAAGAACTAGAGTCGGACGTGTCAAGGGTGCAGAACAAGATCACGGAAAGAATCTGCACAGACATATTTTTGGACAATGTAAAAAGATACCTGGAACATATCGAGGATATCCAATTAGCAATGCAGTTGGCTAGACTGGGCATTATAAACCCAAAACTGATCGACTTGCAGACTTTGACGAATTTAACTGTGCTGCAGTTCGAGAACATAAAAACATCAATTTGGCTGAAAGGAAATTTAATTTATTTCATACTTTCTATTCCTGTTGAATTCGATAAATATAAAAGAATAAAGATTATCCCAATGCCAGATGAAAACAACGATGAGTTGGTGTTGGACGGAAAAATAGATTATGTAGCCAATCATAATGTTGTCTACCAATTGATAGATAATAAGGTAATAACAATAGGAGATGAATGTATCAAAAATTTAATAAATAATAATAAAACTAACTGTCAATATAAAGAAAGTAAAGAATCAAACTTTTTGTATTTTGTTGAACCAAATATAATAGTTACAAAGAAACTAAAAGAAACAGAAATAAATCAGAATTGTAATGATTTGAATATAAAAATAAAAGGAAATAATATCATAAGATTGAATAATTGTAAAGTAAAAATTGGAAATTTTGAAGTCATTGTGAAACAAAAATTAGAAGAACAAAACATACTACCTGCTGTAAAAGATGTAGAAAATTTGGTAAAGGAAAATGTATCGTTGCCAAAGTTAAAGAAACATATAGATATAATAAATACTAAAACGAACAACTATTCGATAGGTCTATTAACTTTTGTTTTGATAATATTGCTAGTAATTATAGGCTTATGCATTAGATTTAAGAAGAATATCTTTATAAAAGAACAAACTAATAAAGAAAATGTCAATGAGGACATCGACTTATCTAAGGGAGGGAGGAGTGACATATGCATACCATAATTCATATATTGTAATATGAATCTATAATAATCATTTCTTATTCTTTGTTTTATTGCACTCCTCTTTTCCTTCTGTTGAAAATTAAAAGAAATTAAACACTTTGTAATATCAGCATTCTTATTGTGTGAGAAAAATTATTAACATAAATTATTATTAAAAGAAAAAACACTCTTGTTTATGTATTATGTAAAATCAGCATTTTATTTGTAAGAACCTTCATAATGTTAATCAGCTATAAAATATTTTTAATAAAAATAAGAATTCAGTTTATGAATAAAACTCAAAGTACAAACACTGTATTTTATTTGTATGTGTATATATAAAGCTCGAAGCCGCCTATGTCTAACAGATAGTATGTTGGCTTATTACGCGTGAGCCCATAGCTCAAACTTCAGATCGAAATATGAAACAATATTCCTACCGTGACTTCCTCTCAGCAGTTTTCTGGCAAAAACTCTGAGAAAAAATAAATTTGCCTTGAAAAGTATCTCAAAAATCTGTCGATCGGAGTTGACTTTAAACCAGCGTTTACCATTTCATAGCACAATTGTGCGGAGAGAACTCACACGCATTCTTGTGCTTTATGATTTAGTTGTCGATCAGACTGCGACAAGAACACATGTGCGGCGGATGCATTAGCATTTTATTTCGGAATGACACTCAATAAATATTTTATGTTAAAAGATGCTAATATTCAATGCTTTATATGTATGTTATAAAACATTTAAAGAATGTAGGGAATATGTTCTTAAAAGACATTTTGTATGTTAATATGTAAAAAATGGATTTTTTATTTTTATTTATCTAAAATTATTAAGCCGAACATAGATAGTTTTATGTATGTTGATGAAATGAAAATCAAAATAGCGTATATTACTAACACTTTTCTATGGCTGTAAATAAATAAATGCTCTCACTTACTTTCTCTCTCTTACTCACTAATACATAACCAAAAATTTTTTGGTAACCCTTGCTTTAAACTGTAGCTGATAAAATTCACACATGGGTGGTGTCAGTAATTAGGTCGTAATCCTAACGAAAGGATTGTAATAACCAATTAAGTAACTATGTAAGGATAACCTCCACAGTTATTGCAACTTCTCGTATGTGACAGGCACCAGAGATCAGCAATAATTATTCAAAAAGATGAGTAGAATCGAATCATATTCATAATTTCTGATACTTACTATACGCATTCATACTTATTTTAATATCATGGAACCTCCTCTACTCATATTCAAAGTTTGAAGTACTCATCATAATCATACCTAACAACACGTATTAGGCTTTTTACACTGAGCTTCATCTTTCATCTCTCATCAATTGGCAAGATGACAACATCTTCCCATAAGAAATATACAGAGCAAAAAAGCGTCATCTTTCATCATCTTCACAAGATGTTCCTATCTCATTTTGTTCCACTCATCATCTTTCGATAATTTTAGTGTCATCACTAAAAAAAATGACTTTTGCTTATATGTATAAAAAAATTAAACGTCACAAAATGAGCGGGACTGAACAAAGTTAGTAAATTTTTTAATGTATATATAATGAAATAAATATTTTAATAATATTTTTTTAATATTTTATAGCAAAAAAAAGTACTCGAATAGTTTGGTCAGTTGTATATTGTTTTAATAATTGATTTTTCTCTTCAAGTGCAATTATTAATCCGATAATTGAAGAATTTTCCATTTTATTTTTTTCCATTAATTATAAGCAGATTTTATGTATTTAAAATAAAAGAGGAAAGATGAGAGATGATGCAAATGTAAACAACTTTTTTCATTTTTATCATCTTCCACTCATTCCTCTAAGATGATGCTAAGTGTAAAAAGGCTATATGATGTCGTTGATTTCGATAACTCTCCATAACTCAACATATACACGAATCATAAAATAAGTATGAATCGCGTACGAACACTAAAATATTCACTAAAAGTTCTGTCTTTTTTGTTTATGTGTCTTTTTTTTTTTTTTTTTGTAAATGCAACAACAACTAAGACTGTAAATTTTCGATAAATTATTCTTGTCACTCGAATCATTTATAAGTATTTTTCCAAAATTATGAATCTAAATGAGTAGACTTATGAATCAAATATATTTCGAATGGTATGAGTTTGATGTCAACGTTGTACGCATACTCATTGCAACCTGTACTTATAAATCAACGTTATAGCGCATTCGTATGAATCAGAGGAGTTAAATATCAATATTGTTGATTCACTTATATTCAAAATTTCATGAGTGCTTATGAGTATCGAAAAAACGATTCATTGTTGATCTCTGATATGCACAAAGATTCTCCATCTACACGTATGCAATTCATTGACAGTGAACTGCAATCTGTTTAGAGGAATAAACCTCCAAAAATAGGAAAACACGAATCCATCAACTCCAATATAAAATGTTCTTGTGCTAAAAGCATTTTATAAACAGAAAACATCCTTTCTGACCAATATAAACCCTCAATTGTATGTGCTCGTATAGAAATTTGAATCATTGTCTTACAAAGAAAATTACAAAAGAAGTAAAAAAATTTTTGTATAAAAACGAAAAAAAAAAAAAACAACCAAGAGAACCGCATTTAATCATACACATGCCAGTGATGTTATGGAATTTGTGCCAATTTTCCTAATGACTCAAGGTAAAATGTGTTAATTTTGCCATAAGTATTGTACTCTACACACGCTTTTCAATAGCCCAGCTATTGTGGAAAATGAAATGTGCTGCTAATGAACACCTTTCAAGAAAAGTGGATTTCCCACATTACATTGTTTCTTACCCTACATTTAACATGACTTAAACCAAAAAATAAAAGAAAAAGAAAAAGCCTTTCATAAAGTGTTATTTCTTTAGCCAGCCCTATTGTTTATTTCCAAGTTCTTTTATTTTAATTTTCTTTTATTTTTTTTTTCTATTCTTTTTAATTCAACATAAAGCAGCAGTAAACCACTGCATTATATTCTCTTGTTAATGTTGCTTTGCTAACGAACAACACCCCCATATACAGTACAGTACAGTATATGGAAAGGAAGTGATTTACAAAACTAAACACCAGCAACAACAACAACAATGACGAGAACAAAAAAAAACACGAAGAAATTTTAAATGAAACAAAACCACAAACTACACAAGTGTACTAAACGCCTTCAATATTACAACTACACCTACACACCTATATCTAAAGCTACAACTACACCTTTAGTTGCGATTTTTGTCCACTGCTATCCACCAAAAGCAAAAAAAAAAAAAAAACAACAGCTACAGCAACACTAATAAGTAAGTAAGTGAGTAAGAATGTATGCATGTATGTACATATGTATGTATGTGGGCAACATATGACTTGAAAACATTTTGCTGCAACTGTCACAGAAGATTTCAATCACCTTAGCATGTAGAGAGACGTCAGTAACAGCAACTACATTATGTTACATTCTTTATACGAGGGTCGTTTGTGTTAGTAATGTCTTAAATATATAAAATTTCTATATGCTTTTAATATTTTACTTTCACTCGACGTTTACTCATGTCTAATGTTGCAAGAAGGCGTTATTGCAGTTGCCCCAATGTAATGTTGTGTTGATAATGTTACATACTAAACAACTTTAATTTCAACAGCAACAAAAACCATAATAACAACTGATTCCAGAAAAAATGCTAACAATAGTCGACGATAAGGGAATTTTTAAGGGGATCAAGGCCGAATATAAAACAACATGTGTGGCTATTGAAATTTGAAAAAAAAAAACTTGTTAAATGGATTACCCAACATACGTTCATATCGGGACCAGAGATCAGCAATGAATCATTTTTTCGCTACTCATAAGCACTCATGAAATTTTGTATAAAAGTGAATCAACAATATTGAAATTTAACTACTCTGATGCAATCATACTCACTGCAACATTGATTTATAAGTACAGGTTGCAATGAGTATGCGTCGAAACCATTCGAAATATGTTTGATTCATAAGACTACACATTTAGATTCATAACTTTAGAAAAATACTTCGAGTGATTCGATTCATTTATCAAAACTTACAGTCTTAGTTATTGTTCCATTTACAACAACAGAAAAAAGACACATAAGCAAAACAGATACAGCAGCAAGCAAAGCAAACACACAACCATATTTTAGTGTTCATGCGCGATTCATACTTATTTTGTGCTTCGTTTATATGTTGAGTTATGCAGAGTCGAAATCAACAAATCATACGTGTTGTCAAGTATGAATATGATGAGTACTTCAAACTTTGAATACGTGTAGAAGAGGTTCCATGATATTAAAATAAGTATGAATGCGTATAAGTATCAGAAATGATGAGTATGATTCGATTCTACTCATCTTTTTGAATACTCATTGCTGATCTCTGATCGGGACTATATGATGACAAGTTCTTGAATAAAATTCAATGACTTATTGTACCTTTCTTGGAAAATGGTCATGTACTCATATGTCTTTATGTACTTTATATGTCTCTCTTCCTTTAGCTAAGCAATCAAATATTCTTCTTTCCTAGGTTGCAAGGGATAAGAAGCCTTGTCTTTGATATGATTCTGCTCTTAGTATTGTCTAAAAGCAAATTAAAACCACAAGAACTGATCTCCCATAGTTCTTTAGCCAAATTTCACAGTCCCACAAACCTCAGAGAGAAATAGTTGCCGTAAAAAAAGATACAGTGAGCGTCAAAAGAAAGTGTACACTATGGATAAAATTCTAACAATCTCAACTCAAGTTTTTCACTTAAGGAGAGTGCCCGAAAAAATTTTACAATATTTCCAAAATTTTCTAATTCTTTTCTTCTTGTTTCAATTTTAAAAACTGGCAATAAAATAATTTGAAAAAAAATTAACGGTAATTTATTAATGTATATTTTTTTGAATTGTACACTTTCTTTTGACGCTCACAGTATAAGATAAACACACACAACATGGGTGGTGTTAAATGCTAGCGCAATAGATCGCAATCTAGGCTAAAGGGTTCTAATGGCCAATACTTTGTAAATGTACATTTTCTAACTTAAATCACCATGTAATTTACGAAGAACCGAGTTTAGCCAGTTTCGAACTTTTGTAGGAGGTACCTACAGTTTAAAGCCAACTCCCAACAATAGATTTTTAAAAAACATTTCATGGAAACATTATTTACCCTCAGAGTTTTTGTCAGATATCTGCTGAGAGGAAGTTGCCGAAGAAATATTTTTTTTTCATATTTTGTGTTGTTCTAGTCGTCGGCCCCGGTGTTTGAACCGAGGCTTCACGTCTAATAAGCCAACACACTACCTACTAGACTACGGCTATGGTTATGAACTTACAAATCATATTTGAGAACTAGTTTTACAAGTGCCCACATTTTATGAATATTTCAAACGTTACAAACTCCTCGATAATAGTCCAACATCTATTTAAAATTCTTTTGAGTAGCGCATAAAAATAAAGTAAAAAGAGAGAGAGGGAGAGAAAAAGAGAGACAACAGCAACAATGAAATAGGGGGTGATTTTTTAAGAGCTATAGGAAAATTTTTCAAAAAAAACACATAAATTTCATAAGAATGCATGAAATCTTTATTTGAATCGATAGTACGGTCCATATAATTTAATGTTTGAAGATTATTCCATGCAAATATTGACCGCGACTGCGCCTCAAATGGTCCATCCGCTTAGTCCAATTTTGGCATACTCTTTCCAACATTTCGGCCCGTATCTCACGAATAAATTCTTCAATGTTGTCTTCCAATGGGTCAATTGAAGCGGGCTTGTCTGTATAGACATGAGCTTTAACATAGCCCCACAAAAAATAGTCTAAAAGCGTTAAATCGCACGGTCTAGGCGGCCAATTGACCGGTCCCGAACGTGAAATAAAATGTTCACCGAACTCGCCTCTCAATAAGTCCATTGTTACGCGTGCTGTGTGGCATGTGGCACCGTCTTGTTGAGACCACATGTCATGCAAGTCAAGCTCTTGCATTTTGGGCAAAAAAAAGTTGGATATCACCTCACGGTAGCGCTCACCAGTTACGTTACGATTCGCAGCATCTTTGAAGAAGTACGGTCCAATGATGCCAAATTCAATGATTTGCAAGCGTTGTTCGTTTGTAAGACGATTCATGGTGAAATTATAGACCAAACTGAAGATGTTTGACAGTGAAACAAAACACGAAACGTGTGTGAGCTGTTTAAACCAGTGTTGCCAAAAAGATAATAGCTAAAAAATCACCCTTTACAAAAAAGCAATTTACAACAAAAATTTAAACTGTATAATGTGGTTGGCAACCAGTGATTTAGAACAAATTTTTCAAACATTTTCAAGTCAACAATGACTAACACAACAACAACACAAACAACAACTAAAAAAAAAGACATAAAAACACATGCACACAATCTAATTTACAAAAACACATTCAAAGAAATTGTACACATGCACACAACTTAAAGGTGTTAACGTGTAAATTCTCATTCACAAGATCGAAATACGCAGATAATCAGTATACAGGCCAAGTTAAATAAAAACATACATTCTATCATACACACACATACTCGCATTCCTACTTAGATTTTTAAAAATACCAAGAAAGGTGTGGGTCAAGACTTATGTTGGTATGGTAGAAATGCGTATTTGAACAGGATTTACAGGTATTTTAACTACTGTGCACTGAACCATTCAAAGAGGAGTCTACAAAACGTTGCTTTTAAGTTGCTCCATGCAAAAGAAATCCTGCATTTTCTTCAGCCTAGGGTTGGCAATCCCGCTCTATATTTTCAATCCCGGGATTTCGGGATTTCATTTACCTAAGCCCGGGATCCCGGGATTTATCCCGGGATTTTAAAAAATTTGTTCTTGAAAGATATTAACATATTATTTCAATAAAATTAATAACATGACACATCCAAAAATAGGTTTATAAGAAAGAATTTATTAAATTATAAGAAAATTAATTTTATTTTTAATTTTACACATTTTTTAAAGAGTTTTTATAGATATATACTCTTTTCTTGTTCAAGTGCGATATGTTATTATTTTTTATTATTTTTAAAATACGTTTTGAGGAAGCACAGAGCATCCAAAGTTTCATCGCTCAAACGACTTCTTATTTGAGTTGCGAAAAATCCAGCTGCAGAAAAAGCACGTTCAGACTCTACACTGGCTGGCTTAATAGTCATTAAAAAATCGTATGCTCTTTGCAAAAAGTCACCACGTGTTCCTCCATTTTCAAACAAGAGCATTTCTCTCTGAATTTTTACAGACAACGTCTCACATCGAATTGATATCCTCGGTAAATGTGATTTTTTTATAGCTTCATTGAGCTCGTCTGAAATATTTAAAGGTTCTTCAAGAGAACAAGAAAGAGATTCAGATGGAAGCTCAGAAGATTCTGAAACAATTTCGAAAGGTGCCTTATCTGAATCAGAAGGTGTAACTTCTGACTCAGAAGCTATTAGAAGTGATGTAGCTGGACTTAAAGCATTTAGTCTTTCGAGTAACTCAACTATTAATTTTACATTTTATGGAAGAAGGAACCGTTACGAACTCTGTTTCGGAAACGGACTGAACATTTGTTCTACCATCGTGCAGATACTGAAGTACCCCACTGATATCTGTTCTCCTTTGTTGCATGCGAAGGATGAGGGCTGAATGTAGTTTTTGACTTATAACATTGTTAGCATCTTTAAGTTTTTTTAACATTAAAGTTATGGCAACATCCGCTGTGAACAGATTAGCATCCCGATGGCAAAGGGCGTCAACTGTTGCTTTAACTGGGACAAGAGCACTAATGATTGCGGATACCATATTAATCTCATGTTTGGATAAAGCAAAATATTCACCTTCAGGTGGACCTATGTCTATTAATGCCTTTTGTACACAATTTCTTAATAAATAAAGACGTTCCAGCATTAACAAAAGGCTGCTCCAACTAGTTTTACAGTCTTTTATTAGAGTTAGTTGCTTTCCAAATTCAGCCGTAACATAGTTTTGCAAGACATCGTTTTTTGTTGGCGAAGTTTTGTTTCTAATTTCAGAGCGGTTAATACATTGAAACAACAGATTAAAATTCCTGGAAATTCGAATTAGAAAGAGTTCTAATATACAATTTTTTTCATTGCGGCTTAAAAAGTCAAATCCCGGGATTAAGTGCTCAATCCCGGGATTTCGGTATTGTTAAAAACTGCGGGATCCCGGGATTTCGGGACCCCGGGATCCCGGGATTCCCAACACTACTTCAGCCTATTTGACCATAATCTTCTAAAGCATTATGTTACCATACTTTTTTGAAAGCACACATACATACACGAGAAATTAAAGGTAAAGATTTATTGGGAATTTCTCTTTCATTTTTTTTTTTTGTAACAACAATTGAAAAAATAAATTTAAAAAATTCATTTCCGTTCCGTAGAATTTAAGCATGGAACTGTAAAATGTTTATGTGAAGGCATTATTTAATTTTGATATCAAATTCTGCTTTAAATCTTGACAACGTACTAATTTCCTCGATTTAAAGTTTTATTTACGAAATTTATATGTAAAAAGTTTGAAAACTTCCCACCAGTTTGGAAATGAAGAAGTTCAACTGTAAAGCCTCAGTTAGTGAGGGATTTGCACCTACTAAAATCACTCTAGCTCCCAAATTTCCTCACTGATCCACTGATTAGGTGAGAGGCTTTCCAGAACGCTATGCCTAAATGTCATGGTCCTTACAGTTCTGTTGGCACTATACGTTTATTGTCCTGATGGAACATCCGCCTAACAACTATAAACATTGTAAGCTGACTAGCCTTTCCAATGGTGTGGTAGAATGAACGAAAGTACTATAATAAATCCATTGTAGGACTGAAGATAAGTTGACTAAATGATGTCAGTCGTTTATAGCTAATCATACACTTTCCTTTTTCTTCTTATTAAGAAATTTATTCAGATATTAACGCATGGAGTTCTGGGATAATGGCAACATTCTAGAGAGTTCGAGTAATGTATTTGAGTTTAAGAGCTAGACTTGATCACAAACATGGATTTGTCGCCATTGTCATCAATTGCAGGCGCCAGTTTGGATGCTGTTGCAACTTTTTTCTAATTGTTTGATGACTATCCTGTTCTCTGTCGGATCAATCTTGATCCCAAGTAATTTGAAAAAGTATTTTGATATCTAAATTTAAGTGAAATACCCCGTAACTTGTGTGCAACTGCAAGCATTTCTTGTAATGCATCGGGTTATCCATTTCGTGGTTTCAAAAGTAAACGTAAATAAAACACATATAAAATATTTTTTCCATGATATTTCATTTTTATTGTAAAGTTTGAACGTTGACATTATGTGTGAAACGCTACATCATTTAAATGACCTCCAAGCGAAGTGTTGCAAGCATTGATTCTTTTGAGATAATTTTCGACCACTTTTTGACACATATTGGGCGGTATCTCAGCCATAACCTGACGAATGTTGGTTTTTAAGTGCTCAAGAGTTGAAGGTTTATCTGCATAAACACGGTCTTTCGCGTAGCCCCACAAAAAAAGTCTAATGGTATTAAATCGCATGATCTTGGTGGCCAGTTGATATCGCCACGACGAGAAATTACGCGGCCAGGATATGTCTCTTGCAATAAAGCCATAGTTGCTCGAGTTGTGTGGCATGTGGCATCGTCTTGTTGAAACCACATATTCTCCAAGTCGTATTCTTCAATAGCAGGCAAAAAAAAGTCGGTTATCATATGACCATAACGTTCCGAATTGATGGTGTCAGTCGTTCCATCGTCGTTTTCGAAGAAGTAAGGTCTAATCACAACTTCGGACCAAAGAGCGCACCAAACAGTGACTTTTTCTGAATGTAATGGCCTCTCTTCAATTACTTGAGGATTCTCAGAACCCCAAATACGACAATTTTGTTTATTAACATACCCACCGAGTGTGAAATGTGCTTCATCGCTGAAGAAAATTTTGTTCCAAAAAGCACGATACGTGGGTGTGGCAGAATCACCATTTTTGTAGTAGGTTTTGATAATTTTTATACGTTGTGTGATAGTTAAGCGATCCCTTTTCGTCAATGTCAGACTTTCAACTGAAAAGAAAAAAATTGGTTTCACAACTTAGTTAGACAGATGTCGAATTCCAGTCCCATACTTTTGAAACCACGAAATGGATAGCCCTTTATATTTTGAACAAAATCGATACTTTTTATCACATAAATATACTCTTAATTACTACGAAGTGTTTGAAAGGATAAGTACTTCTGCCTTATTAGGTGTTAAAATGTATTTGCTTTGAGAATTATCGAGAAAAAGTTCTACGCAAGATCTTCAGTACCGAACGATTTGGCAATCATTTCTGCATACGAAACAACAGCTTTTGAACGAGATGAAATCCTTTCAATGCCTACGTTAGCTTGGCAATTAAAAGAAGATGTTCTGGCTAGAAGGGTATCAGTTGACTGCGGCATAGAGGATGACCTTATCTGCGTTGGAAGAACCAAATTTAGAAAGTTTTATTTTAGTTTTGTGTGACAAACTGACTAAGGCGCATTTATTTTTTATTGCAAATTTACACTTTTTTTTTCATTTTGACACGACTTTTTTTCCGATTTTTCGCTCTTAGTTTTCTTCTTTACTGTTTCAAGAACTAAAAGTTTTTCTTCAATACCATAATTTATTACCCTAACATTGGATAATTTTTGTAATTTAGAGAAATGCTCTCTCTTTCAACGTTGAGCTGCATTTGCAAAAAAAAATGAAAAAAAAATGGAAATTATTTCTTCAATAAATGTTTTATCATTTAAGAGAACACAAATCGAGAATGGACTTCCTTTAAAACAGAGCTACATTTAATATTTAATCGTAACTTACTAAGCAAATTTATTTGAAAATAATAAAATCTTAAATTTCAATAATTCATTTCGTACAGTAAGGTCTCCATTGATAGGGAAACGAGAAAATTTAAACTTATAAAAAATATTAAATTTAAAACAACACTACCGAGTAGGCAATCTATTTGGTAAGTACATATATTATAACAAATCTATGCAGAGAAGTCATGCTAGAAAAGGTCTATCTGTATATTGTTAAATTCATTTTAATTTTCGTTTCTTTTTTTAAGGGCCAAAAAATAAAAATCTTTATTATAAAAAAAAAAACAAAAACAAAAACAAAATATGATTTAGTAGCTACTAAATTTACACACTGTCTAGAAAAATAATACCAAAAATAACACACAGACACACATGCACAAACAAAGTACAACTACAATATAAATTTAAAAGTCTAACCAACCCACATTCACACAGACGCATGCATATGTGCACATATAAGCGTATAAGTATGAGTATGAATATGAGCATTACCGTATATAGGGGGGAACATATAAAAACCATTTAAATTAAGCTTAAAAACTGTTTTACCAGCAACATCGTATGCAATACTGTGTACCAGTACCAGCAACAATATAAAACCGTAACGAAAATAACAACAACAACAACACCAGCAACAATAAAAAATATCAATCCTTCTACTAAATGATTTGAAATCTAAGCATACAAGTGCAGTGAACTTATTCTTCCATGTCGTTGCGTTTTGTGTGAAATAAACGAACACAGACAGACACACTTACGAACAAAAAAAAAAAAAAAACGAATCAGTTAGTGAGAGTGAGATACCACAGACACCGTTGCATACGAAGCATATTATACACACACACAGGCGCATAGACATGATTTTATACTTGAAAGTAACCCGACCTTAAAATCCCTGTGTAAGAGTATAACTTTTAATAAACACAGTTACATGCATACATACATAGACGAATACGAACACAAGCGTATTAATATCCCATACATGAAAAGGAAATCGTAGTTATTTTTACACACAAAAATATACCAAAAAAAAAAAAAAAAAGACTAAATATAATACGCCAGAGTGTATGAAATTTATCTTTACTTTGCACGTTTGTGTTGTTGTTTTGTTTTTTCTGAAATTTGCCAATATTTATGCAGTCTCTGTAAAGTATAGAGTTAGGCAAACCAACCCAAAATGTTGTTGTTTTTTTGAATATTGAAACCATAAGACACAAACGATTTTTGTTTTCAAGGGGATTTCCTTTAAATCATACACTGTAGAAGTGCATACATACATACATATGTACATTCATGTGTACATGGTATCAATTATATAAAATTCATTTAAATTAAATGAAAAGAAAAGAAAATTTAAGACATAAATCTACACAATTGATACGAATTGTGAGAATTATTCAACAGCCGGTAGATGATAAAATTTAAAATTTAAATTCGTAAAAAATTTCCCACAAAACTACAAAGTAAATATTTTGGATTTGATTTTCTTTGAAAGAGGAAAATAATGTCTAAATGCAAGCAACAATTTCTTAACCCTTCAGGTGTATACCGATGGCTACAAAATGCTTGACTGTGGTATATTGACCAAGGGTTCTCATGGTACCTTTTCCTATAGGTTGCCTAACGACTGCAGTGTTTTTTTCAGGCGTTAAGTATACTTGTTGAGTAGCGGTATTTTCCTTTTAAAACTCTTCGATTACTCTAACAGCCAGTCTGTGATAATGTTCAGAAGGAGCATCTCTTCAATATTCGTCATGCATTTCAAGGATTTCACAGGCAATTTCAGAGCATTCAAAGGGAATTCTTATATGAATTACAGGACGTTATGGTATCGTCGAATATAGCGTTTTTTATCAACTGGACAGAGCCGATACGAAGCTTAAAATTTCCGACATTTTACTAGGTATAGATATTTCGAATGCAATATTTAGATAAGATACCTACTTAACTTACTTAGGGCCATTATTACAACTTGCCGTTAAACTTGGGTTTAGTTAAAGGCACCTTTAGCTAAAGGGAACTGTAAAGTTACCTTTAACTGATTTCCGTTATTACAACTTACAGACAAAATAAAATTAAAATATGGCAGTGACGGAGCAAAGTCGATAAAACTGCTCAACTAAAGGCCCCTTCACACGATCACACAAGTAATATGATCTGTCAAAATTTTGTGTAGAAGAGTACGGATGTGATCGTCTAAACGTACTATGTAATGAAACCATCACACATTGAGAGAAAATACGGATAAAAATTTTGACAGTCGTATGGCTCTCTTCATTTTTTGAAATGATTTAAAAAACAAGCAAGTCGCATTAGATCAGGGATGTATTTTTATGTAAACACATAGAAAAAAAAGTGTAACAGCTGTTTTAATTTTACTTTGTTATTGTCTTATACCGATCATGTAAACACAGAAAAAATAATCATACGACTATTATTCTCTTTTTTGAAATACGGATGGAATTTCATTTTACTTTTTCATCAGACTTTACGTATTACTTGTGTGATCGTGTGAAGGGGCCTTAAACAAGTTTTTTTTTTAACGCAGTGGCAACAGCGGACTTACTTTTTTTTGTTGTATATGTTCATTTTGTTTAAATTTGAAGTTGCCATATCAAAAATAGTATATGACATGGCAAGTTGAAACATAAAGTGACCTTTAAATGTTGAAGGTAGGATGATCTTCCCTTTAGCTTAACGATCACTTCTATCCTATTGGGTACTCATAATAATGAAAAACAATTTATCTGCCCGTTAAAATCCTCCCTTTAGTTAACGGCAAGTTGTAATAATGGCCCTTAATTGATAATTATAACCATTAAGTCAGGAGTACGACTACCTAGTCTCTCACACCACTTGAGAGATCAGCAATGAATCGTTTTTTCACTACTCATAAGCATTCATGAAATTTTAAATATAAGTGAGTCAACAATATTGAAATTTAACTATGTACTCTGATTCATTCATACTCACTACAACGTTGATTTATAAGTATAGGTTGCAATGAGTATGCGCACAAAGTTGACATCAAACTCATACCATTCGAAATATGTTTGATTCATAAGCCTACTCGTTCAGATTCGTAACTTTAGAAAGCAGCAAGCAGAGCAAACACACAATCTTTTAGTGAGTATTCTAGTGTTCGTACGCGAATCATACTTATTTTGTGATTCTTGAATATGTTGAGTTATGGAAAGTCGAAATCAACAACATCAAACTTTGAATATGATATTAAAATAAGTATGAACGCATATAAGTATCAGAAATTATTAGTATGATTCGATTCTTTTTGAATACTCATTGCTGACCTCTGCACCACTTATGTTATGAGGTTCAATTTTATCCACAAGTTGCTGGATCTGCCATGTAATGTCGACTCTGAACGACAGATTTTTGAGAAACCTATCATTGCAATTTTTTATTTTCTCTCAGAGTTTTTGCCGTGAGACTGCTGAGAGAAAGTCACAGACGAAAAATTTTTCAAATTTCGTTTTGTTCGTTTTGCTTAGACAAAGGCGACGTCTACACATCCCTGCATATTTTGTATAAACTTTTGTCAACAAGAGTTCTTTCAGATGAGGTCACATCTTTCGAAAATGTATGTAAACTTTAGTCTATTACTGTATGTACCTACATATGTATCTCCATGTAGTTTATTATATTTCTATAGGCCAGTAAGGTAGGATAAGATATACCATAGCCTTGACAAAGTCATATCAATCTCTGCTACAAACTTTTACCTCACAATACATGCAATACTACGCACAGTAAATAATTAAATTCCTTATATTAATTTAATAGCTTGACGCCATAATTTATGTAAAAAATTAATTCAAGAAATTCTTTTTGCAATTTCTTTCTTTCTTTCGTACCTTTTTTAATACAATTTATTTCCTTTTAAATGTTCTTTTTAATTTTCATTGCAATTGTACGACGAGCGAAATTCGTCAATCCCTTAAGCATCTTAAAAATCTTTCAATAAGACTTTTAATATGTATTCAGAAGTATTTTTTGAAAAATTATACGCGTTTTCATTTTTATTGTTACGTATGTATGTATGTCAGTATATTGAATATATATTTCATTGTACATATATATGGTGACTGAGGTGGTGATAGTAATGGTGATAATATTGGCAGTGGTAGAGAGGTAGTGGTAGCAAATAAAATTCATTCATTTATTCCAGCGAAAAAAGAAAATTAAATATTCAATAAAAAAACAAGATTCAATGCATTACAATGAGGGTAGAGCGGGAGCGAGAGTGCATACAGACGATATGCTTTGCAGTGGTCAGGTATCAAGAGGCTGCCTATATCGAAATTTTTTCACCCTTTTTTCTTTCTTATTTGGTTTGGTTTTGGGATAAGAAAAGAGTCCAGGAATTTATTATTTTATTATTAATCAATTCTCGAGTGGCAATAACCAGTACACACAGTAGGTTGTCATATTAACCCTATTGTGTGCGGTTCAAATGTGTATGAATAATATGGGAAATAAACGAAGAAACAAAATTGTGTAGGGTTTTCAAAAGTAAAATTTCTGATTATTTTATTCGATTTGAGTTGAAGGTGATCAGCATTATTTTACCAAATTAATAACATGAGGAGCCCTAAGCATAAGCAGTGCCATTAGCACTTTTAAAATGTTTTTTTTTTCTTTTATTTAAAAGATTTTTATTGAAAACCCTGTACGATCAAAAAGATAAAACTATACAAGTTGGTTGACTGAAATTATTATCACAGTCAGGGATTTCAATATCGAATTGTGGTGGTCAGACAGCAGCAACAGGAGCACTAGCAGCAGTAGTACAGGCAGTAGCAAAAAGTAATCAGTGGATTTTACGCTGCATATTTTTGAGCTGTGCATTTAAATAATAATGAAAATATATACATACATATCGCACATAAGCAACAACAACAAAAATAAATAATAAAGTTTACTTCAGGATATATTGTACCTTAGCGAAACACACACACACAAACTCATGCACAGTTATTGGTCCAAATGCATTTATATTTCGCGCTGTATGCAATAAAAAGTGCCAATGTTGTGGCATGTACAACAACATCTCTTAAAAGCAAAAATAAAACAACAAAAATAACATGTAATAAAACAAATAAAATAAAAACTTATGATGCAAAAAGACTTGGCATACATATGTAAATGTAAAGCAAAACGAAAAAACGAAACAACCAAAAAAGGCTTCGTTCATACAACAAGGAAATGACTTTAATGGATTTTTATCATTTTGTATTCCAATCGCTGTTTTACTCCTTCGCCTTCTTCTGCATCTTTTCATTTTTTATGAATTTCTTTCATTTTTTATGAATCTTGTTATAACCAAAGATTTCACCCTTTTTATGTCATTCCATTTCATTTCTTTTCGTTTCTTTTCTTTCAATTTATGATTTATTGCCAACGAAATAGCACAGGACACAATACTGTGAATATGTCTGGTGAATGTCTTGAATTTTTATTGTGGATTTAACAAGAAATTGTGTTAAAGACGATGAATGAAGAAAATCTGCGTCTTTAATTTATGTGCACACAGAGAGACACACAACAACAAATGTGTCTTACATTTACAACAATTGCTTGTTATAATAATACAGTCATAAACGTAAGGAGTTGTGAAGAAAAATTTAAGAAAAAAATTTTGGACTTTATTTTGGGATAAAAGCAATTGAATGAGAATAAGGGAAGGCTACTACCATAAAGAAAACTTTTTCATATCCAAGCAACAATTTTTTCAGGTTTTCTTGAAGTGTATACCAGTGATTAGCAATTTTTTTCGCCACTCATAAGCACTCATGAAATTTTGAATATAAGTGAGTAAACAATATTGAAATTCAACTATGTATTCCGATTCATTCGTACTCACTACAACGTTGCTGTATAAGTACAGGTTGCAATGAGTATGCGTACAACGTTGACATCAAACCCATACCATTCGAAATATGTTTGATTCATAAGCCTTATCATTTAGATTCATAACTTTAGAAAAATACTTGTAATACTTATAAATGATTCGAATGACTCCAGCAAACAGAGCAAACACACAACCTTTTAGTGTGTATTTTAGTCTTCGTACGCGAATCATACTTATTTTGTGCTTCGTGTATATGTTGAGTAATGGAGAGGCGTAATCAACAACATCATACATGTTGTTTAGTATGAATATGATAAGTACTTCAAACTTTGAATATAAGTAGAGGTTCCCATGACAAATTAAAATAAGTATGAATGCGTATAAGGTTCAAAAATTATGAGTATGATTCGATTCTACTCACCTTTTTGAATATTCATTGTTGATCTCTGGCGTATACCGATGGCTGCGAAATGCTGTACTGTGGTATAATAACCAAGGGTTCTGAGAGTACACTTTCCTATAGGCTGCCTAACCACAGTAGGTAGTGTTTTCTAGGTGAAGGTCGTGGCCATTTTGAAACCTTGTTGAGTGGCGGTAATTTCCCTTTGAAGCCAAACTGTGATTAAGCTCGTAACGAACATCTCTTCAAAATCCGTCCAGAATTTCGAGGATTTCCACAGGCAATTTCAGATTAGTCAAAGAGAACTCTCATATAGATTACAAGGCTTTATGGTATCTTCGAAAATTCCATTTTTAAAGGAATGGTTGGAGCATGGAATGTGGATTTTATTTTGGGATAAAAACAATTGAATGGAGAAAGATTAAGGCTAACAAATTTTATAGAAATGTAATACTGAACATTGACATAGCACAACGAGATATAAATATTATAAGTGACAGTGGTATATTTAGAATCATTAAGATATAAAATATATAAACTGGGAAGGTATTACAGATTTTTTAACCCTTGTATACCAATGTGTATACTAATGTTTCCGGAATGTTGGATTGTGTTATATTTATCTGATAGTACACTTTCCTATAGGCTGCCTAACCACTGGAATTTTCCATCTAAAACCCTTGATTTACTCGGACAGCCAGACTGTGATTAAGTTTGTAACGAACATCTTTTTAAAATTCGTCTTGAATTTCGAGGATTTCTCAGGCAGTTACAAATCATGAAAAAGGTAACTCTTGTATGGACTACATTGTGCAGTTTTAAAGAAATGGGCAGAGACTGTATGAAGCTTAAAATTTCCGATATTTTACAGGGTATCGATATTCTGATTGCAATATTTAGTTAAGATACTTACTTAACTCACTTAATTGGTCATTATAACCAGTGGTGTTGTTGAGCCGGAACGCTCCGGAACGTCGTTCCGGTATTTCCTTTTTGGACAGGAACGCGTTCCGGAACTAAAGATGATTTCTGATAACGAGAATTGGCTGACGTTTTGAAAAAAAAAATTTAAAAGAATTGCTGATTTTTTTCTCATTTTTGACGAATTTTTATATGTATTTTTATAAACAAGGGTTTGAATCGAACCCGAACCGGAACAAAAACCGGATCGAACCGGCTTGTTTTTCCGAACCGTGAACCGGAGTCCGGAACGTTTTTTTCTGCTGAACCGGAACTCGATCCGAACAGAAACAAATACGTGAACCCGAACCCGAACCCGAACTAATTACTACTTAAAAATTTGAGTATTTAAAACCAATTTTTTAACCCTTTCGGCCGCATTTAAATTTAACTGTTGCTACCAAGAGAATCACTTATTTTTTCCATACAAAAATGAAGAGCGGGTATTTCCGCCTTTTTATCGTTAAATTATGGTTTTTCCTTTCCTTTTTAAGCTATATACAGGGCCGATCCTGGTGACGAGCAAAAATTGGGTAAAATCTCCCTCCCCCTTCGTCAAATTTGGGATATGAGACCTAAAAAAAAACGACGCCGCCAGGATTATCATGGAAAATCACCCCCGTTGTTAAATTTGGGACATGAGAACGCACAGAGCGGCCGCCTACCCAGGATCGGCCCTGTCTATATAATTATATATACGCGTTCCGGTAAAAAAAAATTAGCACTACACCACTGATTATAACCTTTCAGTCAGGACGACTTTCAGTACGACGATCTAGTTTCACACACCACTTACGATATGAGGGTTAATTTTATCCACGCCTTAACATACAGGACATATAGTGTAATTCCGACTCAGGTTTTTGAGAAACTTTTCATGGCAATTTCTTATTTATTGTAGCTGTTTTTGCCAGAAGAGTGTCAAAGTCAACAAAGTGATACTCTATTCGACTATCAGGGTAAACCGATCACCTAACAAAAGCCGTAAACCACTTTTACTTAAATCTAATCGGACAATATCTAATCTCAATATCTAATTAATAATATCAATATCTAATCTCAACATGAATAAATCTTTTAGGATTAAGGGATTAAAGTCCAGCATAGAGTGTAAAAAGGCGATTAGCAATTACTCCAGACACGGAACGAACGTTACGTATTATATGGGTTATCGTGGAATTATTAGAAGTGAGGGCGTGAATATTCTAGGGCGTGAATATAATAGCCATCCATAAGCTTGGATAATCCAATGCTTTTCAGTTTATTAAAGACCAAACTGAGAAAGTGTTATTAGTCAAGTAAAGAAAAATAAGCCTTAACTATACGGTTTAGATCCCTCTCATTCTAATCACACAATTTTAGTTGGAAGCCTCTTGATTATTCTACGTCAATTTTGTATGACCAGATTTTTATTAAGAAATTATTTCAAATTTCAAAGCGATTTCAGTTGAATTCCTTGACTCAATCATGAAATTAAGAATTTAAAAGCCATGCAAATCAAATGACAATCACAAAACACCAATGCAGCAGTCTAGGAATTGTAAAAACATAATGGATTTACAAAAAAACCTGGAAGAAAAAGCAAAACTTTTGAATGTAAAAATAGAATATGAAACGTAAGTACGTATGAATTCAAGTTGGTTACTTGCAATAAGGAAATCTATGAATAAATTTCTAATAAAAAAATAAAATAAAAATATGTGTGTTGTTTTTAAGATTCCAAAAACGTTGTGCCATCTTAAGAAGAAACCAACCAAACCGGGGGAAAAAACGAACTTATAAAAATTGGTAAGGCTATGACATCAAAATTCATGGCTGCATGTTGATTCACTACGATTTGATTCGTTTTTTTCTTTCTTTCTTGCTTTCAATACCATCTTGTATGCAGAAAGCCTTCTTTACTTCAAAAAAAAAAGTAAAGAAAAAAAACCAGAAAGAAATTGAACTTTAGAACACCTTAAAAACACATTTTAACTGCATTTTCTCCCAAATGCCGTGTAGACAAGGACAATAATGGCAAATTGTTGTACGACGACGACAACACAGTCAGTCAGTGGAGTTCATGTACAAATGCCAAATGCCATTAGAATAGAATGAAATAGAAAAAAAAACGAATAAAAGAAATCCAAAAGGAAAAGCCTTCTCTTAACATGTCTTGCAAAAAAAAAAAAAAACAGGAGAAAAAAAATCAGGAAAATCCCTGTATAAAACACAAACAACCTAGGAAAGAAGTTAAGAAAGAAAAAAACAAGCCAGCCAGCCAGCCAGCTTAACATTTGTAAGGCCAAAAGATATTTGCATCCTTGATGAAATGTAAGAAGAAAATGAAGAACAAAAAGTAGAAAAATAAGAAGAAAATATTTGAACAAAAGTATGATTTCGATGGAGCATCAGAATCCCTGCTGCAGTAAAGCAATGCTAAATAAAGGCGGCTACAAATTCAAGTTGAATAAAATATTTAAAATATCAACTCACTTTGAAGAGCTGAAGCTGTTCGTTCACCCCTTTGCTACACTGCCGCTCAGTCCGGGTTCCAAGTCGGTGTGGCATTATAAATTATTTACTTCACTTGGAATTGAATTGTGCCCGTCGTTCATAGACGTAATGCATAAGTCGTGCCGTGGTGCATATGCAGCTGCTACAAGTGCCCAAGAGTGTACAAGTAAATAAGAGAATGCAACACATACTTAGTTCTTCACGAATGTAAATGTATTTAAGCATTGAACTTGACGGTTAGAATGGAATGCTTTTCTTTATTCTTCAAGAGAATTGTTTTTTTTTTCTTTACAGAATAGCAAATAAAATAGCAGTAATTGAAGTCAGAGGCGTTGAAGGGGATTTTTTTTTAAATTTTGTAACGACACGTTTCCGCTCGGGTGCTGGGGTGCTGGGGTAGTTCAGCGGCATCCAGTGGTTCCATAAAGAAAAGACATTTTCTTGAAGATTCTAAGCTATTTATTTATAATAACTAAAATAACTTACATACTACACTACGTTAGGGCTACTTATAGTAAGAAATTAATAAGCCCTAGGCCGGCCTAACAACGGTCCGTCAAGTAACAGTGTCAGTCAAGTCAACCAAAGGGGAGTGTCAGAGTAACAATCAAACAGCATACGCTCTGGATGATTGCGGCTCTGAGACCTCTGGTGTCAGTCCAGTCAACGGTTCCTCAAATAACAGTGCCGAAAGCATCAAAGGTGGTTGAGTCAGAACAACAGTCAAACGGCATGCGCTCTGGATGACTGTGGTTTCTACTGGTCCTTGCTATTACCCCGGCACAGTCAGTCAAGTCAACCAAAGGGGAGTATCAGAGTAACAATCAAACGGCATACGCTCTGGATGAATGCGGCTCTGAGACCTCTGGTGTCAGTCCAGTCAACGGTTCGTCAAATTACAGTGCCGAAAGCGTCAAGGGGGGTTGAGTCAGAACAACAGTCAAACGGCATGCGCTCTGGATGACTGTGGTTTCTACTGGTCCTTGCTATTACCCCGGCACAGCCAGTCAAGTCAACCAAAAGGGAGTGTCAGAGTAACAATCAAACGGCATACGCTCTGGATGAATGCGGCTCTGAGACCTCTGGTGTCAGTCCAGTCAACGGTTCGTCAAATTACAGAAGAATAACAGTCAAACGGCATGCGCTCCGGTTGACTGCGGTTTCTACTGGTCCTTGCTATTATCCAAGGGGGGTTGAGTCAGAACAACAGTCAAACGGCATGCGCTCCGGATGACTGTAACTCCACTGGTCCCTGTTATTACCCCGGCACAGTCAGTCAAGTCAACCAAAGGGGAGTGTCAGAGCAACAATCAGATGGCCTACGCACAGGATGATTGTGGCTCTGAGAACTCTGGTGTCTGTCCAGTCACTGTTGCCAACGTTTTACTGGCGGTAAATATATCACTAGTGGGGACAACCATACCACTTGTGATCTATTTATATTTTCCAGCGATAGTCGATGTCACAAGATCGACCTGCCTTACCAGCAACTCGTCACCAACTGCCCCGACCGCTGAAGTGATGCTCGCTTTTATTCACAAAAGTAAGGAATAACAGATCAAACATGATCGAACATCAAACATGTTGTGTCCTTCCATACAACATACCAATGTGAGAGCAAGCACTTATTGAATTCAGCAGAGAGGTCTTGTAGGTCATGTGAGTCGTACGACAACCGTTATCAAGAATAATCACCCTTATTCTGGTTGTCGTCGTCGACGTCATCTTGCGTCGACAGTTTATAATTGGTATTCTGTTTGTCATTACTGACAGTTATAGATGACTGTCGACATACATTTGGTATTCTGTGAGTCAGAGTCGACACAACACAATATCGACGGCGTAATTGTGTTGTGTCGACTCTGATTTTGTCGACTCTGATTTTATCGACATCATTTTTGGTAACGACGACGACGGCGACGACGACGACGACAACCAGAATAAGGGTGAATAATGTTTCTAAAAATAGATCATAAGAGCTTAACAAAAATTAATTTAAATATTTTAGGCACAGTGGGGCTTGTTATGAACTTATACTAAAATAATTACAATAATTTCATTTTAATAATAACTGCAGGTTAGGATTTAATATACATATAAATAATTATAAGTATATAATATTAGTTATTAGTAAATACTATACAATGATGATTTGGTTGAACCGGTGGACATATGTAAGTAGGTATGGTGTGGGCAAAAACAAGGTCTCCGACTTTTGTCGTCACAATTTTCTTGAAAAAATTAACACTAATAAGAGGAAAAATTAAAATCTTCAGTAATTAATAACTTTTATACTCCTACCAGATATCAGCATTGAGTATTCAAAAAGATGAGTAGATTCACATCATACTCATAATTTCTGATTCTTATACGCATTCATACTTATTTTATTCTCATGGAACCTCTACTCATATTCAAAGTTTGAAGTACTCATCATATTCATACTTAACAACACTTATGATGTTAGTATTGATTTCGACTCTCCATGACTCAACGTATACACGAATCAGAAAATAAGTATGAATAGCCTACGAACATTAAAATACTCACTAGAAGGTTGCGTGTTTGCTCTACTTGTTATGGAGATGAAGGTTATGAATCTAAATGAGTAGACTTATGAATCAAACATATTTCGAATGGTATGACTTTGATGTCAACGTTGTACGCATATTCATTACAGCCTGTACTTATAAATCACCGTTGTAGTGAGTATGAATGAATCAGAGTACATAGTTAAATTTCAATATTGTTGACTTACTTATGTTCAAAATTTTATGAGTGCTTATGAGTAGCGAAAAAAGGATTCATTAGTGATCTCTGACTCCTACATCATTCTCTCTCCACATTTTCCACGCCTCTGCCTCAATTTTTCATGCCATAACTATGCGGTGGACCAATTTTTTTATGGTATTCAATGGTATTAAAAAAAAAAAAGGAAAACTTAAAAGGCAAGAAACTTAACCATGAAAATGTTCAAATCAATGCAATAGCGGCGGCATCTGTTTTAAAAGTTATGTGCCACTAAAATGCTGCAATTGAATAGAAAAATAAAGAAAATTTATAGTTTTTCTTTATAAAACAATTCGCCAACGTCTACTATTGAAACGTTTTCATAACCAACTATAGAAGAGTATGAAAAGGTAAAATTTTATAATGAAACCACAAAGAAAAACAAAAACAAAATTTTTTGCAAACTCAATAACAGAAGACAGTCAATTCTAAACAAAATACATGAAATCACAGACATGCCACAGGTTAAATGAACGATGCTTTCAAAGATTTCACTGTCAATAACGACATTAAATGCAGATGAAGTTTCATTTCAGAAAAAAATAACTTGTGAACGAAAGAAAAGAAATTCTAATGCCAAAGCCATTAATTCTATCACACAGGACTGACTACTAACTGAACCACACCCCTCTTTCTATATGCTGCCAGAATTTTATGTGTTAGAAAATTAAATACTTTATGCCGTCAACGTTAAAAGTTTTCTCCTCCTAAACAAGTGAAGTGAAGGGAAATATTTTCAAGAATAAAATACGAAACGAAACATGTGTTGTATGAGCAGAAAGTTTCCTAAAATATTTCCTAAAACCTATGAAACAAAAAAAGAAAATATAAATACGAGTAGAGAACTAGAAATAGAAACTTAACAACGAATCAACGAAATACGAAAGTGTTAAAGAGAGACATTTTCAAAAGAAAAGCTAAGTTACATAGACTGACTGTTTCTTTTACTTCTTGTAGCATTTTGGTAGAAATTTAAGAATCGAAAATAAACTTTTCTTTGACAGAAGTTCAGAGTTAGAGAAGAGAAGTAATTTACGGTTTCGTCGTCTGTTATATAAAGAAAGTTGGAATATAATCCTGATTTATCCAGTTTTAAAGTTAAATAAAACTGGTAAGATTTTTATATCAATTTCAGGCCAATATATTCCATTGAATTGAATATTGATCTCTTAGAGCATGCTTAGAGAGTTAGAAAAATATTATCGTATCAGAAACTAGACTTTTGGGATCGTATTAATTTATTCTGCTCCATCCCCTACATTTCGTCTGAAGCGATCCCTGTTTTTTCGGTGTGAAGTGCTTCGTCAGAATTCCGGTTACTATCTTTAGGCTTTTTCTGGATAATCTGGTGCTTAACTGATGTCTATTGCTGTTGTAATTACTCAGCAAAACTTGAGATTACCTAGAGCAGAAATTCTTTCGGGATGCCTACCTATTCCGGGTCAATGAGGAATCCTGCTCCACTTCCATGGATAGAAGGCGCACCAACCAATTGCTCAGCTTTGATCGTAATGTCACCTCAATCACAGTGGCCTTAATTACAGGTCTTTCTGTTATGGGAAGACACGCGGAAAGAATGCAGCTCCCATCTAACGACTTTTGCCGTGGATGCAGATCCGCTGAGGAAGAAAAGACTGTTATCCACTATCTTTGTCAATACCCATCTCTTGCAAAGGGCAGATATAGGTTATTTGGCTCTCCAATCCTTGTCAGCTTGACGGAGCTATCATCAATTGATATCAAGGATATAGCTTCGTTTATCAAACCTTCGGGCTTGTATTCCAGCGAAGGGTAGTTGCGCTTTTAACGTGCAGCCCTTGCGCTGACCAACTTCTTCCCCAGCTTGGTGGAACTCGGTCAGTACAGTAACTGCGTTTAACCGTGGCGTCAGAATGGACGTACTCAAGTGTGCTTTTAGTGTCAAAGCTACCACTTCAACCTACCCACCTACCTACCTACCTAGAGAAGAGTCTTGGGCTCTCTCAATCTTCCTTTTCTTCAAGTATACTCTTCCTTCTGATAGTATCAGCAGCGTAGAAACCTCTAACCTTGCAAGGGCACATGCACACTCATTGCATTTCGTCATGATCTGTTATCCAGTAGAGGGTGATTAAAAATGATTCCATGATTCCACGAGACAACAAAAAATTTTGTCAAATTAAGTATGACATAAACATTCCATGCCCCGCATTTCATGCTAAGCTTGTAAAAAAAAATTTCGAAAACCAAACAAGCAAAAGTGGTTGCATTAATGACTTTTTAAACAATGTTCCGATGATGCCGCAGCACCATTTTCTATACAATTTCACTGATCGTCGACCTCTAAAAATCTCTGCAGCGATATATGTTAACATCAACTTATCTACCAACATTGTCTATTTGTAGAAAAGGATATTTATATATGCAAAATACACACTGAAATTTTTTCGAATATCGAAAATTAATTTACTTTTTGGCGGCGGCCTTTTTGGCAGCTGGTTTCTTGGCTGGAGCAGCTTTTTTTTGGTTTGGCAGCGGCTGCACTCTTGGCCTTAGGAGCTTTTGGTTTAGTTGCTGGGGCCTTTTTAGCTGGTTTAGCTTTAACAGTACCAGTCTTCTTTGCGGTTTTTACCTTAGCCATTTCTGTGTTCTTCTTCTCAGCAGTCGTTTTGACGGCAGATGGTTTTTTAGCAGGAGCTGCCTTTTTAGCGGCATCAGCAACCTTCTTCTTTTTGTCAGCAGAAGCTTTTTTCTTTTCAGCAGTAGGTTTCTTTGCTTTGGGTTCCTTTGAAGCAGCAGGTGACAATTTGAATGAACCAGAAGCACCCTTACCTTTAGTTTGGATTAATTTTCCACTGGTAACAGCACTCTTCAAATATTTCTTAATGAATGGAGCCAATTTTTGGGCATCTACCTTATATGTGCTGGTGAGGTATTTCTTGATGGCTGGCAAAATTGAATCTCCACGTTCCTTCAATGTTTTAATGGCAGCATCTACCATTTGTTGTGTTGGTGGATGAGTAGGAGCAGCAGAATATTTTCTGGATCATTTTGAATGCGGCTCATTGGAGCATTTATTTTCAATAAAAGACAATACAAATTGGTTTAATCCCGGATCACTACACACATAATTGGTCATTACAACCCTTCAGTCAGGATTACGACCTAGCTTCTTACATATATACATGAGCGGGACCTACAGTTTAAAGTCGACTCCAAACGACAGATTTTTGAAAAACTTTTCATGACAATTTTATTTACTCCCAGAGTTTTTGCCAGAAATCTGCTGAGAGGAAATCGCCGAAGAAATATTCAAATTTCGTTCTGTTGGAGATGCCTGACCTGGAGTTTGAGCCATGGCCTCATGTCTAGAAAGAAATTTAAAGGATTTTAGAAAATTGCTGGATGAGCTGGAACTTTTTTTATATCGCTTAAAACGTCGTTTAACGATCTGAAATTAATTTCGAAACGATCGATAAAATTAAAGACCCACCATCATTATGCCTGCCTTTTAATTTCTTACAAATATCACCATTAAACAAAAACAAACTTTTTCAAGCTAACTCTAGTGCCATGAACCCATTCACAAAAAGAAATAAGAATGAGGGGTAGCGACCATTATATTGTTGTAGCTGTGTGCCGGTGGTGGTGGTGTGGCAACACAAAACACTTTTAACATAAATCTACGAATTTATGAACCAGAACACACTTAACTGACACAATTTGCACAAATTCAAGAGGAAAAAACGAACAAGGAAATCAAATACGAATACGAAAAAGCAACTAAAACAACAACGACAACAACAGAGAAAAAAGGGGTTTTCACAAAAGAAAAGTCACAGGTTGTGTGTGTGTGCGTGTGTGTGTGTGTGTTATGGTTAAAATTAAATTACGTATTAAATTTGGAAAATATTTTGAGTTTTGAAAAGTTGCAACAAATGGAAAACAACGAAACTATTTAAACCACAACCACCAACTGATTATAATTTGTAGGTTTTGTTTGCCACATTCTCACAAAATGTTTTATTAAAATTTCATAAATGTCTTCAACAGATTTACAAAACAAGGTTAATAAATAATTTCATTTATTTCGGTTTGTTTTGTTTTTGTTTCATTAAATTAATAACGAAATGAAATTTAATTTTCAAAATAGCTCTTCTAAGTTTTTGTAAGGAGTGCGTCCATAAGAATTAAGTCATATGACGACTCATTCTTAGTTTACAACACACAATTATTACACTTTCCAAGGGGACACATTTCAATCAATTTCGTTTTCCTTTACATTCGTTCGTACGGCGTCATTTGGTTGCAATTAAAAATGTCAAGAAAAAAAAACACAGAAACTGAATGAAAAAATAATTATGGCGCTCTAGAATAGGCCAATCAAGCAACCAACCAACCACTCAGCAAGTCAACCAGCCAAACAGTCATCCAGCGTGGCAGCAATAAACATTATTTGTTATTTTAATTATTAGTTGACTGCGGCCAACATGAACAGGAGGACACATGGCCCCATTGATATGCATGTTGGAAATTTGTTTTGAGAAACATAGAGACAGAGAGAGAGAGATTGAAATGGACTTAATTAAGCCATAATTTTTATTCACTTGTATAAGTCTTTAGACATGAGGGCCCATAATTATCATGTAAACTAATCATTCAATTTAATATCATCGTATTATTGAATACGACAAATGACTTATTACAGCAATCGAATGGCTATGAAATATATTAAGCCTTTACTAAGTATTCAATATTAAAATGAAAAATTAATTAAATGTCCTCATTAAAATATTTGAAGGTCCTTGCAGTAAGGCTTACCTTATTTACGACATTAATTAGTTATTTATTTCATTAATAAAATTGTTAGAAAACTTAATTTTGGGGAGAATTAATATTTCTTCGCATTATTTTTGTTTCGTCAATATTTTCATTATCCTACCTCTGAATTTGAGTGAGTACATACCAGAGATCAGCAATGAATCGCTTTTTCGCTACTCATAAGTACTCATGCCATTTTGAGTATGAGTGACTCAACTGTATTGAAATTCAGCTACTCTGATTCATTCGTACTCGCTACAACATTGATTTATAAGTATAGGTTGCAATGAGTATGAGGACAACGTTGACTTCAAACTCACAACATTCGATTCATGGTTTGATTCATACGCCTACTCATTCAGATTCATAAATTTAGAAAAATACTTATAATACTTACGAATGATTCGAGTCACTCGAATCATTCATCAAAATTTACAGTAGTAGTTATTGTTGCATTTACAAAAGAAGAAAAAAGAAAAGCCAAAGACAGCAAGCAAAGCACACACACAACCTTCTAGTGAGTATTGTAGTGTTCGTACGCGAATCATACTTATTTTGTGCTTCGTGTATATGTTGAATCATGGAGAGTCGAAATCAATACTAACATCATGCGTATTGTTAAGTATGAGTACGATGAGTATTTCAAACTTTGAATATGAGTAGTATGAGTATGATATTAAAATAAGTATGAATGCGTATAAGTATCTGAAATTATAAGTATGACTCGAATCTACTCATCGTTTTGAATACTCGTTGCTGATCTCTGGTACATACATACATACTCAAGAGCCTTCGAATTGCTCTGGAAATTCCAAGTGATTATATTTTTATGAGGTATTGGCTTTATACATTACTGGATCAAGCAAGCAGTCAAAAGCAATGGTGATTCCGAAGGCTATTGACGTTCTTCTGTAGTCGCCGTAGTCTAGTAGGTAGTGTGTTGGCTTATTACACGTGAGGCCACGGTTCAAACCCCAGGCCAGACATCTCCAACTAAACGAAATATGAAAAATATTTCTTCAGCGACTTCCCCTCTGCAGATTTCTGGCAAAAACTCTAAGAATAAATAAAATTGCCATGAAAGGTTTCTCAAAAATCTGTCGTTCGGAATCGACTTTAAACTATAGGTCACGCCCGCCACTCATGTATAAAATTAACACACACAACATAAGTGGTGTGAGAAGCTTGGTTGTAATCCTAACTGAAGGCTTGTAATGACCTACACTCAGCCACAAAAGTATACATACTTACCGTTTTCGTTGAAAATCTTTATAATTGTCTGACAACTTTCCTCGATTTTAAGACGGTCTTTTGCATTGGTTCAAAAATTTGTGAAATTTGTTAATCGTATGTATACTTTTGTAGGCTTGTGTATATTGACGTTCTTCATTAAGCATTCGACAATTTTCGTTCTTACAATGAATGAATGGACTCGTCATGAGTTTTATTAGCTTTACATTCTAAAGAATTCCATGTGACCAAGAAAGAGCCAAATTTAGGCATAAAAGTTCGAAGAATCACTTATAGGCGATCTGAGCTTAGATTACACACCGTTTAATCATTGCGAAAATTATCGTGAAATTATAGTAAAGGTATTCACGTCACCGTTTTTGCCTGTGCGAAATTGCGAAAGTGCAAAATTTTACTCTGGTTGACGTGAACAACTTCTTTTGCAACAATGTTTAAATTAGAATAAAAAAGTTGAAAAAAGGGTAGCCATTTTGTTTGTTTTGAAAAGCTGAAAAATTCTAGCAAGAAGAAAATCTAAATAATTTATTAAAATTTATAACTCAGTTATAAATACAAATTAAAAGGCAAATAATTTTTAAAAATACCACTCATTTTTTATCAAAACTAACGTTTATTAGTTCACTTGTCAAAAAAATTTATAAAATCGCGGTTGATTTCTTTCTAATAGTTGTAATATCTGGTACTTTTTACATAAAAAGGAGTAATTTTTTTAAAGATTGGCAATGCTGTCATTGACATTTAATTGCTCTTTTGTGCAAAATTTCGCACTGAAATTTGTATACTAGGTTGGAGGTAGTGCAAAATGCAAAAGTTTGTGCGAATTTATTTTCTATATGGTTGTTGTAATATTAGTGCAAAATTTTGCACTTTCGCAATTTCGCACAGACAAAAACGGTGACGTGAATACCTTTATTATTTTCCTAGCTGCTATAAAGGTATTTGTTGGTACAAATAGGTATACACCTGTACCTCGGTTTACGCGGAACTCGGATTACGCGGTTTCGAATTTACGCGGGTTTTAAAATGCAGAAAAAATTTTTTTTTACTTATATTCTATTCAAACTGAAACTAATTCAACCATTGCACAGTCTAATGAGATGACTTTATCCAGTGATGAGTCGGAAATCATAGAAATTCTTAAAAAAAAGACTTGTTGTTGAAAATGATAGCGATTAAGTTAGCTTAAAAATTTTATGTTTTGTGTAATGAGGTACAGAGTATATGTATGCGTATATTTTAATGGAATAAATGTTTATGTTTTTTTACTTAAATCATACTTTAATAAATTATTAAACTATGTTTTTTTCAATAAAAAAAAAGCTTTTTTACAGTAGGTATTCGCTTTACGCGGTTTTTCCATACAAAAATGTATTAATTTCGATTTGCGCGATATGGCCAGGAACGTATCTACCGCGTAAATCGAGTTACAGGTGTATATTTCTTTTGTTTTTATCTTGAACTCCTGAAAATCTCATACTTCAACGCCATTTATTCAAACAGTAAAATAATTCATATACTAACTGCGGTTATAAAAACAAATAAAATAAAAAACAATTTAAATGTTAAAAGCATCTTCAACAACCATTCCACTCCTAACAAGTGAAATAAAGATGACGCTGCCTTCTCTGGTCTTATTCTTGGGTCAAAACTTGTGTAATCTTATCTTTTTTTACCCATCGACTCCGCTAATCGAGATTAATTTATCTTTAATCCAAGCACAAACCACACCGTTGGTAATGCAGTTCATATGGCAACCAGGCATATTGGTGAATGCCTACACTAACAGAGGTGAAAATTACTTATTCTAGACATTCACCGTCCAAATCATGATATACAGTACATAGATATATGGTAATACAGTACCATTTAGAATAACGGCACTTTGGTGAGTTTCAATTTTATTCACCACACGTGTTAAATTCACCACACTTTGTAAAAATTCACCACACTGGAAACTCACCACAACAACAAAATTCACCACACTCCCAAAAAAAAACAAAAAAAAAAATAAAAATTAAATTTTATAATTTTGCCATTCTTTTCCTTCTTCGTCGTATTGGAAACTCCCCAACAGCAACGAAGAAGCAGGTGCAGGCCAGCCGGCAACACAAACAACCACAATTACAACAAACAGCGGAAGCAAACACATCCTCCATCGACACACTCACACACACACCCAACCAACCACACACATACACGCCACATAAATTTCCTATTATTTATTATATGTATTTTCCTTTTGATGTCTGACCTGGGGTTGAACCGTGGCCTTTTTGCGTCATCTAACAAGCTACCTCTAACTACGTATTAGACAGACAGACCATAAAGTTCAATAAACAAACAGGGGCGCTTAATTTTTACTTACATACCGGAAACGGAAAAAGAATGTGCGAAATAGAAGAAGAATGGTTATTTTTATGAACGAACAAAAACGAATTTTTTTTTCACCGGTGTTGCCAGGAAGAAACTTTAGTATTGCGTTGAACGTGTTGCTGCATTTAATAGTTGAAAAAAGTAAGAAATATACAGTAGGACCTTGATTATCCGTGATTCGATTATTTTTTGCATCGACTTAATTTTATTTTGGATCGACTTAAATTTTTCTGCATCGTTTAACCGTGATTACCTACCTACCTCTATTATCCGTGATTATAAGCAAAAATTTGTTTCTATTAGTTTGGACAAACAAGCGAAAAAGAGTACTGTTTGTTTACTGTTTTCTGACAAAATTATTTTTTTTTTATATTTTTGAAACATGTATGTACAATATAAAATCCTTGAGTTATTTAGTTTTTATATAAATATATACATATTCATTAAATTAATAAAAATATCTATTAAAAAACTAGCCAAAATTGGTACTCAATTAACCGGGAAAATCGATTATACAGAATGCTTCCGGTCCCGACCATCACGGAAAATCGAGGTCCTACTGTATGTATAAAAAGTATTGATGAATGAAGTATAAAAGTACTGAATTTTTCAACACTGGTTTGCAATCAGTGTTGCAAAATTCAAATTTTGAAAAGGTACTGAACGCTAACTGAAAGAGTACTTTTTTGCATCAAGTGGTACTTTTGCAAAAAAAAAATATTTATTTGTACTTAATACTAGAGGTGTGCACAAGACTTCACCCTTCACCGAATGCAATACTGTATTGTACTCTTTTCTGTTGCTCTTGATTTTACGAGTGCACTGAAATGTGTATTTCTCATTTATTCAATGTATACAACAGCACTCGTTTGTCTGTGAAGTAACGGAACTATGCTTTGTGTTCTAAGAGCATATTTTACTACTGAAGCTACATTTTCAGTATTGCCATATTGAAAAATATGTGTACATAAGTGTTTCTATACATTCTTTGCTTTCGCCATAAACTCATAAAAAAGGTTTTTCCCCGAAATAAAAAGTTTAAAAAAGTTACTGGCAATGCAGGCGTCGACGAAGATGTTCGGTTCTCGAGAGCAAAACATTCGGAGCTTTCTTATTCATTGTTGTTAAAAAAACAAAAACAAACAACTAAAAATGCATGTTGTGACTCTATGAAGAGTACAATATTTTTTGTTGCACTCTTCACACAACTCTCTTTTATACTGTTGTACAATGGTTTACGAGTGCAGTTGTTTTTTTGTACTCTATCTTTGCTTCACACTTATTTATATTTGCAGCTACAATCAATATTCGGTCTTGGGAAAAATACAATACTGTGCAATTTTATATGTCTTGTGCACACCTCTACTTAATACACATACGGAATGAAATAAAAAACTAACGACTTATACATGTTTGTCATATATATATCAAGACTAGCTGTTCGGAACGTAATAGAACGTAAAAACCCGGTTTATTGAAATGTCGAAGGAACGTAACGGAATATGTACGTCTATTTTAGCATATGAAGAGCAAATTAAATACTTACTGAAATTACATTACGGTTTGGCAACAGAGATCAGCAATGAGTATTCAAAACGATGAGTAGATTCGAGTCATACTTATAATTTTTGATACTTTACGCATTCATACTTATTTTAAAATCATACTCATACTACTCATATTCAAAGTTTGAAACACTCATCGTACTCATACTTAACAATACGCATGATGTTGTTGATTTCGACTCTCCATGACTCTACATATACACGAAGCACAAAATAAGTATGATTCGCTACGAACACTACAATACTCACTAGAAGGTTATGTGTTTGCTTTGCTTGCTGTCTTTGTCTTTTCTTTCTTCTTTTTTTGTAAATGCAACAACAACTAAGACTGTAAATTTTGATGAATGATTCGAGTCACTCGATTCATTTATAAGTATTTTTTCTAAATTTATGAATCTGAATGAGTAGGCGTATGAATCAAACATATTTCGAATGTTATGAGTTTGATGTCAACGTTGTACTCACTCATACTCATTGCAACCTATACTTATAAATCAATGTTGTAGCGAGTACGAATGAATCAGAGTAGTTGAATTTCAATACTCTTGACTCACTCATACTCTAAATGGCATGAGTACTTAGGAGTAGCGAAAAAGCGATTCATTGCTGATCTCTGTTTGGCAAGTGTTCTCATTGCTTTTCGTATTCTAAAATCGAACTTACATTGCGTGGCCGTTGGACAAACCGGGGCTAAAGACTAATTCTACCTTTAGCATTATGTTGAACATGTTGATAACCCATTAATAGCTGAAAAGCGCAAACCATAAAATATTAATAAAAAAAAGTACTAAAAGTGTAGCGGGGTACCGAGGTTTTTTAGGAATGAAAAAGTACTAAAGTACTGAATTTTTCAACACTGTTTGCAATACTGATCTTCTCTTCTGCTAGAAAAGAGAGAGCGTATTATTTGTTTGTTTACGTTTTATTTAGTGCAGTTTTATAAGCCGAAAAATTAACACGTGATCCTGGAAAAGTGTGGATGTTATTTATTTATAAAGAATTTATTGTTTTTTAATTAAAAACATCTTATTTTTTGCAACTAAAGTTATTATTTAAAGAATGTTGAATGAAAGTAATTGTAATTAATAATTGATTGAATGTGAAATAAAACAAAAAAAAGTGAAGTGGATGCAATTTTTGGAGAAAAAAGGTAAAAACGAAGCAGAATTGAGAATTGTTTGGGTAAGTGTTGCCATTTAGCTATTTTGATTAATAAAAATTCAGTACAATTCGTTAATTTTTTATACAATTTTATTAAATAATAAAGATTTTATTAAAAAAAGGAATATTTTAATAAATTTAAAATAAATTTATTTTACAAACCTTAGGAATAATTAAAATTTTATTACAACATTCACTAATAGAGAGTAACTTACAAAAAGAGCTTACGATATATTTTATAAAAATTAATTTAAATTTCAATTATTCAATTTAAGTCTAGTTAGAAATATAAATAAATTAACACTAAAGTATTCTTAACTAAAATATTTAAAAGTCTAATACTACTGGGATCTGTTTTACACTAGTTTTATGGGTTAAAAACAAAAAATTTTTTTTTAATTTTTATATAAAATATTGTTGTTTGAAAAAAAATTTCTCAAATTCATTGAATTAGATTGCTTCCATTATTTTTTCTGATTTTTTAATTTTACTATACAAAATATTTATATTTTATATTTATTTTCTCCATTATTAAATACAAAATTTTTTAAGGATTTTAAATTAAACTCTTAATTTAGTCGGAATAAGACTATCTATGTAATTTATTTATTTTATTTCTTTACGCTTAATTAACACTAATTTAATATACAAAAACTATTTATAATAAATCAAATGATTTATAACTTGAAAAACATTTTTTTTTTATAAAATAAAGGAGTCCTTAGGTATGAAAATTCTGTTTTTTTTTTTTTTTTTGGTTATTTAGACCTGCAAGAATTAAAATATAAATTTCACAATTTGTATAAAAAATTAAGTAAGCAATTTTATATATAAAGCAAGCTAGAATCTTTTTTAAACATTTGGCTGTTGGTTTGCTACATTATTGCCCACCTGAGCGGGGGGACCACCACCAGCAGCGCCTCCCGAACTGCCGCCACCTTCTACAGAACCGCTTTCCGCATCAGAGTCCTTTAGTGAACTGGATTCTTCGTCACCCATCAGGGCACGATATTTTTTGGCAATAGCTTCCCAATCGGCTACATTCTCTATGCGATTTTGATTGGCAGCCGAAAAACTAGTTTGAGAACCCAACGGCGATAAATGCACCACTGATAAAGCCATGGAATCTATTGTAAATAACATACAATAGCAGAGAGATAGAGAGAGACAGAAAATTCATTGTTATTAATACTGTTCTCAAAAAAAGTTTCTTAGAAAATTTTGAGCTGAAAGCCAATTTTGTTTGTTTGTTTAAAAGAAAACATTTTAAAGAGACTACACTTCTTGGCTTTTGTTAGCTGCAAAACTTTGTTAATAATCTACAGAAAAAAAGCTTCTTCTTCATATGAAAAGGCTTTAAGTTTGAGATTTAAAGAGCGTAGAATTTGCAGCGACACATACATTTCCTACCTTTCTTGATCTTCGAAAGCCATTTGGCTCCAGCTTTTGTACGTGGACTGGCCTGGCGTATTCCCATCATCTGTACCAGACTTGGACGTTTCTTTTTCTTCATGCGAGCCTATTTTTTTTTTTTAATTTTTTCACACATAATGCAAGAGCGAGACAAGAGACAACAAACACAATAAGTATGACATACATATAATATTTACGTAAAAAGCTTTAAAGTATGGCTAGAATTCGTGCTTAAAACATTCTTTAAAAATTAAGTCTACATCGGTGGTGTTCTTTTTTTTTATAAAAAGTGCTTTAAGCTTTGGAGGGAGTAAAACAAATAAAAATTCATATTAAAGTGGTTCAGGTGCTTTGAAATAAAAACAAAATTTTCGACAATGTTGCCATATTGTTTTAAATGAATTGGGGAAAAGGTCATTTTGCATTTCTAAGTTGGAGTCTCAAGCTTTGTTGTTGTTTTTTTCTATTTTTTTTTTTTTTTGCTTAGAAGTTAAGAAGAAGAATTTCTTTGCTACGAGGAAATTCATTTTGAGTAGTAGTTGTAATACACACTTGATATTTTACCTTGACCTTCTCAACGATCCACATAAACCAGGTGGTAACTAAATTAAGCGGAGATGGCGCTGTTGTTGTGCGATGCATATTGCGTATAAGCTTTGATAGGCCAAATTTCCATTCAATATCGGATTGGGCCTAATGTTTGTACATATTTTTGATTTGTTGTTGTATTTTTTTTTTTTTAAATTTTGTTTAAAAAATGAAGGGATGAAGTTGTAATATTTGAATTTATTTTTGTTAAAGTTGCATTCCGTGTGTTTAATTTGTTGGTTTTAATGAAATGAGACAAAGAAGGATAAAATAGAGAATGAGATAAAAATCATAGTTGTTGTTGTTTTTTTTTTCATTCACCAATTGAAATTAGTTTTTGTTTGTTTTATAAAAACTTTGGGTTCAAAGCGCTGGCTGACTTAAAAAAAAAAAATGAATATTCTAATATCACAAAAGTTTCTGAGGTAATTAATTGTGATTTAAAGTTTGTTTACAAAATTATTTATAATACTATATTCAGACATGCACTTTTATTGAGTCAATATTTGGTTTATTGATTACAATATCTTAAGTGTTTAGACATAACAATATACGCAGTTCAGCTGCTTATTCAATATTCATTTGACAGCTGGTAAACAAAACAGCTGGTTGTTTCAACAACATTGTTTTTGTTTTTTTCGTTGGTTTTTTTTTTTTTTTTTTTTTTTTTTTTTGTCGTTGTTGATAGTTGAGTTGTCAAATATCAATAGAAAGTGTTCGGAAAATTGTAATATGCTCACTGAACGTACTTATGACAGTGCTGTATTTTAAGTTTTAATCAATATTATAACAATTTATGAATTTATTGAGCAATAATTAATTGACATTTTATATGAAATATTAAGATAAATAATGCCGTTTATTGCGATTTACTCAATATAAGTGCATGTCTGAACATAGTATAAAGAAGGAATACTATTCGTATTCGTAGTAGAAAACTTATTTTACCCAAGCATTCCTCAGAATTATAAAATTGCTGAACTTGTAGATTTTAGTTAAAGGTTTCTCTTCATACCGCCTTCATCTTTATTAATTTCATTAATTTCGGGCAATTTTTCGTAGCTCAAAAACCGAAAGACACTTGCGGTGAAATGACATTTTTCAAATGCCCACAAACAGTGTTCCTTTTTCGCCATTATTTTTCGCCCAATCACCGCCTGATGTACGCAAAGAGCGCTTACGAGCATAGATCTCATTAATGTTCTTTGAAGCGCACTGTAGTACATATAATTCGAATGCGGGGTAACATCAATAATGTCCTGGTATTCAAATAGAATTTTCTAATATTTTGTGCATTCTTTCAAGTTTTGCTCGAGATGAGGAGATCTACTTTTTTACATTCTCTATAAGCTCTTTCTTTTCCAATAAGAGCTGATATTTTTCTGTGTTTGTGATCTTAGTGTATCCGTTTCGACGTTTTATTTGGATAGCATATTGTGCATCCGTTTCGACGTTTTATTTGGATAGCATATTGTGCAACTAGTTTATGAGATTGTGTAGAACCTACATATGCCTTCTGAACCATAAATGCTGAGGCATTTTAAATTACTTTCGTACTACACAGATTGCCTCAGGTGATCTAATCGGAGAAACAGCTTCTTAAAGATCCAAAATTATATTAGATGATGTAGTTTTCTTGATATTCTTTCATGACTGCAAAAACGTAGCCCGCTAAGAACCCTCTTCATACTTATTATGATATTTTCCTTGATAACTAGCTGTTGCTTGATATTCTTGATATTCTTTCATGACTGCAAAAACGTTGCCCGCTAAGAACCCTCTTCATACTTATTATATTATTTTCCTTGATAACTAGCTGTTGCTCTATAGCATATCGTAAAGCTAAGAAACTCCTGAGATATTAGAATATTCTGTTCAAACATAAAAACGGTACCAATTTCTTAAACACTTAAGATGAACGAACATGCACTGTCTTAAAACAACATGCTTTATATAATAAAAATAAAACATATATACTGATCCACTTTAAGATCACTTTATTACTATCTATCCTAAACTTTTGCTATATTTTTAATATTTTTTTTTTACTTAAAGACACACACAAAAAGCTTTAATTTTTCATTGCAAATGGGCAAAAAGCTTTCTTTTTCAATTGAAAACTAGTCTAGACACTTATAAATTAAAAACTTTTAAAATTAACGAGCTTTAAGCTTTACAAATATGCCGTAAAAGCTTTCAATGTTATTATAAATCTTTAATATATATACAAAATAGAGAAATATTATTGTATAATAAAGAAATTCTTTTCAAAAATATTTCCAAATATTTCTTTTTTGTACAGTTTAAATATTGTATCTTGCAAAAGAGATTTTTTACACCAAAGATGCAAGTCTGGGCAGTAGATGGAACTACACTTACTATCATATAAAACAACAATAAATATTATAAAAAAAAAAACAAAGTTTAGAAAGAATAAAAACAAACTATAGTTAAAGAGTTTAATTTTTATCATACAAAATACAAAAAACAGAAACTATTTTACAGGAGACCTAAAAGTTATGGTAAAACTTTCTTCAAAAGGAGCTGAAATATTTGTTAGTTATTGTTACTTAAAAACCAAAAAGATAATTTCATTTATACAGAGTTTTTAAAAGAATTTATAAAGAATTGTTTGATTTGAAATAAAAGCTTAAGAAATATTTAAATTATACCTGTATCCGCTGATAGGTATCGGACATCATGGCAATCAATAGATTGATAAGCACCACCACCGATACCAGCATATAAATACCGAAAACAATTTTAAATAAATACTCTACCCAATAGGGTTGAGTGGGCGTGGCTAGATTTTTGATTTTGTCAACTTGTGTCTGTTCAGTCGTCGTTTGACCAAACACGGCGAAAAATAACAATTCAAACGAATTTATCGGATGCATGCGCACTGTGTCCACAGCAAAATTTTACCATACAAACCATACCATTTGATTCATTCAGCCAATACATCATTAAAGGGAACACAGTACAACATACCAATATCCGGTATGCATTTCAATAGGACACCGGAATGATTTTTTTTTTTTTTTTTTTTTTTGGAAAATATAAAAGCAATAGGAATTCATTGAACAAATAAAAACATTAACGACGCCCACACACATACACACACAATACAATACAGTATAATGATAACGATTGTGACGCAGTAGTAACGGTGTTAGTGATGATGTTCGTAGAGTTAATGGCGAACGCAAACAAATGGCCATTTTTGTTTATCGTTTTTTTATTTCCGGTTGTTAACAGAAAACAGTTCATCATAGGAAAAGAAAAGAAACAAAAACAAAAAGATAGAAAATATTAGTTTTCAATACCAACCTGTATGCGTTGATAAGTATCCGACATCATGGCAATGAGTAGATTTATGAGAACAACCACAGACACTAAAAGATAGATGCCAAAAACGAATTTGAATAGGACTTCAGTCCATTCGGGTCTTAAGTGGCGCATAGGATTTATATCCAAGGCGGTAGTTTGGCCAAAAACTGCAAAGAATAGTCTTTCGAAGGCCAAAAATGGTGTCATTGGTCCTGGTCCATATGACAATTGGCATTTTTTTATTTGTTTGTTTACAGTTGGTTTTTCCAAACGTAGCAGGAGAGAAATGTTCATTAATTAACAGTTTTTTTTGTTTTATGATGAAGGAAATGGTGTATTTAGAACATCAAAAATATTATCTCTGTGTGCTTATACCTTTGGCTTGCTTTAATTGTTTAATTATTTTTTTTTTTTTTATTTAATTTTTTTTTTTTTTATTGTTTTTATAATGTGCTCTGTAATGTGTGGAAAGCATCATAAGCCTGTAGTATTATGATTGATTATCACATATAAGTTTATATATTTTTGTTTCTTTTTTTTTTTTTTGTTTTTTGTTTTCATAAAAAAAATGTTTAACCTTAAGTGAACACCAACATGCGTTTTTAAAAATATTTAAAAAAGTAAATCGCAACACACCAATTAGCGGAAAAAGAATAAAAAAAAAAATAAAAAAGTTTACATGCAGGTATTTATAATTTAATATGGAAAAACGAAATAATTAGAAATTCAAATAATTAGTTTCCGTATATTCTCGTAATAGTCTTTAATTAAATTCCCTATTATGCTTTGAATTCCTTATAAAGAATTTGGGTTTAATAACACAGTCACTATCGTCTAACAGGTTGTGTGTTGGCTTATTAGATGTGAGGCCATGGTTTAAACCGCAGCCCGCACATCCCGAACAAAACGAAAACTCTGAGAGAAAATAAAATTGTCATGAAAATTTTCTCAAAAATCTATCGTTCGGACATTTAAATTGTAGGTTCTACCACCCATTGATAAAATTAACACACATAACATGGGTGGTGGGAGAAGATAGGTCGTCATCCTAACTAAAGGGTTGTACTGACCAATTTAGTAAGTAATCACCCTTATTCTGGTTGTCGTCGTCGACGTCGTCTTGCGTCGACAGTTTAAAATTGGTATTCTGTTTGTCGTTATTGACAGTTATAGATGATTGTCGACACACATTTGGTATTCTGTGAGTCAATACGCCGTCGATATTGTGTTGTGTCGACTCTGATTTTGTCGACTCTGATTTTATCGACATCATTTTTGGTAACGACGACGACGGCGACGACGACGACGACAACCAGAATAAGGGTGAATATCTTCACTAAATGGAAATGGTATATAACATGCTAATCGAAACCAAGGGTATTTTTTTAATGTTGACCAGATTCGAGGAATTTTTGGTATTAATTCATGGAATCAATTATATCCCTCAAGCTTATCTGTCGCTTATATATTCTAAGAATTCATATTCCTAAACATAAGTTGCAAAGTATATTTACAATGCATAGAGTTCGTAAACGTATATTTAAAACATTTGTTATGACCAGCGTTGCCAGTTTTTTTTTTAAAAAACTTTATTTCAGCGAAAAAAACTTATTTTCTACAAAAGTACCAACATTTTTAAAGGAAATTCCGGAACCCGGTGCCCTCTGTTGGTGTTTTATTTGCGTTTTTTGTCCGGGACTAATAAAATACACAATATTTTATTTAAAAATGTAAATACAGTGTTGGAAAAAATAATAGAAACGATTACTAGTTTATCATTAAAATATTGTATACTTTTTCGTAATAAACTTTTATTGTTGGAAATCGCTGTTAAATTCTTGCTAATGTAAATGACAATGGGGATACTTTTAAGTTTATGTATATACCTTTTTTTATTTACTTAAAGATAAATAAAAATTTAAGGAAATAATAAAAATTTGATGCGTTTCTATTATTTTTTCCAACACTGTACATATTTCCTGTTTTAATACTGAATTTATTGAAAAAAATGTTAAATTCAATTTTGTCGTAAAAACTTGTGTTGTTAGAAAACAAATTTAATGAAAACTTTTTCGCATCTCCAAAAACTTGAAAAAAAAGGGAAAACTTGGCAAAGGGCAACGCTGGTTATGACATGCGCTTGATGTCTGCGTTATGCAAAACATTTCTCTGCAACAAGGGTTTGTTGCTAAAGCATGCTTTGCATTGCGTACGCAATTATTCAATTTTCAACATTAGGAAATCGGTCATATTTATTAGTTATCTGGTTTATGATTTACAAATTTAAAGTCCAAAGTCTCAGGTAGCATCTAACTCACAAGACCCTGAGTAATAAGAATTTCTGGGGCAATCCTAATAGCAGGAAAACCATGAGTATATTGAGACAAAACAATGGTGACTTTAATAATTGGATTAGTTTCCTTATCTGCCACAATAGCAACGAAATCAAGACATCGAAACGATGGAACAGTTTTTATGTCATTTCCCAGCTTCCGTAAGTTCGAGATACCAACATTTTGGGAAAGACATAACGAGCCATAACCACAAAAATATCTCAAGCGACATATTTTTCATATATCGAGCCCTAACCGCAAAAATATCTCAAGCGACAAAAACGAAATTTTACAGAAGGTTTTTATTATTTATTTCTTGTTCACATTAAGTTAGAAAGTTAAAATTTTTTTTGTTATAAATTCATAACGGTACAGAGTGTGACCCAGAAATTTTTATAGATGATGGAAATGATGCCAATGAATTTCTTTATTACAAAAAACGATATTTGAAAAATATGTCGCTTGAGATATTTTTGCGGTTATGGCTCGGTATGGTTTTTTGTAATAAATAAATTCATTGGCATCATTTGCATCATCATCTATAAAAATTTCAGGGTCAAACTCTGTACCGTTATGAATTTATAACAAAAAAAAGTTTAAATTTCTAACTTAATTTGCACAAGATATAAAACCTTCCCCTGTAAAATTTCGTTTTTGTCGCTTGAGATACATATTTTTGCGGTTATGGCTCGATAACTCATCTCAGAGGACACAGATACAGATTTCCTATAGAAAGTATAGTTAGTACCGTCGTTGTTACTCCGTACAGCAAGTCTCTTTGATGGCTTAAGTGTATCCCGATAGATTTGAGTCCCTTGGTTAGTCTTAACCTACCTATTCTTAAACCTACCTATCTTAGATTGCTCTGCATATGAGAAGATTTTTTATAGGCTTTACAAATGAATTCCTAATTTTCATAATTTTTCCTATAATTATTATATTCAAATATTCAAACTAAAGTTCAAATAAAAATGGTGCTTTGAAGTTATTTTAAATAATACAAGAAAAACGGGTGCAACAGTTATAAAGCTTTTAGGAAATTCACAAATTAAAATCATGCTAATTTTTCAAAAAAAAAAAAAAAAAAAAAAATTAAAAATTTCATAAATACTGTATGTATGTATGTCACAATAAAAATGCTGAAACCGAAACTGAAACCCTACTCTAAAATAATTCGAATCCATAGTTTATAGTTATTATATTTCATTAAAAATAGAACTTATTCAGGTTTAAACTTCATTTTATTGTAAAAGAAACAAAAATTATTTACTTTTCACACATTTTCATTATGATACAACATCTTTCCACAACATCAAAGATACACAAAATAAAACCACAAAAAAAAAATAAAATACAAAAAAAGAAGAATAATTAAACAAAAGAACAAAAAAAGGAGATAAATTGAACACGGCACACATTGAGTTAAGGAGCCAACATGCCAATAGCCCTTAAATAGATAAGAAGGCTTTGTAGCAAAGCTTTTTAAGTAGGTACACATAAGTAGTATGGTCGGTATATCCCGTTTAAGGTGTAACTGTAAACAACTGTAGAAGAAAATGCACAACATCGAAGGCTTTTAAAATAAATATACGCACACACACACACACAGACACAAATTGTTAAATGCTGAAAATCAACACTTACGATCATCTTTATGCTTGCGACGAAATTCGCTCAACATACCGCGACTTGAGTCAACATAGTTCTCTGAAGGCGGTGGGCGTGGTGTAGGCATATCATCTGCATTTAAAAAAAAAACGAACGAACGGGCAATAATTTAGACAAAACGGGTTTACAATTACAAGATATTTTTCAAATTTTTTTTTTTGATAAAAATTTGAAATTCGTTTTTGAAATTAATTTTTGTACTTTTGGAAATTTGAATTGTTGCACCTAAGCGTACTAGGAGTTTTTTATAAACTTTTTTTTTTTTTTTTGAATATTTCATAACCAATTAAACATAGAGTCTGTAATTGTTGTACATGCAAAATAATCGTTTTTTTTTTGTTTGTTTTTGTGTTTCTTTCATTCGAAATGACAGATACTTATCGAAACGTTCACTTTACTTTAGGAAAAAAAATTGAAATAAAAATCATCATTAACAGTTAATCAGACTTAAAAGAAAACATTACATTACACGATTAAAAAAAAAAATAACATTAAACATTTAAATCACTTCTCTTTTGGGAATAATAAATAGTAAAGTTTTTACTTTTCGACTTACCGTCACTGAAGTAGCCACGATTACGATTCTTCTTCTCGAACGATCTTAACTCCTCGGGAGTAAAATTGGAAAACGATTGATTCAGAGCGACAATGTGCATGGAAAAGCCGAATACGAAAATGGCCAAGACAGCCAAGAATCTCGCCAAGTCCTTAAGTAAATCGCCAATGATAATGGCCCAGGGTCCAAAGAGATGATGAAACGAAAGAAAATCTAAAATCTGTACACAAGCAAGCAAAAATGCCAAAGCAAAGCATTGATTGCGACAATAGATAAGCGTTGGCCAATATTCTTTCGAAACGAAACAAAAAGCCGTCACATGCACACCCACGCCAGCCATTCCCAACAGCAGTACCAATAATTTGATGGAACCCAAGCCCGACTTGTCGGAAGGATTTGTCAGTTCGAATAGCAGTAGACCACTCAACCATATAAGCAAGCCTATTTCATACCAATAGGGTACCAAGCTAAGGCGTAACACTGGATAGATGGGCGTTATGCCCACAATACTGAGATGTATCATTAGATAGATGTGCGAGGTGAGGTATGACATGAATTTTATAATCGGCACTTTGTTGAATTTATGACCCATGGGAAAGGTAAAGCCAATCCAAACGGGTGGGCAGACTATGAATGCAACAAGCAATAGCAATATCTTCCAGGAAGCCCAAGTTAAAGAGCCTCGCCACAATTCCTGTAATTCTTTACACATGAAACAAATCCATTAATTTCCTAATCCTCGAAGCATACCTGTAAATATCTTTGTACCACCGTATGCGCTATGACCTCTTTCTGTTCATTCTCTATGAGTACATCTAAAAACTCCACATTGCGTTTATCGGTGGCCTGTAGAATTTTACCCGCTGAGTCAGACCCCGCCGCTAAGGCTAACAATTCTGTAGCCATGGCTTCACACTGTTTACCAGCAGCCACCAAATCCTTGGCACGCTCTTTTTCCTATTCCAACAAAGAAAAACATATTAAAGGAATTGCCTCTCCTTAACAGAGCCATCATCGTTACCTTTGTGGACAATATCATGTAAATATTTGACAATTTGGCTGCTGTGTCCACCGGAGCCGGCGATACTAAAACAAATTCCTGTATGGGTTTATTGTTGTGATTCTTCGATACCACCATGAGATTGTAAACGAAACGTTTATCATCCATGAGACCATAGGTGTCGTGCTCCTTATTCATTAGATAACGCAGGACATCGTTGTGACCCTCGGAAGCAGCAAACCAAATGGGAGCACAACCGTAATTGGTTTCGGATTTTGGTGAGGCACCAGCCTCACTTAAGAGTTTTACCACTTCCAAGTGGCCGGCTTTGGCAGCACAATGCAGTGGCGTCCAACCATTCTTATCGGTTGCATTTATTTCTGCGCCCTGACCCAACAAAATCTCCACCATCTGAAAATGACCATGCATAGCAGCTATGTGTAGACCAGTGCGACCATGGCGATCTGTAGACTGGAGGAGTTCTGCCGAGCGACTCAAAAGCAAACCAACCACTGACATGTGACCACCGAAGCACGCCAAATGAAGAGGATTGTAACCCTAAAATACAAAAGTTATGTTTACTGACGTTCTTAAATACGTTTGCCACACCATACTTACATTTTCCGTGGTAGCAGCATCCACTTGCACACCAGCCGAGTTAAGCAGCAAACGAACTACGTTCTCATTACCCGAATACGAGGCTAAATGTATAGGCGTCATGCCCGATTCAGCACCTAGCTCACCAAATAAACTTTGCCCTGTAGGTGTTTCAGATTTAACTGTGGCAGGAACACTGGTTAACAGTTCACGTACTGTATCCGCCTGCCCATAGTAGGCTGCCACATGCAACGGTGTCAGTCCCAATTTCTTGCTGGTGATCCTCAAAGAGTTGGTACTTTTCATAACATCCAATACCTGGCCGTGACCATTCTGAGCCGCCAAATGCACGGCGGTAAAACCCGCTTTGTTCTCATCCGTACACGAAGCTCCAGCTCTTACCAATGCCTTCACCACATCCGCATGGCCACCCTCGGCCGCTAGTTGTAATGGCGTGGCATCAGTCAATTTATTTCTAGCAGATATCACGCCAGATCGATCGAACTTCATTAGTTCCTCGATCACCTTAACAGAACCCTGCATGGCAGCAATATGGGCACAGGTATTACCATCCTTACTAGTAGCATTTACCAGCGATGGATGTTGCTGCAGAAACAATTTGGCCACTTCTGAGTAGTTGTTCTGCGCGGCGACATGTATGGGCTTCTGGCCCAGGTCATCGGTCGCGTCTATGTTAGCCCCCAATTCTAGCAGGAGCTGACATACCTCCATCTGACCGCTGGCCGCAGCCAGATGAAGTGGCGTCTGTTTGCGCAACGTTAAAATATCAATCACGGCATTGTGATCCTTGATGAGAAACTTCACCAAATGCGTGAAGCCATTCATCGCGGCCAGATGTAACGCCGTGCGACCGACCCGAGATTTCGAATTGATAAAAGCCTTATTCGTTAATAGAGCATCGCATACATGCAGATACCCCCGTTCAGCAGCCAAATGCAAAGCAGAACGACCCTCGATATCAAATACATCAACTCTGGCATGATTCGCTAAAAGGTTGTTGACCAGCTCCATATGCCCTCTATGACAGGCAATCAGTAAGGGTGTCCAACCTATCGACGATTGACGATTCATCGCTTTTTGTATATCCGTAGGATTCATGTGGGCAATCATTTCCATCAGGACATCATTATTGCCCGCCATGGCACAGTAATGAAAGGCAGTTTCCAAGGCATTCTTTGTCTGTAATGCCACATCGGCACCGTTTTCCAGCAACATGCTGACAATTTCCTTATCAGACTCGGGTATTTTCACCTCCTCTTTCGTAATTTGGCAAGTAAAATGTAACGCTGTAGCGCCATCTTCATTAACGGTATTTATATAGGTGGTGGCTTTGTCGGGACCATGTTTTTCTTTAACGGTTTCTATCAGATGCTTAACAATTTCCGGATGACAGGCACGACAAGCCATATGTAATGGAGTTTCGCCGGTCTGAAACAAAAGTGCATACAAAATTAGAGAAGATATTTTAAGAAAGTAAAAGTATAGAGGTTTCAATTGGGTCCTCGATTCAAGTTAACCGGGTAGTTCTGGAGGATCAAAATGTTCTTACATTGGATTTATATAGAGGATCGCCGTCGTCTTCGAGGAGTTGCATCAGCGTTGCCAGATTACCATGACGAGCGGCAAAATGTACCGGTGTCAGGCCATCATCGGTAGTTAAATTGGGACTAGCACCGGACTTAAGGAGCATTAAGGCACAACGATCACCATCCTTAACTCGTGCGGCCAAATGTAACGGCGTCTCATGCGACTTTCCACCTCTCACATGAACGTCTGCACCAAAACCCAATAAAGTTTCCACAACTGCTGGCTTGGCAGCCTCTACGGCTATATGTAAAGCAGTATAGTTTTCCTATATGGAAGAGATGGAAAACAAACGAATTAGCTATGGGCCTAGCGATGACATAAAAACGATACCCACATTAGTTGTAACGTCGACTTTTTCGCCTTTTTGTAACAAAGTGTTAATGATGCCAGTATGACCATAAGCAGCAGCCGTATGTATGCTACGGGCTCCATCCTTGTTGGGCATATGCAAATACACTCCCTTTTTGAAGAGCATTGTGGCACATTCGGCGTGACCATTCAGTGACGCAATATGCATCAAAGTACTGCCATCCTTGGTGCGTTCAAATATGCTGGCCTTGAATTTATCCGCCAGAATTTCAATAACATGGGCATGACCATTTTCGGCAGCCAAATGCATGGGCGTTCGATCTAAAGGCAAAGAAATTTTACTTCCAATGCAAATTCTCACGGTAAGAATGATACTCACCTTGATTATCGGGTATGGAGGCGGATGCTCTAACACCGTAAAAGTACTTTAAGAGGGCCTCATCTCCCTCGGCGGCCGCTATATGCAAAGGAGTTTGCCCTTCGCCATTTTTTGTATCAACATTCGTGCCATAGTCCACCAATATACGCACCATATCGACATCCCGCCGTCTGGCAGCCAAATGCAAGGCTGTATCGCCATTAGCTGCGGTTGCCTTTACAAAAACAATAACAAGAACAGCGATTTAGAAAAAAAGGATCGTTTTTGGCATGTTACAACGAAATAAATTAATTCACAGTTCAATTTGAATTTCTCTCTTCTGCTTTACATTGCATTTTTACAATGCATTTTATGCTAGAGGTCAAAGTTAACATGTATGTATGTATGTCACATGTATGTATGCAAAGTGATATGCAAATTTTGTTTGAAAAAACAAAAACAAAAAAAAAAAATTAATTGAAAAAGTGTTGCACGTGCTTATATTGTATGAATAACAGGCAGTACGTGTGTGTGTGTGCATGTTGATTACAACAATTATTTCAAGGAGTCCTTTAGCCGTTAATGGTGTAGAAGGACACCTTTGGCTAAAATGCGTGTAATACGCTTACGTGCATTCGTTTCGCTCATTTGCCATTCACCTAAAATTCAACGTTATTTTTTAACCTATATTTTCCCCTAATATATACACTCGTGTGTGTGATTGTGTGTGTGTGTTTGGAAAAGTTATTTGCCAAAAAGTTAGCCATTCAGCCGGCATTTTATTTGTTGTTTCTTTTGTTGTTGCTGTTATGCTTAACTTAAGCAACCGGTGGAAAATAACCAAAGCAAAGTAAATGAGGAAAGAATTTTTCATTTGACATGTACATATTTACTCGTATGTAAATATTTATGTATACATACATACGTCCATACATACTTATGTATGTATGTACATATATGGATGAATGAAATTTCGTTACTATAACAATATGTATTTCTGTATAAAAATTTTACATTCTTTTACATTTTAGTTTATTTTGCTTTGCTTTGCTTTGCTTTGTTTAGGTTTTTATTGTCTTTAGTCGTCTATTGCATGTCTTTGGAGAAGTTTTTTTTTCCGTTTAACTTACACTGAAAGAAAAATCGACACAAAATGTTTAAGTGCATTCCATAGAATTTTTCCAATAGTTTGAGAACGTGTGAACATAAGTTTTTATCGCCAATTAAGGCCAATTGAATAGGAACAGTTAATACCTATGTACATACATAATTGGTCATTGCAATCCTTTTGTCAGGATTACGACATACAGTGGTGCCCTTATAATTAGAAACGACTTAGTAACATGTACGTTTGTTAATTTATTTTCAAAACTTTGTTGATCATTTTAAAACTAATAGTTAAAAAAGACAAAACAACATGTTAGCTTTAAGTTTAAAATAAAAAAGTTCACAGCATTAAAATTAGCTAAAAACAAAAAATACCAATTTCAGGTTGGTCATATAATTAGAAACGAAAAATATATTAATAAATTCACATTTAATGGGCTTTTGTCCTTAAGATCTCTTTTAACAATTGCCCATAAATTTTCAATTGGGTTGAGATCAGGACTTTGGGGTGGCCAGTCCAGACCATTAATATTTTGACCCGAAAGCCAACACTTCACTAAACTTGAAGTGTGCCTTGGGTCATTGTCATGCTAAAAAATGTATTTGACGGGCATACTCTCAAAGGAATACGGTTCCATAACATTTTCCAAAATGCTTTTATATTGATATTGGTAAATTATTCCTTTAATTCTTACAATTGGACCCACACCACGCCAAGGAAAAGCAGCCCAGACAATAATAGAGCCGATCAAAGGCTTTGTTTGGAGGACGTCTTACATAAGTTTCTCCATCAGATTGGAACAAATTAAACTTGGATTCGTCACTACAGAGAACTCTGTTCCAGAAACGCTGGTCTTTTTTAAGCATTTCCGTTGCAAACTGTAACCGCATTTTAATATTTTTTTTGAGACATGCGGTTTTTTCTGCGCAATGCACCCACGAAGTCCCGACGCCTGTAAACGCCTTCTTATTGCCCGTGTGGATATTTCTGACGTTATATTTTGCCCAATTTCAGCCTTTATTCTACGAGAAGACAGGAAAGGGTTTCTCTTACTGGCCCTACAAATAATTCTGTCTTCTGCTGGAGTGGTTTTTCTGGTTCTAGGCTTTCTGCTGGTTGCAGCTGGTGCAACAAAGCTGGCAAAACATATCCGCACAAACATGCCAACGTTTGATACAAAGTTTGCCGAAAAGACTTGCAGATGTTGTTCAAAACAAGGGCTATCCGACAAAATATTAAAGAATATGCCCATTAAATGTGAATTTATTAAGATATTTTTAAGTTGTTTGTAAGAATATTTTTGGTTTCTAATTATATGACCAACCTGAAATTGGTATTTTTTGTTTTTAGCTAATTTTTTTTAAAAATGATATTTATGCTGTGAACTTTTTTTATTTTAAACTTAAAGCTAACATGTTGTTTTGTCTTTTTTAACTATTAGTTTTAAAATGATCAACAAAGTTTTGAAAATAAATTAACAAACATACATGTTGCTAAGTCGTTTCTAATTATAAGGCCACCACTGTAGCTTCTTACACCACTGATGTAGTGTGTGTTAATTTTATACATGAGTGGCGGGACCTGCAGTTTCAAGTCGATTCCGAATGACAGATTTTTGGGAAACTTTTCATGACAGTTTTATTTACTCTCACAGTTTTTGCCAGATATCTACAGAGAGGAAGTTGCCGAAGAAATATTTTTTCATCTTTTCGTTTTGATGTCTGACCGAGGCCTCACGTCTAATATGTAGACTACGGCGACCTCGTACAGTTAATACACATTTTCCATTCCATTTTAATTTAAATCTGTTCGTTCAAATTCGTGAAATCTTTAGTGTCTAATCTTCAATGTTTTTGACTAGAATTTGAAACATTACATGACTGTAGTCTTAGTCACGTACTGAAGTGGTTAATAGAACTCTTCAGTCAGGATTACTACCTAGTTTCACACACGACCCATGTTGTTAATTTTATCTAGGAATGCTGTGTCATACAGTTTAAAATCGACAGATTTTTTTGAGAAACTTTAAGAGTCATTAAGAGTTTTTGCCAAAGAGGAAATCGGTGCAGAAATTTTTGATTGAGTTTTTGTTTTATTCGAGATGCCTTGGCTCGGGTTTAAACCACGGCCCCAAGTCTAATAAGCCAGTGCACTACCTACAAGACTAAGGCTACTACTGTGCAGACTATTTTACGAAATTAATTATTTTAATTGGTGTCCACTTTCGATAAAACTTTCTTTAAATGCAGACATTTTCCTGCACCAAATATAGTAGAATAACTTCTTATCATAATTTTTTATTAAAAAAATTCTTAAAAAGAGTTCCACATTGAATTATTGATTTATATGTCCTTTCAAGTGCCAATGACTTCTTAATTCGTAAAGCTATTGTTGCCATATTTAACCAAGAATTTTCTGCTTGTCTAGAATTGTTCTCAAATTATCATTTCTTTGGTGAAACTCTTGTTACAAATTCTTGACAAATTAAAAAAACACGCAAAACTTGTTCTCTTGTTCTGTACAATTCGCAATTATTATTAAAAATGAATGTTGTTGGTAAAATTGAATTGCCATTTTGGTGCCGGCAGACAGAGACGTATGGTATGTCGGAGTTAAATGTCGGATGTCTGTCAGAGTGCGAATTATTCGCAATTATTTAAATTGTTATTCGTACGTACGTGTGTATATGAATTGTGTGTGTGCTACAACAATAAAACATGTCATTAGCAATTTAACGCTTTTCATACGAAAATTTTAATTTTCTTTTACACCCCAAAAAGAAGATGAGAGCAGAACAATTCAGTTAAAATGGCGTGTAAGAAAATTGCGTTGCTTGTCACAAAGTATTTGTAAAATCATTGCCATTAAGTATTGTCTACAAGAATACAATATGATACATGGGGAAATTTTCCTAAGGTGTGGCAAACTATTTTGTTTTTACTTTGTTTCGATTATAAGGAATCAATATTAACAATATTTTCTATTGATTTTCCATACATACCTTCAGTTGATCAGCCGTTTGTGCTGCCAGTAATTCTCTAACCATAGACTGATTACCAGCTTCAACAGCTAAAAGCAGCGGCACTTTTCCTCTCTAAAAAAAATAAAAGCAAAACATTTAAAAAATTTCTTAAAGTTTTCCAAGTCAAATAAAGCTTCCTACTGAATTATTTACATTTCAAACTATAAATTCCTTAAATGCTTATGGTAAGCAAATAAAAATATTCGAATAGAACGGAAACAATATGAATGCTCCTTGACATAATAATATTCATGATGGTTTCATTAGTTTTTGGTGGTGGGGGGCGGTATAACTTTCTTAATTTTGATAACCTGTAAAACATTTTGTAACCATTTATGTGTCTGTCTCTCCTTCTGTCTGTCTATCTAAGTTCATGTAAAATCAAGAAGAGGACGGAAAACATTTCTATACTTTTGTAGACTTTGTAAGTCTAAGTTGGTTGATTGCTTTTGTTTTGTATTTATAAACGCTACAGTCTAGGCGGCATAAAACACATAACAATAACTTTGCAACAGTATAATTCATTAAAATGAGAGATGAGAACCTTGACTTTATATTTTTCAGTTTAGTTTTGTTTCAACTTAAACTATTTTAGTTAGAGTTCCTTCCCATGGCTAGGGTATCCGAAGCTGTTAAAACGCAAAAATAAAATTATTATTCAACAAGTCTTTTGGAACTGCTTGTGATTCATTTATTAGATCTTATAGTACTCGTATGTGTTTCGAATACTAAAACAAAATAAGACAAGGTTCTTATATTTAAATCCGTAACATAATAGATCCATACCATGCTTAAAGAAGCATACATAGGGGCTCTACGAATTTCCCCAATATATCTCTGTTATGTGATAGAAGACTGTGTAATAATAATTGAAATCTACTATCAATCTGGAAAAATAGGATACGTTAGAGTTATTAAACTGATATTAGAAAATGCTCGTTTCCATTTCAATGGATACGTTAACAGGCAAAACTGCCGTGCCACGGCAAAAAGTATAAAAACATGCCTTTGTCTTACTCTCTAGAGAGAAATTCCTCAACAACATGCTGCGATATGCCCTAGCAATCATCTTTTTTACTATAATCTCCCGACTTAACGCCTGTGGGCTAATTTCTGTTTCACATAACAAATGGCGCCTTGGAATTTGAGTGAAGTTGTCCATAAACATTTGATAACTAGAATCCACAAATTTAAGCCTGCAGACGAGGACTTTATCAGATACATAATTGATCATTACAATCCTTCAGCCAGGATTACAACCTACTTTGTCCCACCGCTTATGATGACAGACGGGACTTACAGTTTAAAGTCGACTCCAAATGACAGATTTTTGAGAAACTTTTCATGAGAAAAGTTTATTTACTGCCAGAGTTTTTGCCACAAATGTACTGAGAGGAAGTCGCCGAGATAAATACTTTTTCGTATTTCATTTTGTTAGAGATGTCTGACCTGGAGTTTGAACCGTGGCTTCTCGTGTAGTAAGCCAACTCACTTTACCAGATATTACTTATAATACTTCACTTTTAGAGCCTATAGAACTTATTGTGTGTTAACAAATACAAGAAATTTTAGCACAAAATGCCTATATACGGGATTAGGCAGCTAAGAAGTATTGTGGAGTATTAACTAAGTAATCGGAGTTCTAAGAGTTGCAATATAATATTAAATAATACTTTCATCATGTGAACAAGGCAGAAGAAATAAATAGAATTTTTTTAAAATGGACTCTTTGCTATCCTGTAAAGTCGGTGAAACCAATTACAGTGATTGGATGCAATCGAACTTCCTCTAACTGGCAGCCATAAATATGTGGTTGGAACCAGAAATCAGCAATAAATCGTTTTTTCGCTACTCATATGCACTCATGCAATTCTGAATATACTAAGTGAGTCAATAATATTGAAATTTAACTATGTACTCTGATTCATTCATACTCACTACAACGTTCATTTACAAGTAGAGTTTGTAATGAGTATGCGTACAACGTTGACATCAAACTCATACCATTCGAAATATGTTTGATTCATAAGCATACTCATTTAGATTCATAACTTTAGGAAAATACTTATAATACTTAGAAATGATTCGAGTGACTGAGCAGCATGCAGAGCAAACACACAACCTTCTAGTGAGTATTTCAAAGTTCGTACGCGAATCATACTTATTTTGTGCTTCGTGTATATGTTGAGTAATGGAGAATCGAAATCAACAACATCATACGTGTTGTTAAGTATGAATCAGAGATCAGCAATGAATCGTATTTTCGCTACTCATAGGTACTTATGAAATTTTGAGTATGAGTGAGTCAAGAGTATTAAAATTCAACTACTCTGATTCATTCGTACTCGCTACAATATTGATTTATAAGTATAGGTTGCAATGAGTATGCGTACAACGTTGACATCAAACTCACAACATTCGATTCATTGTTTGATTCATACGCCTACTCATTCAGATTCATAAATTTAGAAAAATACTTATAATACTTACGAATGATTCGAGTCACTCGAATCATTCATCAAAATTTACAGTAGTAGTTATTGTTGCATATACAAAAAAAGAAGAAAGAAAAGACAAAGACAGCAAGCAAAGCACACACACAACCTTCTAGCGAGTATTGTGGTGTTCGTACTCGAATCATACTTATTTTGTAGTTCGTGTTTATGTTGAATCATGGAGAGTCGAAATCAACAACATCGTGCGTATTGTTAAGTATGAGTACGATGAGTATTTCTAACTTTGAATATGAGTAGTATGAGTATGATATTAAAATAAGTATGAATGCGTATAAGTAGCTGAAATTATAAGTATGACTCGAATCTACTCATCGTTTTGAATACTCGTTGCTGATCTCTGGTATGAATATGATGAGTACTTCAAACTTTGAATATGAATAGAGGTTCCATGATGTTAAGAGAAGCATGAATGCGTTTAAGTATCAGAAACTATGAGTATGATTCGTTTCTACTCATATTTTTGAATACTCATTGCTGATCTCTGGTTGGAACCATTGATATATTGACAATTGATGCCAATTTTGGTAACTAGTAACTCAACGAGGGTTCAGTTGTAATCTGTAATCGAGCCACAAACCTTTTTTACAGGAGAAGACTGAACCTGTAGAATTTTTTTATAGTTCAATCAGGAGAGCTTAAAATTTTGCTCATTCTGATAATGGAACAAAATGCCATATGCTACAGTCGAGCAAACTTACTGCTGTCATTGTCTCTAAAGATGATGATTATTTGAAACAATAAATATTGTTCTTAAGAAATTTAAACCTATTTACGATATTACATACATACATAATTGGTAATTACAACCCTTCAGTCAGGATTTCGACCTAGCTTCTCACACCACTTATGTTGTGTGCGTTAATTTTATACATGAGTGGCGGGACCTACAGTTTAAAGTCGACTCCGAACGACAGATTTTTGAGAAGCTCTTCATGGCAATTTTATTTACTCTCAGAGTTTTTGCCAGAAATCTGCTGAGAGGCAGTCGCCGAAGAAATATTTTTTTTTCATATTTCGTTTTGATGTCTGACCTGGGATACGAATCCGGGCTTTACGTCTAATAAGCCAACACACTACCTACTAGACTACCTACTAGACTACGACGATTTACGATATTTGCGAATAAAAAGTCTAGACACTACATTACTTCTATTTGTAATAATGTAATCCTTGTAAACACTATTTCTTTTTATTCGTATTTATTTAAACAAAATACCCTACTTTTCAATAAATATTTTCACATTGAAATTTTTCTGTATTGATTTGCTGATCTAAAGTACTGATGGTTAGATTTATAATCCAATATCAGTTCTACGAAATATTCTATCAATTTGATTTGCATTCATAGGGTATATGCAATTCGTCTAATCATGGTATGTGAACACAATTATTGAAAAATCCTCTTAAATTTAGGTTGGCACCGACTGTTACCGCTGAGACTATAGCTGTGACTGTAACTGCGACTAAAACAATCACATTTAGAATATTTTCTTATTGTTTTATAATATCTTTGTCTAGTAAAATTTTAATCCATGTTTCGGGACTCATAATTCGTCAAAACAAAATACAAAAAAAAAATTAACAAAGAAAAGGGTTAAACCTATGCACATAATGATGATAATGATAACAAAAAATATTAAAATAATTAAAGGCAAAAAAAAATAGAAACCTTTTTAAATATAAAATATTGAAAAACAGAAATACTTACTCCGTCTGCTTTTAAGCGTATATCCTTGCCAGCAGCTGCCAATAAAGCCCGTAAGATATTGGTGGCTGTACCAGTTTGTCGACTTGACACCAAATGTACTGCAGTTTGAGCACGGGACTGTTTCGAAAAATGATGCAAAATTCAACAATTATTGGTATTTTAATGTAAGTAATAATTCTCAATATGCAATAAAAATTTTAATAAAATCTCTCTGGTAAATGTTTAGCCTTTTAAAACTCAACAGCAACTAAATTCTGTCTGATAAATTTCTTCACCTTTAAATGCATTTTTTATTTGCAAAAATTTTCAACTTCAATTATTATTTTGATTGCGATTCTTGTTATTATTTTGTTTTCACAATTTTTCAAATATTCTAAGATTGACGTGTAGTATTTAGTCTACAATATATGTATAAAAATAATGGGAAATATTATAGTAAGCAGTATACCCCTATCCCGATGGCCTAAACCACTTGATAGAATTTCAAATTATAATTCGATTGTAATCTTTACCCAGTCCTCTTGCTAATTTTAGACAAAGTAGTGACATTGTTTTTTTCAACTTTGAAATACTCGCACAGGTATACAATGCGAGTACACCTATCCCTCGTTTTGCACGATACTTGTTTTGCACGATTTCGATTTAACACGATTTTTTTATTTCCCGTGTAAATCGAGGGATGAAAAATACCTCGCTTTGCACGATTTTTTTATTTAAATGAAAACAAGTTTTTGACACAATTTATAGTAAATGAAAAATGATTGCCCTTTAAAGTGCTCCTTGTAATTGATAATGCACCAGGTCATCCTCAGGATTTAGAATTTGAAAAAGTCCAAGTAATATTTCTACCGAAAAACACAACTTCTCTCCTACAGCCCTTAGACCAGGAAATTATTTCAACATTTAAGACGCTTTATATTAAACGTGCATTTGCATATATTATAGAGCAAATTGATAATAATACATGTGTTGAAGTAATGGAAGCGTGGAAAAAATTTACAATATTAGATTGTTTAAAACATGTAGGATTATCATACACCGAAATAACAAAAAAACAACGCTTAACGGATGCTGGAAAAAATTATGGATCGGAATATGTGATAATAATAATTCTGGTGATCTTTTAGAACATGAACGAACACAAATAATTGATTTAGCCTGAACAATTGAAGGTGAAGGTTTTGTTGACTTTGCTGAGGGAGATATTTTTGAACTAATGGTTGACAAAGAATTGGATATAGATGAACTAGTTGGTATAGTTAATGAAACTGATAAGGAAAATAATGAGTCTGATGAAGATGATTCACAAATCTTTGAAATGATATCACAAAATATTTCTGAAGGTCTTGAATTAGGCAGGAAATTAGGAAATCATTTTCTACAATATGATCTAAATGTTGAAAGAGCTCTTAAGTTTCAAAAATACATTTCTCAAGGCTTGGCCCAATATCGGGAGGTATATAAAGAATTAAACAAAAACTCCTTACAAATACTTATAACTAAATATATCTCCATATCCCCACTTCCCCACATCGAACCAGAAAACATTGAGGTATCGAGCGATGATTCGTCACCAACCGAAGAAATACAATTAGTTGTCGAAGAAAGTGATTACGAATAAATATATATAGGTACATACATATACTGAAATTGGTTGAATATAACTTATTTTTTTGCTTAACAGTTTATGTATTGATTTTTTGCTAATAACATTTTTATATGTATATTTTTGTGTTTTCTCTTATTTGTATTGCATTTAATTTTTAAGTTTTATGAATTTTTTAACTATTTTGGTTGTTAAATAAAATGAAATTGTTTTCTTTTGTTTGCTTTGTTACGTTATTCACATTGAAAACAAATAAAATTATATTAAAAAAAATACTATATATACCAGTTTTTGTCATTTTTTCGATTTACACGATTTTCCATAAACATTTTTTTGAATTCGTTTTACACGATTTTCTCAGGAACGTATCTATCGTGCAAAACGAGGGACAGGTGTATATTGTAGTATTTGAGATGGAAAATTATGATTTTTTCGATTTTCCATTTTCATATTGCATTTCCATTTCTATAGGAATCGAATAGAAATGTTTGCTGGCATTTGAATGAAATGGAATTGCATTTGATTTCATTTCTTTGCCATTGTATTTAAATACGTTTTTGGGGGATTTTTATCATAAGTTTTTTTTTTTGCTAAGTTACCAAAAATTTGTTTACTTTCTTTGAACAATTTTGTAGGCATTTAAACAAAAGGAAAGTTATTTGAATTATTTGAAAAGTTCACACACAGTTTTTCGTATAAATAAACGCCAAATTGTTGCTGATTCTTCTAACTTAAGTAAGATTTTTAAATTATAAAAATCGCTTTAAAATATAATCAACTAAAGCAAGTTATTTAAATTCTATAATTCCATAAATTAACACAAATTTGTTATAAAGCTATTGGCTTAAACCTTGGCGCCTGTATTTAAGAAACGAAAGTTGCTAAAGTTATTAAATATTGAAGGAGAAACGATAGATTTTTTAACCCAGCCTTGCTGGTAAGTAGTGTGCTAAGGAAGTTGTGGGTTCAATTCCCACAGACAGAGATTTGCAAGGGTCTGTGACACTATTTATAGTGTTAATAACTCAATCAGAAATAAATAAATGAAGAGATAATTATCGTTTCATACAAGCAAATACCCACTATACTGTACAACTGAAGACTTAATACTTCAAATGCAAAAACACTGTCAATAATACCTGTAGTAATTACGAGATAAAAGCATCACCTAAAATCTGATTGAATCGTTCTTGAATTTTTATTTGTTAATGTCAAAAAAAAAAAAAAATAAAATAAATAAAATAAAATCCTAAGTGATCACTGAGAAACGTCTGCATTTTTGAGTGTAGTTTTCAAATTCTATATGACAGATGCGGTCCATTATGAACCCATACTTTAGTAGAAGGTTACGAAATTAAAATGTGGCATAATTTTGGATCACTAATCCTAATCCTAATATATATTATAAATCTTTCTGTAAGTCTGTTTTTTTGTTTGTTTGTTTGTTGGTTTGTTTGTTAACCAATCACGCCTGAACGCCTAGACCGATTTTCTTAAAATTTGGGATATATAGATCGAGCTTTTGTCGTTGCAGGTTATAGGCAATAAATCTTTTCAAAATTTTGACCCAAAGTGCAAAAAAATGGGACAAAGGGAGAATAAATGGGCAAAAATTAGTACTTTATGCATAAATGATGTATTTTATCTGTTTTATAGGTAATTTTTTACGATTTAGCTAGGTTAAGTTTCTAAAGTTGTACCAAAAGGGGTCCAAAGAGGGGGAAAGGGGCCAAAAACGGGCAAATTGAGTGCATAGCCAATCACGCCTGAACGCCTGGACCGATTTTCTTAAAATTTGGGATATTGATCGAGCTTTTGTCGGCGCAGGTTATCTGCCGGGGAAGGTTTCTAAGTTGGCATGACCAATTTCCAACAGGTGGCGCCACTGAAAATTACTAAAAAATGATTTAAATCGTAAACTGTGCATTTAATCATGTTATGATATTTAGCAATGTTGTTGTGCATGAGCCGGCGAAGGTTTCTAAGTTGGTATAACCAATATCCGACAGGTGGCGCCACTGAAAATTACAAAATCTTTAGCAAAGTTGTTGCGGATGAGTCGACGGGATTTCTAAGTTGGTGCGATTAATTTCCGATAGATGGCGCCGCTGAAAATTATTCAAAATGAATGACAAGTAATTGGTCGACCTACACCTCAAGCACGGAGGAAAAGAGCATTACGAGCCTCAGAATCAGACTAGCAACGAGCATTGAGACTGGAAAATCTTCGAGTACATGCCGCTGAGACCCGTTCGAGAGAAGTGAGATTAGAAAATGAATGAATGCGTACTAATCAGGCCCGTTCGTCTGAATCATCTGGACAACGGGAAACAAATTCAATAAAATGATTCAAAATTAATTGGATATTTGTGTAATGTCTTTCCTTCAAATTTATTTTAGTTGGTGGAGCAACAAAGCGCGCAGGGTACAGCTAGTGATTAAATAATTTCCTTCAAGTGTATACAATAAATAAGGACAAATGAGGTACTATTAGAAGATTATAAAAAATAATTCTCAATTATTTGTTCAATTAGCACCAAGCCGAACCGAAAGACGCCAAATTTTGAGTGCTAAGTATTTAAGAAAATGGCATCTGGATTAATTTCGTTCTGGTACGGCTTAATCCAGTCTTTTTTCACAGAAATTCCTGATTGTTTATAATTTCTAGATGGAAGCAATCAACTGATTTTAACCAAATCTGTCAATGCGTTTTGCCTACGTTGACATACATACATATCTCTCTAAAATGATTTTGATAAGCTCTACAGTTGTTTTGATTTGCCTTGAACTCTTCAATTGTTTGTTACTTAAAGGATGTCTTTAGCTTTGAAGAAACGGAAAAAATTGTTCTTATCTCATCGAATTTGTTGTTCTCTCAGACATAATTCTAATGAGGTCTATGGCACGGGCAGGGCATCCTTTGCTCAGCTTTCTAGCTTGTCTTTCCATGTTACACTTGTTTTCCTATTTTACACAAGCTGTAATCAAAACATTTAGTCGAAGCAAGATTTTTTTGGGTGTTTTTCGGTTCTGGACTCTTTACTTGTTTACAATAACCCCTAAGTTCTCTAATGATAGAGATATGAGGATAGTTCTTCTCCAACAAAAATTGTTCACAACATGAGTTAAGTAAGATGTTTGCAGCGTCAGAAGATTCTCGAATCGTAATTGGACTCATGAACTTGTTATTGAGTTGGTGAGGCTCTGAACTTGTTATTGGTGAGGCCTCTCGTTCATTAACATTTACGCATACAAATACATCAAGTTTATCATTGGCATTATACAATAGTGTTCATGTGTCAGTTCTTAATTCTCAAACTCATAAAATCGTCTGAAAAATACTTTGGTACTACTTTCACTACTTTCCATAGCCAATGGCCCAATATTTTTCCCACTATCGCATCTAGGATTGGTAATTGAAATTAAGAACTTAAGGCATCTGCGGTCCCCTTTAAAAGGAATGTCATGGTGAATGTTGTTGAAGAATTGCTTTTATTTTCACATGTTGCATATTCTTAAGATAAGGGTATTCATTCAAATACTTGCAATACTTAAAATTAAAATTTGTAAATTTTAAACAATTTTCCTAAAGAACATGTCAATAAATTTTATTTCAAAACACATTCTATGTGACCTTGTATATATTTTTTGCACGTTTTTCTTGAAATTTGATATCCAATTAAAAATGTCTCAAATAAATCATAATATCTTTAAAAAGAAAGCAGTTGATAACCTTGTGACAAATTAATAACGTTGAACTTGACGTTCGTTCGTTCGTTAGCGGCATGCCACTTTCATTTCATATGGGTTTCCACAATAGGAAGAAGCAAAATACATACGAATAATGCCTAACAGTCACACAATATTCTCGTACAAGAAAAAAAAAAGAAATTAAATTGCAATATTTGAATGCATCTTGTTGAACATGACCCTTCTCTCTAACTGTAATTCGTAATGGCCAACAAACATTCGCAGCGTATGGCGGCAAATGCAACGCTTAAAAGGAAATTAAAGTCACTCGAAAAGAAAAAAATCATTAAAAGCAATGAATTTCATTATATGTACAGTGTACACCAGTTTACTCCAAAAGAAAAATAACAAAAAAGGAAAATGTTTAGAAAATAAGTGTAATAGGCGTTGTTGTTGTTCCTATTGTACGTTGCAAGTTGCCTAGAATTTCATGTGCAATAATTTTAATTTTGTAGCTTGACCTTTAACACAAAGGTTTTCTTTTATTTTTTTTTTTTTTTTATTAAAGTTTCTCTGGGAAAACGTTTTTTCCTTTTGCAAGTTTTACTTGAAGTTGAAGTAATTTTAAACACTCATAAAATATATTTTTCCTCTTTCTTTGCCCCTCTTCTTTCGGTTAACTTTTCTTTCCTTTTGGTTTTTTTATTATTTTGTATTGATTTTTCCTTACTTTTGGCAAAGAATTTCGGCGGGAAAATTTGTTGAGTAGCAACGCTTGATGATATTTAATATACATATGTAGAAGACAGAAGCTTAAAAGAATACTTTGATAAAATTTCATATCGTAATCAACCGAATTTCTCAACCTATTTTATATATTTTTAAAGCAAAGATATTTGGAATTTATAATATTGAACATTTAAATTTAATACTATGTTCCGATATGCACTTTTATTGAGTCAATATTCGGTTTATTGAGCACAATATTTTAAGTGTTCAGACATAATAATATACGCAGTTCTGCTGCTTATTCAATATTCATTCGACAGCTGGTAAACAAAACAGATGGTTGTTTCAACAACATTGTTTTTATACTTTTTTTTGTTATGTTGTTTTTTTGTTTTGCTTTTTTTGTTTGTAGTTGTTGACATTTGAGTTGTCAAATATCAACAGGAAGTGTTCGGAAAATTGTAATATGCTCACTGAACGTACTTATGACAGTGCTGCATTTTAAGTTTTACTCAATATTATAACAATTTGGGTATTTATTGCGCAATAATTAATTGAAACTTTATATGAAATATTTAGCTCAATAATGGCGTTTATTGCGATTACGCAATAAAAGTGCATGTCTGAACATAGTATAAGTTTAAACGAAATGGTAACAAAATTTTAAGGAATATTTTCCTTCATCATTATTTCGCATCTTTTGCGAAAAATTTAAAAAGCTTCGTGTTGCTTCATTTGTCTCATTCGTTTTGCACAACAAAGCATACCTTTGAAGCTATGTTATACAAAAATAAAGAATTTTCGCTTTAGATTCCTTATTTTTTTTTTCTTTGTTTGATGACTTACCCCTCCTGTAGAAAAAGGATCAACGCCACGTTTATTTAGCAACAGTTTTACAACATCCTCACGCGAATACATGGCCGCAATATGCAACACATTGTAGTTGTCCTGCAAAAATAAAAAGAGAGAAAAAATTGGAAAATAAATCATGATTCAATGCATAAATGTAAAGAGTAGCACAAATAAATTTAAATGAAATTGAAAGTGTTTTTCCAATTATTCAATTTGACCAGAAACCAGGTTAAGTAAAGTCTCACAGATTTCTTAGAATTTTGATTTAAATGCCTATACCATAGGGAATGACTCCCTTACTTGGTTTTAGGTGTGACCAAAACTACAATTGTTCGTTTTTAGTTTTTTGAATCACTTAAAAACAATTAAATACTGCACCTAGTTTCTTACGGGCTTTACCAATTCGTTTTTTGGTGTGAATTATTACAATAGTTTGGAGCACATGCAACAAATTCATCAACTTAAAAACCCTGACCATCATTATAAATGAAATTACATGTTAGAGCATTAAGACTAATGAAGTTTTTCGTCTTTCTTAAATATTGTATAACGTGTGGCTTTAAAAGAAAGAGTCGTATGACTTCATCTCTTTTAATTCATATTTCATGCAACCCAACTAATTAATTATGTGTACGAAATAAAGGTTTTGTTTTTTCTTCTTAACATTTTCTTCATTATGTTAACAACTATTGTTTTAAATGTCTCCTTTGAAATAAGGCTTAATGTACTTGTATTCAATTAATTGTCCTGGCAACAACACCTAACATGCCAGCCACTTCCAATCTATGCTAAATAAGTGCCAAGAAAGAAAAAAATATATCAGAAATGTTTACCAACATATAGACAGACAAACGGACAAACAGACAGACAAACAGACAGATAATAAATATTTCTTTAACACTCATGACTCATGACATTAAAGTCTTCAAACGGTTATAAAAAGTCAACATTTCTTATTCCATTTTAAAATTCCAAAGACCTGAAGCAATATGCACGTACACTTGAAGAAAGTCATGACAAATTTTAAAATTTTTGAAAAAAATGCACCTACGAACTTGAACAATAAAGATTTGAATCCAAGGTAGGCGAAAAAGTTTTCGACATAGCTTCGAATTTTAAGAAATTAGGAGGCTTCAATCCCTCTTTAGTAATCTCTTCAGGATGCCCCTGATGCCAATCCAGGAGAAAAAATAGAATTCTGTGAGCGAAATTCCTCATCAGTACACCCAATACAACCAACGAACACAGAAGGCTTTGTTTCTAGCCCTGTGCCAACCTTGTCATACATGAACCTACTGCAGTTGACCAATTCCTGACTTAGTTGGAGGCACTCGATTAATGATAACCTTATTATTCCCCTCTCCCAGAGTGAGGAAAAAGCGCCTCACAAGGCGGTAACGCTGTCGTTTATCTTTATTGTTTCGGATAAGCAGCTGATTAACCTGAAGAATCAGACACTGGTGATGCTGTATAAATTTAACACACACAACTTCAGTGGTGTGAGAAGCTAGGTCGTAATCCTGACTAAAGGGTTGTAATGACCAATTATGTACTATGTTATGTACATATCAGAGACTGGTGACAAATTGTACTTATATAGACCCAACAGATTTAATGAGAATCTACGGTAGCTATTAGTTACTTTATTGTACCAATTTACTCTTCCTATAAAATATAGACTCAGTGACACCTTTGACTGGAGCAAACCAAATACCTTTTGAGTCTTTTGACCTGAAATCCAGGAATTTTCTATGGCTGTCTGTGACAGCTATCTCGTATAAGTTAAGCCTGGGCCGCATCGAACAGCATTTAGCTTTACTCTCCTCTTAGAAATAATTTCTTAAACAGGACATATAAACTAAATATTGTGCTACATGACGCCGCCGGACCAGATTTAGAAAAGCTCAGTGATGGACTATCGACGTGACTAGCCTAATGGAACAAAGGTGGAAACCTGATTGGGGTTGCTACCCTCCGTCTGTCGTTTTGAAGCTGTTATAAGCGTTCCAGCAGCGATTCGCTAAGAAAAATTCATCCGACTTTGGCCTTTTATTTAATCTTGTTCTAGACGGTTTGGATCTGGGATCCAGAGCATGATGCATTCGAATTATAAAAACAGTACTCCAACAACTCCAAATTTAAGTATGATTAGCTGTTACTCTATCAGAACCATAAACACTGTGTGCCAATTTCAGTCTCTTGGTTACATTTACATCTTCATGGAAGAAAATCCCCAAAAAATAAACTCATTTTCGCTAGGCTGTTGTCCATTTTTGACTGGCGTTTAAAGAATACAGTCATGTACTCGCACGAGACCATTGTTATTTATTTAGATCCAGAATTTTTTTCAGTGTAAATTATTTTGCAACGGAACGTACTAAAGGTCGTCTTTATATTCTTGTTATTAAAGTTTTTCTTCTGCTGTAGTTGGTTTACCCCTACAATTCAATGTAAAAAAGCAAAGAAATCTGGCATAGTGTCAACAGAGATGGAAAGTATTAATTGTTGAAGAACTAAATAAACTGAAGACGCTTATTTTGTAAGCGGTAAACTAAACTACAAAACTTATTTGAAAACTTAAGAAAATTATTTTGGTTTTTAATTTTATTTCAGGTTATATTTTAAATTTCAAAAAAGTGTTCTATCACATAAACTTTTCAACGAAAATCTTTAGTATTTAGAACGATTACAGGATAGATTTGATTAAGTTCGATTTGATTTAAAATATTATTAGTTTGATAATATTATTGCCAATAAAGCCTTTCGAAATATTTGTGACATTAAGAGCCATTATTACAAGTTGCCATTAACTAAAAGAACGATTTTAACGGGCAGATAAATTGTTTTTCATAATTATAAGTGAACAATAAGGTAGAACTGAGCATTAAGTTAAAGAGAGCATGATTCTACCTGTAACTTTTAAAGTTAAGTTTATGTTTGAACTTGCCATATGCTTTGCCTTTTCAATATGGCAATTTCAAATATAAACAAACAAAAAAAGGGCCCGTCGTTGCCATTGCTCCGGCACTGTCATATTTTTTAAAAGGTTAACTTTATTTTATCATTAGGTTGTAATAACGAAAAGAAGTTAAAGGTGACTTTAAAGTTCACTTTAGCTAAAGTTACCTTTAACTAAACTCAATTTTAAAGGCAAGTTGTAATAATGGCCCTAAGTAGTATAACTAAAGGACAGCAAATTAAGTGGAATAAAGTTTAGTTGAATTAAACTTGAATTGAATATTAATATTTCAAATATTATAAAATGCCTGTATCCATCTCTGCTTATAGCAGTAACACCGGAAACACTAAAACACTACAAGAATCCAACTTGATTTACTTTTCGAACTTACAACACGATTTCTTTTGTTTTTGTTTATTTCTTTGCTTTTGGTTTTTCGGTTTTTCCTTGTTGTAGAGTTCCTTCTTCTCTAATTTATTTATTTCTATTTTGGCCTACTTTTTCATACAGAGGTTTAGAAGAGGGTAAACAATATGTATTGTTTGCCGCGGTTATGCTAAGTCTTTGAATAAAAAGAAAGCCCATACAACCGTCTGAGGATACTACAAACAATATACTGCCAATGAAAGAGATATTAAACTGCAGTAATTTTCATAAAATGAAAAATTTATTCATATTTCTTGGGTAAAGGTTCAATAGCCGGCAATGGCTATAATAAATATGATTTTAAATTATTGTAGTAAACTGGTAAAGAAATTTAAAGAAGTTTGCAATTAAAGCAAATATTAATTTAAAATGTTTTTGCTTTTGTTTATAAACAAATTTTGAAAATAAATCGGGATTAACTTCTGTATCGATGGTCATTATTTTAGTTCCTGTTTAAGTTAATGGCTTTATTCTATATGAGGCCGCCGTAGTCTAGTAGATAGTGTGTTGGCTTATTAGACGTAAGGCCACGGTTCAAACCCTAGGTTAGACATCAAAACGAAAATAAGAAAAAAAAATATGTCTTCGGTGACTTCCTCTCAGCAGATTTCTGGCAAAAACTCTGAGAGCAAATAAAATTGCCATGAAAAGTTTCTCAAAAAATCTCTCGTTCGGAGTCGACTTTAAACTGTAGGTCACGCCACTCATGTATAAAATTAACACACACGCAACATAAGTGGTATGAGAAACTAGGTCCATAACCCTGACTGAAGGGTTGTAATGACCCATTAAGTGAATATTCTATATGAAGTTCCTTTTCGTTAAATTAATTTTTAATATTCTTTCATTATGTTTTAAAACTGATTTACAATCGTCCTTTTTTTTCTAAAAAATTTCGAGGCAAACAGAGATAAAGTCCTTAACGTCCTAGAACTTGAAAGAACATAATAAGTAGATAAATGGAGGACAGTTGCTTTGTGAAGCCAATAAAAAAGAAATAAAAAAACAAAGGGAGAGAATAAGTTTTGCACGAATATGAATCCCTGAGACCCCACTTAAGACTATTAAGGTTAACTTAGATTTATCATTTTAACTAACTTTTAGGAACATTTTCATTCACTTTATGTATGGGTATGGCTAATGAAATAAATTCAAAAATAAATTTGGGCTTGCAAAAAACAAAAATATCACTAGTAAAGAAAATATGCTCCAATTTCGTCATCATTTAAATGTAATTGTCATCACTTCCGTATTTAAGGATGTGGCCTTCTTCATTTCTTCTTTTTTTCACATTTTTTCGGTTTTTTTTTTTTGTTAACAAATGACTTCCATTAAAAGAAATGCGTGAAATGTAAAACCAGAGCGGTCACTATACGATGACATTTGATTTAATTTATATGATTACACCTTCAAAGGAATTTGCATGTGAAACTAAAACATCCTCTGCAGGTGAGTTGATAGAATACAAAGGAATTTCTTTACATAATGACCATAAAAAAAAAACGCACCACAAACACACCCTAATTATGTAGAATACACTCAAAAGTTAAGTACTCTTATAATAATTAATAAAGTAGACGGAGATAAAGAGTGCCAGAAAGTACGTTAAATTAAATGAGAAATTGAAAAACTAAAAAACGCAAAGAGTGCTGGCTGCTACATCGTGACTTTTAATTTCTTTTAAATGGCAAATAGGGGCTGGCTGGTTGGCCAGTAAAGCAAAAACTTCAAATAGAAAAACTGATTAATTGTAGTTTCACTTGCAAAATGACGCTGAAAGAGGACTTAATCTGTTCTCCTCCTTTTAAAAAGTGAATATTTCTTAAAAGTCATACAATACTTATATTAATAACAGTCCTGCTGTTTTCCATATGGCACATGTGAAATAAAACCCTCCTTTTTGTTGACATATAGCGATTCCACGTTGTTGAAAAGTATAATTTTTTGTTTGTTTTACCTTTCAATGTCCTTGCTTGATATTGCTGTCCTTATGATATGATTAATATTAAGATTCTTATCAAAGGAGTGAAAAGTAGCCGCTTAACCTGCCTTATGAAATGAAAAAAAATTGCACTCATTATTCTTTCATTGTTATTATTGCATCACATTTTTATGTGAGTTTCTTACTCTTACTGAAGTCATACGTTTTTAATATGAACATACATACATAATTGGTCGTTACAACCCTTCAGTCAGGATTATTGACCTAGTTTCTCACACCACTTATGTTGTGTGTGTTAATTTTATACATAAGTGGCGGGACCCACAGTTTAAAGTCGACTCCGAACGACTGATTTTTTGAGAAACTTTTCATGGCAATTTTATTTACTCTCAGAGTTTTTGCCAGATATCTTGCTGAGAGGAAATCGCCGAAGAAATACTTTTTGTATTTTGTTTTGATGTCTGGCCTGGGGCTCGAACCCTGGCTTTACGTCTAATAAGCCAACACACTACCTACTAGACTACGGCGACTTTTAATATGAACTTTAAATTTAAATATAGACTGCTAGACTCGAAGGCTAGCTGTTGAAATCTGAAATGAATTCTTAAAATCCATACAAGTAAGAAGGAATATTTTAAATAGTCCCAATAGCTCAATTAAATATGGAATGTTGATGTGTAAATAGGAATAGCTGTACAGTTTAATCAGCATCGGTACGGCAAACAAAATGAACATAAGTACCGCCTGTGAGGGCTAATCATGTTCACTTGAAAATAACATCAAAACCAAAGACTGATGAAAGGGAAAAGAAAAGGTAAGACATCAAAAAGGATATCACAATCGCTTGGATATCAATTGTTCTGTATTAATTGAAAACAAGAAGGTTGCAACACTGAACGAGACATATATTCAGAAATCCTTATTTCTAATACCATAGTAATAAAGTAATAGTAATAGAGTGCTATGAGATTGAGAGACATGTAAAACAACGTCATAACGAAAATGCTGCAGGTGTTTGTAATTAAACGTCTGAGACGTATAATCCACACAAGGCGTATACGTAACATTAATCTCCTTTCTCTGTGTAATGGAGATCAAATCGATACTGAAATACAATTAAGAAAATAACAATGGACTCTTATTGAGCAAAATGTTCATTTAATTTTGGAAGAACCTATGGCAAATAATATATACATACAGTGGTGGCCTTATAATTAGAAACGACTTAGCAACTTGTATGTTTGTTAATTTATTTTCAAAACTTTGTTACTCATTTGAAAAATAATAGTTAAAAAGACAACATGTTAGCTTTAAGTTTAATTTAAAATGAGTAACAAAGTTTTGAAAATAAATTAACAAACATACAAGTTGCTAAGTCGTTTCTAATTATAAGGTCACCACTGTATGTATGGCAAGCTCAAACATAAACTTAACTTTAAAAGTTACCGGTAGGATGATCCTCCCTTTAGTTTAACGCTCACTTCTACCATATTGTCCACTTATAATTATGAAACAAAAATTTATCTGCCCGTTAAAATCATCCCCTTAGTTGACGGCAAGTTGTAATAATGGCCCTTAATAGCTAAACTTGAAGAGAAATGTAAATTTAATCAGCAACGATATTGCATTACATATACATTCCGTATACGAAAATGAAGAATTTAATTAAAATTTTGTACAGCAATTCAGTGAAAATTCTATAAAACACATGAAATACTGGCAGGTTAACTGGATTTATTCAATCATAGTAAAAATAGGCCTAAAGGATGACACTAACTGATGCAAATATTTGAGGAAATTGTGATAAATGGTCGTCAAATCATCTTTACAATAGTTGGTAAGGGCGGTAATATCTTAGTTGGCTTATACCATAGCAGTTTCGAACACGAATTCTATGTTTGTGAAACAAAGTTATTTCACAAGTACCGCCTGTGATAGCTAATCATGTTCACTTGGAAATAACATCAAAACCAAAGACTGATGGAAGGGAAAAGAAAAGGTAACACATCAAAAAGGATATCACAATCGCTTGAACATCAATTGTGCTGTAACAATTGAAAACAAGAATCTTGCATCACTGAACGAGACAAATATTCAGAAACTCTATGATCCTAATTTTTAATACCACAGTAATATCTAGAGAGCTATGAGATTGATAGACATGTTAAGCAACGCCATAACGAAAATGCTGCAGGTATCTGTAAACAAACAAATGAGACGTATAATTACGGTGACCATCCGTCCACTATTATAGCGGACAGTCCACTATTTTAACCCCCAGTCCACTATTTTTTTTACGTCCGCTATTTGTCCACTATTTTGCCACATGTAACTTCTAAAAAGTATTTATTTTCCAAAATGTCCGCTTTTGTCCACTTTTTTCACTAATTCGGTAAAAACGCTTATATTACCTGGAATTACATATGAAATCGATGAAAAAATACATTCTTAAACAAGAGAAATACCCAACAATATTGTTTAATTCTTTTAATGATCTTTTTGCTATGGCTTGGTTATTACTTATACACTGTCAAGGTAGTTTCTTCCATAAATATATACTCCGTTTAGAAAGTCAACATATTTCAATGCCAGAAGCGGCTATAATATTAAAAGAATTTAAATCAAAGTTAATAGAACGTCACAATGAAGTATTTTTACGACTTAACGTACAAAATTGTTTAAGGAAAAAGTTAAAAACTTTTACAGAACCTGTATTAGTTACCTGAACCAATGAGGTGAATCTTGTAAAGAAATTGAGGGCATTGCTTGGATATTGTTAGATGCAATTCCATCTTGGTCTTCAGTTCAAAAGTCGTTAATAAAGGCAACAGAAATCAGAACAGATTTAAATATAAATAATAACGAAATTTTTGATGAATTCACTTATGTAAAAAATTATGCAAATGCTAAACAAATAGAAATATGGAAACAATCAGCATTAAATCCCGATAAAAAGTGCGTTGAAATTTTCAAATTTTTCGAAACGAAAAATATTATTTTTTATATAAATAAAAAATATATAAATAAATTAAATATAAATAAAATTATAAAATTATTTATATAAAAAAGAATATTTTTCGTTTCGAAAAATTTGAAAATTTCAACGCACTTTTTATCGGGATTTAATGCTGATTGTTTCTATATAAATAATATAAATTTGTTTTTATATAAATAAAAAAGAATATTTTTCGTTTCGAAAAATTTGAAAATTTCAACGCACTTTTTAAAACATCCTGAAATTATTAGGTTTTTCATTTGCTTTGCCAGCGTCTAATTGGTGCGTTAGAAAGAGTTTTTTCTATATCTAACAATATTTGGTCTTCCGAAAAATCCCAAATGGGACTAGAAATTTTAGAATCTCTTTTGACCATAAAATGCAATTTTGATATGGACTATTCGGAATTTAAAACATTTTTATCTAACAGGCCCAATACTTTTAAAAAATACATTCTGTAGAGGAATACCAGAAGTAAATTTATGTATGTACATAAGTATGTATGTATATCCATATGTATGTTATGTATAAATTTAAGTTTGTGTATATTATTTGTACCTAGTTATGTCTGTATTTTAAAAATCTTTATATAAAATATTAATTATAATAAATGAATTTTTTTTGTTTTTCAATTTTATATATGTATTTGTCCGCTTTTTTCTCATGGAAATAATGGTCACCGTACGTATAATCCACACAAGGCGTATACGTAACATTGATCTCCTTTCTATGTGTAATGGAGATCAAATCGATACTGAAATACAATGAAGAAAATAAAGCTTGATTGGACTCTTATTGAAGAGAACGTTCATTTAATTTGAATTTGAAACCAAATTTAAATTTGGAAGAACCTACAGTGAGTGTCAAAAGAAACTATACGCTAAGGATAAAATTCTCACAATCACCAAACTCGACTTTTACCACTTAAGGAGAGTGTCCGAAAAAATTTGACAATATTTCCAAATTTTATGTAATTTTTTTCTTTTTTTTTTGCAATTTAAAAAATTGGCAATGAAACAATTTTAAAATTAAAATAACGGTAATTTATTAATGTATATTTTTTTTAATGTACATTATCTTTCGACGCTCACTGTATACATATAAGGACTGATTTAGTCTCTTTCCACAGCATTAAAGTTCAACTAAATTAATAACCCCATCGAAGAAATATTTTCACACCATTTTAAGGGAATCAAATGCCAAAACTTTGCCCTCTGCTGGTCGAATAATTAAGGGTCACAATCAAAAGCCACTAAAAATAGTCACAATCATGCTGTTTTTTTCTTAATATTTTTTTTTTTTTTTTTTTGTTTGGCTTTCTTTTTAACGTTTTTCACTCACTCAAGCATTCAAATCACCATATTTTATTGTTTTTATTTTTGTTTCTGGTGGCCATAACTTCAGTGATGATGGGGGGATATGGCAGGGAGAGACCAGAGAAAGCCCTTGGACAACATGATATTTTTGTGTAATTCATTCATTGTTATACGAAATTATTTGGGTCAAGGATTTTTTAACGCTCTCTTATGAAATACAATAAAACTCTGCTTGCCTTACAATAAGCAACAACAATAACAAAATAAAAAGGAGTAATTTACACAGGATTAAATACATACAGAGAGCCTTAGCACAAATTGATGTGATTTTAATTGAAGTTAACCACTGTAGATGGATAAATAGATGGATGGATGGATGGCTTTATAGACTAATTAAAGGCGAAATACCCTATTGATTATGATTTCAGCAATAATTGTTGCCAAAATAGGAAAGAAACAGGAGAAAACCAAATTCAGAAAATTGCAAAATAATAACTAGGACTAGGATTCCCTCTCTTGTTTTTATTTAATTGTAGACACTAAACCCAATCAAAAGTTCATTAAACGCTGCACAAGTTAAGTTTATTATTAATCGCTAGGCAATACAATCATAGGATTTTTGTTGCTCCTGTTCCATTTTGCCAAAAGTATACAGGTTTACGTATGTTTTGGCAACTTTTTTAAGCTTCGTATGCATTACGTACGTATGTTTTTTGTTTGTTTTTGCTTTGTTTCTTGTTGCGTGTTCCAAGTATTTTATTTGTGCCAGACCGACTTCCTTTTGACCAACTTTGATTTTTTCTTTCTTTTTTCTTTTTTTTGTTTGTTTTTTTTTTGTTTTTGCTCTATTTGTGGATTTGTAGAATTCTTACGCTTTGTTATTGATTTATTTCTTAGAGTGGACTTAAAGTTTTCTTTTTTTTTACCATAAAACAAAACAAAACTATTATTAAAGCTGTCTTTAGTAGAGAATTTAAGAATACTTACATTGTTTCGTGCTCCAACATCAGCTCCCAATTCAATCATACGATCCATGATTGAAGTCTTATTGTCTTTGGTTGCATACATCAAAGGTGTCATGCCAGTGTTCTGTAAAAGAGATGGAAAAAATGGTTGTGAGTGGCTTAAACGACAAAATGAAAAAAATTTCTTAAACTTTAAAAATTTTTTTTTTTCTCATTTCTCATTATTTATTGAATCTTCATTAAAAATGAACTAACAATAATTATTCAAATCTTAAAACGAAAAATTTTTATATTTATTTAGCCATTACCAAATAAAATAAAGTATTCAAAGTATAAAATAAAGTAAAAATAAAATAAAGTAAACTAGCATTGGGCCTCATTCATCTCTCTCATCTTCGGCCGAGTGCAAGAGTATCTTTCCTTTTTAATCGAGTATGGCCAGTGTGACGTAAAATGCCACAGACTAATGGATTTGTGTGGTCATCTAGGTTATCTAAGTATTTTTCAGCGTGTCTTACAATTTCCATTTTAACCAGCGGGACATCTAGATCTTTGTGAATATTCGAGTTTTTGATATACCAAGGGGCGGCAGTGATCATTCGTAAAATTTTATTTTGGCGCCTCTGAATTTTCTCTACGTTTGAAGCTGAGGCAGTACCCCATAGTTGTACTCCATAACACTAAATGGGTTTTAATATTGATTTGTATATTAGGAGTTTACAATCTAATTTAAGTGATGAATTTCGACCAATTAACTAATTTATTTGGGCAGTTTTCATAGTTATTTGCGCCAGTTTTGACTCAATATGCAATTTCCACGTTAAACGACGATCAAGGTGTATACCCAAGTACTTTACATGAGTGCTTTGTGGTATTTGTTTGATTATTAATGCATATAGCAGGGCAGGTCTCTCTTCGCAATGTAAAGGTTACGTGGGTGCATTTTTGTTCGTTAACTTTTATTCTCCATTTCTTCAACCATTCCTCCAGCAGGGATACTTGTTCCTGTAAGAACTGCGATGCAATCTGTGGGTTCATATGTACGCTTAAAAATGCAGTGTCGTCAGCAAATGTGGAAGTATGTATGTTTTCACTTATTGGCATATCAGCTGTAAATATCAGGTATAAAACAGGACCTAGTATGCTACACTGAGGAAAACCGGAGTTAATTTTTTGAGGGGAACTTAAATAATTACCTTGTTTAATTACAAATTTCCCATCACTTAAATAACTCTTCAATATTTCATATATATTTTCAGGGAATATTTGCTTCAATTTGAGTATAAGACCATAATGCCACACTTTATCAAATGCTTGAGAGACATCAATGAAAAGTGCAGAACAATACTTTTTTTCTTCGAATGCATTTCTTATTACATTAACCAGTCTATGGGTTTAAAAATTATAAAAAAAAAAATAAAAATGCTTTAAAATGTCGATTTTTTTCACTTTGAATTTGTGAAAGGAAGTCGCCGTAGTCATCCCAGACATCGCGAACTAAAGGAAATATGAAAAAAATATTTGTCTGGCGACTTCCTTTCAGCCATCTTCTGGCAAAAACTCTGAAAGTAAAACAAAATTGCCATGAGGTACCGCCACTCATGAATAAAATTAAGACACACAACTTAAATGGTGTGAGAAACTATGTTGTAATCCTGACTGAACGGTTGTAATGGACAATTATGTTTAGTAAAACATATCCAATAGTCCAGCAGATATACTACAATGGCTTACTACATGAAAGCTTGTGAGTTTGACTACTGCTCAACAGTATTTTATTAACTATTTTCTAAAGACCTCTGTCGAAGATAAATTTTGTTTAAATAAATAAAAAAAAAATTAATTTCGAAATTAAATCATTCGAAGCCGAAATTCCATCAACAATTTAACCAAGCTGAACTACACTCATTATCTTAAACGCTAGTGCCAATTGGGAATTTTAAATCCTCATTTCATTAAATTTTCATTTAAAAATTTCCATCTCAAAATGTGTTTGAAAAAGTCTCATGAACTTAAATTTCCGAATATTCCTTACAAAGTTAGTGTTTCCTTTCCTTTCCTTTTTCTTAACACACCAGCGGAATGCATTATAATCATTATTTCAAGACAACCTCTTAGCAAAATTAAACTACAAGGAGAAGAAGAAGTAGAATAAATAGCAAAAAAAAGGAAAATAAAGAAGAAATGGAATTTCATGTCAAGAAAACATTGCACCAACCAACCACTGAATTGAAGTGTTCCAAAAAAAACGAATAGACTGTCAAACCAATAGATATCAACTATTTTAAACCCTTTATTTTGGTTTCTCATTCTTCTTTAATTTATAAATTTTCTTGTTTTTATTGTTATTGTTACTCAATACACTGAAAATGGAACCACCAAACAAAAAGAAAATATTTAAATTCAAAAAATATAACCGCCAGCCATTGTTGCGAGTTGTTTTGTTAATAAAACTTGATTTTGTTTCGTATTAAACAACATTCATAAAATTTAATGTGAAATCAAAATTCACCCCGACCCGTTTAGTTTTCTTTAACTGCAATACGCTAAAGTACAAAAGCCTTATTAGCTGTAATAGAGAGAAACAAAAATTAATATTCCGATGAATTCAAAAACAAGTCAAAAAAAAAACAGATACAGTCGGTCAAGTTCGACTATCAAGGAAATTTTTGGATACTGCCATGTACTTCTTGAATCGATGCCACGATTATGTGTCAATTAAATTTTCTTGAATAATAATGGCTTCCATTAAAGTCGCCGTAGTCTATTAAGTAGCGTGTTGGCTTATTAGATTTGAGGCCTCGGTTCAAACTCCCGGTCAGACATCTCCAACTAAACGAAAGATGGGAAAAATATTTCTTAAGCGACTTCTTCTCAACAGATTTCAAGCAAAAACTTTGAGTGTGAACAAAATTGCCATAAAAAGTTTCTCAAATTTCTAAAATTAACACATACAACATACTGTGAGCGTCAAAAGAAAGTGTACAATTCAAAAAAATATACATTAATAAATTACCGTTAATTTTTTCTTTAAATTATTTTATTGCCAGTTTTTAAAATTGAAACAAGAAGAAAAGAATTAGAAAATTTTGGAAATATTGTAAAATTTTTTCGGGCACTCTCCTTAAGTTGAAAACTTGAGTAGAGATTATTAGAATTTTATCCATAGTGTACACTTTCTTTTGACGCTCACTGTATGTAAGTGGCGAGAGAAACTAGGTCGTAATCCTGACTAAAGGGTTGTAATGACTATTTATGTGTGTATGTTTTTAGAGTCAACTTTAAATTCTGTACCCTGAGTAATCCTAGCGTATTAATGTCAGGATCTGACGTTTGATTTCCAGTAGAAACTATGTTCTGTTACACTATAAACCAAGCATGTGATCCTAGTTCCACTGTTCGCAATTTCAATTTCTTTAGAGAAAATATTTTCACCGTCTCTTATAATTAAATCCTTTCTACGGCCCTGGTAGCGAGCCACGCCATTGAATTCCAATAGAAATTGATCTCTAATAATAGATTTTAAACACAATTGTTAATATTTTAAAGGAAAATTTAATTTAGGGGTCGCCGTGGTCTAGTAGGTAGTGTGCTGGCTTATTAGACGTAAAAGCCAGGGTTCGAGTCCCAGGCCAGACATCAAAAAATAAATAAAAAAATACAAAAAGTATTTTTTCGGCGATTTCTTCTGTTTCTCAAAAAATCTGTCGTTCGGAGTCGACTTTAAACTGCAGGTCCCGCCACTTATATATAAAATTAACACACACAATATAAGTGGTGTGAGAAACTGCAGCAACTCGTTTCCTAGCAGCAACTCGTTTCCTTGCCGTTCGCATCTTCCCCCTTTCCACCTTTCCTAAAAAACCTGCACAATGCATTGCATGAGTAGGGGCCATCCCCTGAGTGCTGGTTTCATAAAAAAAAAAAAAAAAAAAGATGTTGTAGTTTGCTAGTCTTCATATTAAATTCTTTTGTTCTCGTGTAGGCGTAAAAATTTACGGGCCCATCACCTCCCGAACTATTTTAAACTTGTGCCCACTTAAGAACAATTTTCAATAAATTCAATAATTTTTGTACCCTGTGTAATCCTAGCGTGTTAGTGTCAGGATCATAGGTTTGATTTCCAGTAGAAACTCTGGTCTGTTACACTATAAACCGAGCATGTGATTCTAGTTACACGGCTCGCAGTAAATACGACATAATTTGTGTACACACTGATTTGAGATTTAATGGAAAAAAAAATTTTAACCCAAATTTTACTGAAATTTTTTTCAATTTAACTCTTGTAGGGTGTCCAAAAAGACAGCAAATACTTGTTTTGTTTTAAGCAACACTATCGAGTATTTAAGATTTGTAAGTATCGTGTTGCTTTTGTGGGTCGTAGACTAGATTTTCCTTTACATCAATAAGTATTCATTTTTTCCTATTTTCGATTTTCTAGTTTCTTTTTATGGTAACGATGTATTGGAAAGTGTGTCGTTATTTTGTCAAATAAACAAAAACAATATTTTCTTATTGTTATTGTCATTGTTATTGCTGTTGTTGTTTATTTTTGTTGATAATGGAGACGAGACTTAGATTCTCTGTCTTGTTTTGACTAGAATGTTTTGAAGAAAAAAAAACACAGAAAACAGAAAATAAAGTTCCTCAATTGATTTTTTATTTTGTCGCTTGCTTGAATGCAAAAATAAAACAACAAAATAAAATGCCAATGCGTTGTCAGGTTACAGGTTAAAGTTTCGAAACCCTTTTCAATTTTTTATGTTCTTTATCAATTCTATTGAATTTATAAAATTAAAGTCTTTTAGGTCTCATAAATCAGACTCTTTTGGAATAAAATTTATGATTTTAGCTTCCACTCGAAAAAAGAAACTGTTTTTTAATTTTCAGTTAGAATACCTCGAGAACCTAGAATGCTGAAGGCTGGTTTCGAATTCAGCCTACAAGAAACCTTTAAAAAAGTATCGCTGACCAAAGGAGAGCATTATTCAGATCTCAATTTGTCATATTCGCTGAGTTCGTTTTAAATGAGAATATTGGCAATTATCAAATGGTGAGTTTTATGCAAGGATTTAGCGATCATCCTTATAATATTCAGATAATGCAAGAATTTCGGAAACATACAAATGAAATTATCCATGATTGGTGGTAATATCGAGTGCGATTTGTGTAGTTTTTTTTATAGTAATTGGAAAGTGAGATAAACTGCCGAAAGAAATAATTTGTTCACATCCTTTTCTAGGTGTCAAAACTGAGATTCGAACTAAATAGCAGCATATGCACATTTCGAGGATTTCCAATCGCATTTTGTTATATATAGGGTGATATTTTAAGAGCTATAGGAAAATTTTTCAAAAAAAATTCAGAAAAATGCAAATCGATAGTACAGTCCATATAATTTAATGTTTGAAGATTATTTCATGCAAATATTGACCGCGACTGCGCCTCAACTGGTCCATCCGCTTAGTCCAATTTTGGCATACTCTTTCCAACATTTCGGCCGGTATCTCACGAATAAATGCTTCAATGTTATCTTTCAATGCGTCAATTGAAGCGGGCTTGTCTGTATAGACATGAACTTTAACATAGCCCCACAAAAAATAGTCTAAAGGCGTTAAATCAAACGATCTAGGTCGATCGGTCCCGAACGTGAAATAAAATGTTCACCGAACTCGCCCCTAAATAAGTCCATTGTTACACGTGTTGTGTGGCATGTGGCACCGTTTTGTTGAAACCACATGTCATGCAAGTCAAGCTCTTGCATTTTGGGCAAAAAGAAGTTGGATATCATCTCACGGTAGCGCTCACCATTCACAGTTACGTTACGATTCGCAGGATCTTTGAAGAAGTACGGTCCAATGATGCCAAATTCAATGATTTGCAACCGTTGTTCGTTTGTAAGACGATTCATGGTTAAATTATAGACCAAACTGAAGATGTTTGACAGTGAAACAAAACACGAAACGTGCGTGAGCTGTTTAAACCAGTGTTGCCAAAAAGATAATAGCTAAAAAAATCACCCGATACACACATACATACCTAATTGGCCATTACAACCCTTTAGTCAGGATTACGATCTAGCTTTTCACACTACTTATATTGTGTGTGTTAATTTTATACATGAGTGACTATAGGTCCCAGTTTAAATTCGACTCCAAACTACAGATTTTTCGAGAAACTTTTCATGGCAATTTTTTATTTACTTTTGCCAAAAATCTGCTGAGAGAAAGCCGCCGAAGAAATATTTATTCATATTTCATTTTGCTGGAGATTGTCTGACCTGGGTTTTGAACCGTAGCTTTGCGTCTAGCAAGCCAACACACTAGCTGCTAGATTACGGTGGCTACAATTTTCAAATTATATATTTTGCTTCTAGAGAGCGCAGTGCAGAGTGTGCACAATGCACAATTCGTATTATCGTATTATTCTGTTGACCTAAAAAATTCTAAATCGCAAGAATATAACAATTCTTTCAAATACCTACCACATCATGTACACCAGCCAGAGGTATTGTATTACCCTCTTCTCCCTGATTGGCAACATATTTCTCCAGTTTTTTTAACTCTTGCTCAACCGGCGTCCATTCGCCCTTCATGGACAGTGCCAGTATTTTATTTGCCGATTCACGTATTGAAGCACCAGCACTTGGTGGTTTCGGTGCTGGAGCACCATCAATCTCCTTACGATCCCCATTACTAGAGCTATCATCTTTGGGATCTGATTCGGCCTTGCTGGCGGGTGTATTACGATCACTAGCGGCTGCAACATCATCGGGGGTATTACTGGTCGCGCCGCTTGTTACCGAGGAGGGTGTATTACGTCCAACTGCTTTAGCGGCAGCACCGCGTCCTCCTCGTTTACCCGGTTGAGACATTATAAGATGTTATACATGCTTTTGTTTAAATTATAATTTAAATTTTGTTTGTTTTTCTTTCCTTTTTATCCTATTTAAGGAGTATTTGCTTGAAAAACTTTGTATTTTTTTTTAATTTACTTTCCTTTTTTATGGTATGTTACACAACTATTTTAAATAAGATTTCTTTATTTGTATTGTATTTGGCCATATTGACGTTTAAATACATTTTTTAATATTTTTAATTTGAATTATTTCAACATTATTTAACATTTAATTGCTAAAAAATTTATAATTTTTTTGCCACAATAATTTTTCTTTTCACAAAATTTTTTTTCTTTCGTTTTTTCTTTTATTTTATTTTATTTGAACTGCAAAACTATCTGTATGAATGTGAAGAAAAAACCTCCTTTTAATTGTTGTTGTTGCCAAAATAATTTACATATTTATTGGTAACACATACACTAACACAGCTATAGAACACAGACACTTGTACAATTTGATTCAAACACACACTTGCATAAAATTTATACGTTTATATGGTTGTTATACATTTTCTTTGCTTCCATATTTTTTTTTTCTACTTTCTACTTTATAACCGCACCGTTTCCGTTTCCTTTGTTACTATTTCTTTATTTTTTTTTTCCCCACTTTCTATACTTTATATATTATAGCTTAGCAATGATTTGTTGTTTTTTCTTCTTTTCTTTTTTTTTTTAATTTCTATTAATCCACCAAATAAGCGTGTTTCTTTTTTAAAATCAACCGTCAGCTCCGAGTGTCTAAATAGTTCTGATTTAATTCTTTCCTTTTGCTAGCCTTTAGACCTTAATTTTGTAGTTTAGCAAAAAGATTTCAACGAAACTTAAACCTGTCTAGCTCTGTAACTAGGCAACCTAACGAAAGTTTTGCGCAGAGCGGTAAAAAAAACAGCTTCGCGCCAAATTTATGGCGCCTGTCTATAGGCTGGAGAGCTTGTTTTTGTTTACAAACAAACACTTGTGGCTTCCTGGAAAAAAAAGTCCTTTAAATAAGATTTTCTTAAAATAAATCCTTTGATTTTTATTATTTAATCACTTAACAAACATATAAATTGTATAACAATTAATTTTACCATATCTTATGCAAGATTTTAATTGTTTCAATTAACAATTTCATCAATTTAACACACCGTAATTACTTTATATTATAAAAACAGTTTTGTTTACATTACTAAACTAAAAAATATTAAAAAAAATTTACTTTCGTTAAATTCTCTTTCTCTCTCTTTAAATTCGTTCTCATTTCGTTTGACTAGGCTTTGTTTTCATTAATAAAGAGTTCCTGTAATTTGAATTTTTGTATTTTGCCGGATGTTGTTTTGGGGAAATCCTCCACAATTCGTATGTAACGTGGTATTTTAAAGTAAGCCAATTTACCTTTACAAAATGCTTTAATATCCTCCATGGTTAGATGTTTAACACCCTGTTTTAAACGTATATAGGCACAGATTTCTTCGCCCAAACGTGGATCGGGCACACTTATCACCTAAAGAGAGAGAGAAATTATTTTAGAACCGAAATTCAAATAAAACAGAAAATATAAAGTAACTTACATGAGATTCTAAAATATGTTCGTGCTGATCCAGACAGTCTTCAATTTCTTTGGGGAAAATATTTTCACCGCCTCTTATAATTAAATCCTTTCTACGGCCCTGGTAGCGAGCCACGCCATTGGATTCCAATAGGAATTGATCTCTAAAAATAGATTTTAAACACAATTGTTAATATTTTAAAGGAAAATTTTATTTTAATACAAGGTGGTGTTGTTGTGTTGTACAGTCAAGATTACGACCTAGTTTCTTCCACCACTTATGTTGTGTGTGTTAATTTTATACATGAGTGGTGGGACCATAGCTGCCAGATAAATAAAGCACCAAATCGTCAAATATTAGAAAAAAATCGTCAAAATCGTCAAAGACGTTCATAAAAATCGTAAAAATAATCGTCACAAAATCGGCATGAAAATTCAGTGTGATGTTCGCTAGAACCGACACATTTTTCAGTGCCTTAGTTTCTTGAGAGAGTGCAAGAAATACCACTTCATCTGATCTTCTTACTATTTACACCACTTATATTCGAAAAAGAATGGAATGCAACTCTCATGTATAGGCCGGTGCCTCAACGTATATTTTGAGACTTCTCGACCGCGTACAAGGAGGGCGAAGTTGCCCGTTAATGACGGTAGGGTATCGAACTCCATTGGTTCATTGCAGCATCGTTGCAATGTGGTTTGTGTTTCACTGTTCTATCGCTATTGTAACGGGTTTTTCTCGAGCGAAATAAGGGAATTTTTCCAGAGAATCATGTATTCCTACATAACAGTTGCCTTTCTCGGCGACCAAATACTTATGTGGTCGATTGGCCAGTGGATCGCACACTGCATTACAGACAAAATTCATTTTTTAGTCGGACTATTCGTATGTGGAACGCCGTTCAAGCAAAGGTTGTAATTTTTTGGCTTTTAAGAAAAAGATATAAGATATAGAAAAATCATCACTTAAATTTGCAATAGTAATAACTGCAAAGTAAATACAAAGCTTAAAGTGGCTTTTAATGTACTAAAGTAAAGAATATCATGTAAATTTTTAATTGCTAAAAATCGTCAAAATAAGGGCATAAATCGTCACATCGTCAATATGATATTTTTGGAGCACGAAATCGTCAAAATGACGATAAATCGTCAAATCTGGCAGCTATGGGTGGGACCTACAGTTTAAAGTCGATTCCGAACGATAGATGTTTGAGAAACTTTTCATGGTAATTTTTTTTAATCTCAGAGTTTTTGCTAGAAATCTACTGAAAGGAAGTCGCCGAAGAAATATTTTTTTTTATTTTCATGTTAATGTCTGATGTTAAAATTTTTAGTACACCCTACATCTGTTAAGAGAACATTAATTTTCATATCACTTATGTATATGACCTAACATTGCCACTTACCCAGTCTTTAACCAACCATTCACATCCTTCGTTTTGCGTGTATTTTCCTCATCCTCATAATAACCGATCATATTGAACCAACCTCGAATACACAATTCACCCACTTCACCAAATTTCAGCGTGTTGCCTTCATTATCAATAATTTTTGCTTCACCATTGCCAAAGATTTTACCCACCGAATTCAAAGCACACTCTTCCGTTTCGGAACCATCGTGAGCAAAAACAGCAGCTGTACCCTCCGACAAACCGTACCCTATAATCATACGACGCAATTGAAATACTTCTTTGGTTTTCATAAACACTTCAGGCGTGCAAGCAGCACCACCAACGAGAGCATATTCTAAACTCTCTACCGATTTGTTCATTCTCATTTGGTTATCCAGCATATCGACAAACATGGTGGGTGTACCCACTACCACATTACAGCGATCACGTTCAATGGCTTCCAATGCGGCTGCCGCATTAAAAGTTGGACTTGGTAGACTCAGAGTACTGCCATAGTGTAATGCACCGGATAGTATACCCAAACCGAAGGCATGGAACATGGGTACAGTGAGGCATAACGTTTTATTTCCTGGATCAAGTTTTAAGGCGCGACCAATATAAACACCCTGATTCACCATACTAAAGTTGGATACTAAGGCCGCTTTGGGTTGTCCTGTTGTACCCGAAGTAAATTGTATGATAAAAGGAGACTCTGGTGATATTTGTTGGATATCCGATTTTACCAAGTTATTACTTTGTGCGGGTGATTTTTTGTCTAATAAAACATCATAATTTAAGAAATTTTCCACCATCTTATCTTGAGTTTTTATTATAACTGTCAATGGACTTTGCTCGACAACATCTGTTGCTTTTTTTAATTGTTGAAGTTTCTTTAAGAAATCCAATTTGCCATACGAATCCATGGTTATCAGACACTTGACTTTGGCTTTTTTCAAAGCATATTTTAGTTCTGGTACTTCTAAAGCAGGATTGATACAAATCAAAGGAAAACCTCCAACGGCGGCAGCCAAATATGTAATGTACCATTGTATGGTATTGGGGGCCCAAATGGCCAAATGATCACCCGGTTTAAGACCCAAATCTTTGAGTTTTGCTGCTAGATTAACAGCCTGATTGTAAGATTCTTCAAATGTTAAATGCGTTTGATCATGCCAAGATTTTATGGCTATTTGTTGTGCATACTTATCCACAGCTCTCTGTAGCTGTTGACCCATATTCTTATACATTAACGTCTCCTTACCCGGTTGGTGTATATAGGCCAAGTTGCTACAGCTGGTTTAGGTATTGATATTTTGATTTTTTAATATTTCTTTCATTAATTTTATTCAAATATGAATACTAACCATCTGTATATTTTAATATTACGTATGAAATTTTGTTTTAATAGAGTTTTTAACAACATTTTAATTTATTTAATATTCGTTTTTCGTAATTTTTAGAATATAAAAGGAAATGAACTTAAACCTTAGCGCGCTTATAAGTGAATGACAAGAATATTTGTTTTCATTTAACTCGTAAGCAAACATATTCTCCATAATATGAGAAATAATTAAAAGAGAGTTTAAATACGATCTGAACGTGTGAAAAGAAATCTCTTAAAATTCTATTAAAGTCTAGTTATCAGAGTATTTTAATTTTAGAAATAACGAACATAAATCCAATGTAATATATTTTGATAAATACCCTACATATGGTGTACTTTTTGCAATAAGAAATTTGTAACTCATTCCTTAATACATTTTGTTTTCATGCCATATCAGTTGTAGTATATCTTGCTGCTTAGTATGGAAAGCTACTTTAGTTTGATAAGTTTTAATCTGCACTTATTTTGCGTTTAAATTTGATAACTTTTAATCTTCATTGTAACGGGTTATCCATTTCGTGGTTTCAAAAGTAAACGTAAATAAAACACATATAAAATATTTTTTTTCATGATATTTCTTTCTTATTGTTAAGTTTGAACGTTGACATTATGTGTGAAACACTACATCATTTAAATGACCTCCACGCGAAGTGTTGCAAGCTTTGATTCTTTTGAGGTAATTTTCGACCACTTTTTGACACATATTGGGCGGTATCTCAGCCATAACTTGACGAATGTTGGTTTTTAAGTGCTCAAGAGTTGAAGGTTTATCTGCATAAACACGGTCTTTCGCGTAGCCCCACAAAAAAAAGTCTAATGGTGTCAAATCGCATGATCTTGGTGGCCAGTTGATATCGCCACGACGAGAAATTACGCGGGCCAGGAAATGTCTCTTGCAATAAAGCCATATTCGCTCGAGTTGTGTGGCATGTGGCATCGTCTTGTTGAAACCACATATTCTCCATGTCGTATTCTTCAATAGCAGACCAAAAAAACACGGTTATCATATGACCATAACGTTCCGAATTGATGGTGTCAGTTGTTCCATCGTCGTTTTCGAAGATGTAAGGTCCAATCACACCTTCGGACCAAAGAGCGCACCAAACAGTGGCTTTTTCTGGATGTAATGGCCTCTCTTCAATTACTTGAGGATTCTCAGAACCCCAAATACAACAATTTTGTTTATTAACATACCCGCCGAGTGTGAAATGTGCTTCATCGCTGAAGAAAATTTTGTTCGAAAAAGCACGATACGTGGCTGTGCAGAATCGCCATTTTTGTAGTTTTGATAATTTTTATGCGTTGTGTGATAGTTAAGCGATCCATTTTCGTCAATGTCAGACTTTCAACTGAAAAGAAAAAAATTGGTTTCACAACTTAGTTCGACAGATGTCGAATTCCAGTCGCAGACTTTTGAAACCACGAAATGGATAGCCCTTTATGATAATTTAATAATGATTGATAATTTTGTGCACAAACCGCTTTAAAGCAGTTTCTTTCATGTTTGTTTGAAAATCTAAAAATACTTCTATTAAAATAATAAAGAAAAAACACTACAACTTGATAACAGCAATTAGTTTTATTTAATAAAAATGGTTATAGCCTTACTTTTTGTTTATTTTTTTTTATTCTTATCTGAAAGCAAAGAAGCCATTTGAAGACTTTTGAAGGGCGTTAACCCTTACTTTGCAACAGGTTTATCATTTTATTTTAAAAATAAATACAGAATTGGTCGTATGTATAAGCATAGCTGTCTGATTTGACGATTTATCGTCATTTTGACGATTTTGTGCTCCAAAAATATCATATTGACGATATGATGACTTATGACCTTATTGTGACAATTTATAGAAATTAAAAATTTATATAATTTTCTTTACTTAAGTACATTAAAAGCCTCTTTGAGCGTTGTATATGCTTTGCATTTATTACTATTGGAAATTTATGTTAGTAACAACAAGGAGTGAAATATGATTTTTCTGTTTTTTATGCCTTTTTAATCCCTTTAAATCAAAAGAATTACAACTCCTTAATAACCTCGTAGTTGCGCATAATTTATCATTTGCCGTTACAGACAATTTTAAAAATTCGATTATAGCCTCTAATATTACCATCGGAAGAACAAAGGCAAGTGCCATTATTTTTTTTTTTTTTCATACGACCACTGTTTGGAACTAGGAAAATATGTTATGGGAAGGAGGAAAGATGGAGCAGGGTTTATGGACACTAGGTTTGAATATTTTTATACCATAAGTAACAGGAAAGACCTCTGCGGGAATTGAGTTTCACATACGAATAGTCCGTCTAACAAAGGAACTTTGTCTGTAATGCAGTGTGCAATCCACTGTTCTATCGACCATATACGGATGTGCTGGCCGAGAAAGACATGATTTTTAAGGGCAAGTCCCCTTATTTCGCTCGAGAAAAATCCTTTATAGTACCAACAGTGAAACACAAACCACATTGCAACGATGCTCTAATGAATCAACGGAGATGGATACACTACCATCATTAACGACCTAGTACGACCTCTTCTGTACACGGTCGATAAGCCTCAAAATAGACGTTGAGGCACTGACCCAGACATCAGAGTTGTATTCCATTCTCGATTGGTTATAAATGGTTATTTTTTTAATTTTTCTGACGATTTTTTTAAGATTGCAATGAACGACTTTGACGATTTTGTCTCAAATACCTGACGATTTGATGCTTCATTTATCTGGCAGCTATGCATATAAGTACGTATACAGTGAGCGTCAAAAGAAACTGTATACTATGGATAACATTCTAACAATCACCAAACTCATCTTTTATCACTTAAGGAGAGTGCCCGAAAAAATTTGACAAAATTTCGAAATTTTTCGTAAATTAAAAATTAAATTAAAATTAAATTATTTTTTTTTTTTTTTGTTAAATTTTTAAAACTAGCGATGAATCAATTTTAAAATAAAAATAGCGGTAATTTATTAATGTATACTTTTTCAATGTACAGTTTCTTTTGACGCTCACTGTATATTAAATTTTTTATCCACTGTGTTCTTTGTGAATTAATGCGTCAATCTTAATTATAATGTTTGTAATTAAATTATTCAAAATTAATTGCAACAACCATTAATCTACTGTCAGATTAAATTTCATTTTATTTGGCATTCATGGCAGATCTATAATTGAAAACTTATATGTAACATTGACACAACTGAAAGCACAGGGAGAAGAGAATGTTGACTAATATTTTTAAAGTAAATGGAATACCGATCTGCAATATCTTGCACAAAAAGCAATGTTTACAAAACAAATGTAACTGGTAGAACGATGGCACTGCATATGGGAACAAATAAACATTGGATTAAAATATAAAAAATATACATACATAATTGGCCATTACAAATCTTCAGTCAGAATTATGACTTAGCTTCTCACTCCACCCATGTTGTGTGTGTTAATTTTATACATGAGTGGAGAGAGAGAGAGGCGAGAGCTACAGTTTAAACTCGACTTTGAACGACAACTTTTTGAGAAACTTTTCAATGTCAAAATTTCTCATGCCCATATAAAATGTATGAGACCAACCATAATTGCGCGGCGTTAACGCTTTGCAATTGGAAAATCCAATTTTGACAGAGCGTAAAGAAGTGAAGTTTGTTGTAAAACAAGTGATTTTTTATTTGTTTACTTTTATATTTGTGTTTACAAAGTTAAGTAAAGACATGTTAGCTGCTTTCAGTCCAATTTTGCGATTTTATCTCTATTTTTTATTTTCATTTGGCGATTTTTATTTAACATGGTAAGTTAGCATTACTATTCTCGGCACAACGTTGACGCTTTTATTTAGGTTGCTCATTACTGCGTAAAAGCTTGGCGCTAAATTACGTTGCGCTTTACGCCGTTATTTAGGTTGGGCTGTCAGAGTTTTTGCCAGAAATCTGCTGAGAGGAAGTCACCGAAGGAATATTCTCTCATATTTCATTTTGTTCGAGATGTCTGACCTGGGTTTTGAACCGTGGCCTTTCGGTCTAATAAGGCAACACACTACCAACTAGATTACGACGACTTCAAAAAAATATACATTGATAAATTACCGTTATTTTTATTTTATAATTGTTTAATTGACAGTTTTTACTACACTTTGATCTTAGCCATAAGGCCGAGAAGCCAGTTTTTAAAACAAACACAAAAAAAAATTTCGAAATATTGTCAAATTTTTTCTGGCACTCTCATTAAGTGGTAAAAGTTGAGTTTGGTGATTGTTAGAATTTTATCCATATAAAGTGCTTTTCATAATTATAGCACCACCAGCATTTCAATAATAACAAACAATGAATATAAAATTGTCTTCAGATCATATTCTCTGATGAAAAAAAGTGGAACTTAGATGGACCAGATGGCTATCAATACTACTGGCGTGACCTTGGAAAGAAACCAAAGTAATTTAATAAAAGAAATTTTGGGGGAGGTAGTTTCATGGTTTGAGGGGCTATTTCTTTAAGTGGTTGCATCGAACTTCAGTTTCCATCTACACGAATGAATAGTACAGAGTACAGTACTGTTCTTAGCTGTAGTTTGCTCCCCTTCTTGAGAGAAAATAATGAACAAAAATATATTTTCCAACAGGACAATGCCAGAATTCATGTCAGCAGACAGAGGATGGAACGGTTTCGTAATCAATCTATTGAGGTTTTATCGTGGCCAGCTTGCTCTCCTGATATGAATATTATTGAAAACATTTCCCCAAACGAATTCCCCATTCTTATCCGAAGAGTATATTCAAATAACAGACAATTTACCAGTGTTGAAGATTTGAAATTAAAAATAATCGAAGAGTGGGGGAAAATAGACGGAGAAATATTAAATAATCTTTATAAGAGTATGAAAGATCGAATATTTAGTTTAATAAGCTCTAAGGGGGGTTTACTAAGTTTTAAGTATCAATATTTTTGGTAAATAAAGCTTCTTATGTAACAAAAATGAGACTAGTGCTATAATTATGCAAAGACTAAAAACCTTAATTTTTATACTGAAGTAAAAACTACGCTAACAATTTGAAAAATTTACTGTTATCTTTCTTTTACATTAACACTACACATAATGAAATGTTCTGATGTTGTTAATTTAAATGTACTTTTTTAGAAGTTAAAAAATTTGGGTGATGCTATAATTATGAAAAGCACTATATATATATACATGTTCCTTTTACTCCACTAGGGAGCATAGGGTGGTCGCAGAATTTTATCCATAGTGTATAGTTTCTTTTGACGCTCACTGTATGTATCTTGTGAAACAAAATTAAAACTTTTTTCGACCTTAGACAAGCGACTAAAAATAGGCACTACATTGCAGTTATTATCACTACAAATAACATTTGTATGTATTTCTTAAATTCTAATTAATAAATAGTATTTCAATTTTCAATATACAAACAAAATGTTTATTGGGTAATACATTAGTAGTGTCAATGATCAATCATATGCAACAACAATAGCCCAGCCAACATTGATTTCAATAGCAAGTGTCTGTTTACATATTTCATTGCTTTTCATATGGGTGTGTATTTCATTATTATTAGAATTCTCTTTTCATTTATCTCTCTCTCTCTTTCTCTCTATTAGAATTAATTTTATTTCTGTTGTGATTTCTTAGTTATGTTTAAGAATATTAAAATAAAAACAAAACACAGAAAAAATAATTAAAAACACACACGCGTATATACATACATATGTATAAGCACATAAACATTTCGCACAAGATTTATAAAAAAAAAAAAGTTTGTCAGTGGAATATTTTTTTTAAAACAAAGGCAGACGACATATGTACATACACGTTTACAAACATATGTACATACATACATAGATATATGTATATGTACACAATATAATCTGCTTTAGAAACTCTCTTCTTAATATGGAAATTCTTACGATTAAAATAGTGAAATGTGTCTTCCAAAAGTACTCAGTATGTCTAAAACGATGTGTGTGAAGATAGATTTTAAAATCTATCTCCCCAGACGCAAACCAATTAGTTAACAGAGCTCTGTTATGTTACTAACAGAACTCTGTTAAACAATTAATTTGAGGCTGCGAAAAAAAAAAAGGAAAAATTGGGTAAAATAAAAAAAAAGGCAAAAGTATTGTTAATCACTGTTACAAAATATTGCGTAATAAGAACTAAAATAAGGTATTGTAATCCGATAAAAAAAAATCAATATTGTGGGAAAACAGGACAATGAACATGGGCGGACAATGAAAATTGTTTTTAAAGCATTTTACGTCCCTTTAACTTACCCAATCGTCAGAATCCTTAACAGAGCGAGTTTTCATTGTAGATTTTGAAATTTTCCGAGATTTTAGATTTTAACAGAACAAATTTCATATTTAACAGAGAAACAACATTATTTCTAAGGGAGGCAACAGTACAAGATTAAGGTTTTGTCAAACAGTTTTTTATAGATGATATACAGGCGATTGATTTGAAGTCGCTGTGGCCTAGTAAGCCCCAGGTCGGGCTTAAAAGGATTTTTTTTTTCATTTTTTTAATTTGTTCTAATACATATCAAATATATAATATTTATCAGTATATTATTATATCAGAATATTAATATATACATATGTATGTATGTATGTATTAAGAAAAATTAAAAAAAGCAAAAGAATCACACAAAAACCCCAACTAGGGATTGAATTCGGAGATGATTGAGAATAAGCAATTGAATTTTAAATTCATTTTAAAAAATATTCTCAAAAATTTATTATTTACAACTCTTAGCAATAATCTCGAACAGCTTGGTTCAATCCCTGGCCAGGATCTTTTTTCTTTTGTATTAAATATATATGTATTCATTTATTGTATTTTCCTTTTTTATATATACATATAAATATGTATACTATATTATATACATATATATATATATATTATATGAAATTCGGCACACACGGTGTGAAAAAAGTTGGTACGCACGAAAAAATGGATGTGAAAACTTCGGCACGCACGGTGTGAAAAAATTTGGAACGTGCGGTGTGAAAAAATTGGATCGTGCGGTATGAAAAAATTTGGAATGTGCGGTGTGAAAATATTTGGAACGTGTGGTGTGAAAAAATGGAACGTGCGGTGTGAAAAATTGGAACGTGCGGAGTGAAAAAACGGAACGTGCGGTGTGAAAAAATGGAACGTGCGGTGTGAAAATTTGGAACGTGCGGTGTAAAAAAATGGAACGTGCGGTGTGAAAATTTGGAACGTACGGTGTGAAAAAATTGGATCGTGCGGTGTGAAAATTTGGAACGTGCGGTGTAAAAAAACGGAACGTGTGGTGTGAAAAAATGGAACGTGCGGTGTGAAAAATTGGAACGTGCGGAGTGAAAAAACGGAACGTGCGGTGTGAAAAAATGGAACGTGCGGTGTGAAAATTTGGAACGTGCGGTGTAAAAAAATGGAACGTGCGGTGTGAAAATTTGGAACGTGCGGTGTAAAAAAATGGAACGTGCGGTGTGAAAATTTGGAACGTGCGGTGTAAAAAAACGGAACGTGTGGTGTGAAAAAATGGAACGTGCGGTGTGAAAAATTGGAACGTGCGGAGTGAAAAAACGGAACGTGCGGTGTGAAAAAATGGAACGTGCGGTGTGAAAAATTGGAACGTGCGGTGTGAAAAAATGGAACGTGCGGTGTGAAAATTTGGAACGTACGGTGTGAAAAAACGGAACGTGCGGTGTGAAAAATTGGAACGTGCGGTGTGAAAAAATTGGAACGTGCGGTGTGAAAAAATTGGATCGTGCGGTGTGAAAAAATTTGGAATGTGCGGTGTGAAAATATTTGGAACGTGTGGTGTGAAAAAATGGAACGTGCGGTGTGAAAAATTGGAACGTGCGGAGTGAAAAAATGGAACGTGCGGTGTGAAAAAACGGAACGTGCGGTGTGAAAAATAGAACGTGCGGTGTGAAAATTTGGAACGTGCGGTGTGAAAATATGGAACGTGCGGTGTGAAAAAATGGAACGTGCGGTGTGAAAAATGGAACGTGCGTTGTGAAAATTTGGAACGTGCGGTGTGAAAAAATGGAACGTGCGGTGTGAAAAAATGGAACGTGCGGTGTGAAAAATGGAACGTGCGGTGTGAAAAATGGAACGTGCGTTGTGAAAAATGGAACGTGCGTTGTGAAAATTTGGAACGTGCGGTGTGAAAAAATGGAACGTGCGGTGTGAAAAATGGAACGTGCGGTGTGAAAAATTGGAACGTGCGGTGTGAAAAAATGGAACGTGCGGTGTGAAAATTTGGAACGTGCGGTGTGAAAAAATGGAACGTGCGGTGTGAAAATTTGGAACGTGCGGTGTGAAAATATGGAACGTGCGGTGTGAAAAAATGGAACGTGCGGTGTGAAAAATGGAACGTGCGTTGTGAAAATTTGGAACGTGCGGTGTGAAAATTTGGAACGTACGGTGTGAAAATATGGAACGTGCGGTGTGAAAAAATAGAACGTGCGGTGTGAAAAATGGAACGTGCGTTGGGAAAAAATGGAACGTGCGGTGTGAAAAATTGGAACGTGCGGTGTTAAAAAATGGAACGTGCGGTGTGAAAATTTGGAACGTGCGGTGTGAAAAATGGAACGTGCGGTGTGAAAAATTGGAACGTGCGGTGTGAAAATTTGGAACGTGCGGTGTGAAAATTTGGAACGTGCGGTGTGAAAAAATGGAACGTGCGGTGTGAAAATTTGGAACGTGCGGTGTGAATATATGGAACGTGCGGTGTGAAAAATTGGAACGTGCGGTGTGAAAATTTGGAACGTGCGGTGTAAAAATATGGAACGTGCGGTGTGAAAAATGGAACGTGCGGTGTGAAAAAATGGAACGTGCGGTGTGAAAATTTGGAACGTGCGGTGTGAATATATGGAACGTGCGGTGTGAAAAATTGGAACGTGCGGTGTGAAAATTTGGAACGTGCGGTGTGAAAAAATGGAACGTGCGGTGTGAAAAATGGAACGTGCGGTGTGAAAAAATGGAACGTGCAGTGTGAAAAATTGGAACGTGCGGTGTGAAAAAATGGAACGTGCGGTGTGAAAAATTGGAACGTGCGGTGTGAAAAAATGGAACGTGCGGTGTGAAAAAATGGAACGTGCGGTGTGAAAAAATGGAACGTGCGGTGTGAAAAATTGGAACGTGCGGTGTGAAAAAATGGAACGTGCGGTGTGAAAAAATGGAACGTGCGGTGTGAAAAAATGGAACGTGCGGTGTGAAAATTTGGAACGTGCGGTGTGAAAAAATGGAACGTGCGGTGTGAAAATTTGGAACGTGCGGTGTGAAAAAATGGAACGTGCGGTGTGAAAATTTGGAACGTGCGGTGTGAAAATTTGGAACGTGCGGTGTGAATATTTGGAACGTGCGGTGTGAAAAAATGGAACGTGCGGTGTGAAAAAATGGAACGTGCGGTGTGAAAATTTGGAACGTGCGGTGTGAAAAAATGGAACGTGCGGTGTGAAAATTTGGAACGTGCGGTGTGAAAAAATGGAACGTGCGGTGTGAAAATTTGGAACGTGCGGTGTGAAAAAATGGAACGTGCGGTGTGAAAAAATGGAACGTGCGGTGTGAAAAAATGGAACGTGCGGTGTGAAAAATGGAACGTGCGGTGTGAAAAAATGGAACGTGCGGTGTGAAAAAATGGAACGTGCGGTGTGAAAATTTGGAACGTGCAGTGTGAAAAAATGGAACGTGCGGTGTGAAAATTTGGAAGGTGCGGTGTGAAAAAATGGAACGTGCGGTGTGAAAAATTGGAACGTGCGGTGTGAAAAATGGAACGTGCGGTGTGAAAAATGGAACGTGCGGTGTGAAAAAATGGAACGTGCGGTGTGAAAATTTGGAACGTGCGGTGTGAAAAAATGGAACGTGCGGTGTGAAAATTTGGAACGTGCGGTGTGAAAAATGGAACGTGCGGTGTGAAAAAATGGAACGTGCGGTGTGAAAATTTGGAACGTGCGGTGTGAAAAATGGAACTTGCGGTGTGAAAAATTGGAACGTGCGGTGTGAAAAAATGGAACGTACGGTGTGAAAAAATGGAACGTGCGGTGTGAAAAAATGGAACGTGCGGTGTGAAAATTTGGAACGTGCGGTGTGAAAAAATGGAACGTGCGGTGTGAAAAATGGAACGTGCGGTGTGAAAAAATGGAACGTGCGGTGTGAAAAAATGGAACGTGCGGTGTGAAAAAATGGAACGTGCGGTGTGAAAATTTGGAACGTGCGGTGTGAAAAAATGGAACGTGCGGTGTGAAAAATTGGAACGTGCGGTGTGAAAAAATGGAACGTGCGGTGTGAAAAAATGGAACGTGCGGTGTGAAAAATTGGAACGTGCGGTGTGAAAAAATGGAACGTGCGGTGTGAAAAAATGGAACGTGCGGTGTGAAAAAATGGAACGTGCGGTGTGAAAAAATGGAACGTGCGGTGTGAAAATTTGGAACGTGCGGTGTGAAAAAATGGAACGTGCGGTGTGAAAATTTGGAACGTGCGGTGTGAAAAAATGGAACGTGCGGTGTGAAAAATTGGAACGTGCGGTGTGAAAAATGGAACGTGCGGTGTGAAAAATGGAACGTGCGGTGTGAAAAAATGGAACGTGCGGTGTGAAATTTTGGAACGTGCGGTGTGAAAAAATGGAACGTGCGGTGTGAAAATTTGGAACGTGCGGTGTGAAAAATGGAACGTGCGGTGTGAAAAATTGGAACGTGCGGTGTGAAAAATTGGAACGTGCGGTGTGAAAAAATGGAACGTGCGGTGTGAAAATTTGGAACGTGCGGTGTGAAAAAATGGAACGTGCGGTGTGAAAAAATGGAACGTGCGGTGTGAAAAAATGGAACGTGCGGTGTGAAAAATTGGAACGTGCGGTGTGAAAAAATGGAACGTGCGGTGTGAAAATTTGGAACGTGCGGTGTGAAAAAATGGAACGTGCGGTGTGAAAAATTGGAACGTGCGGTGTGAAAAAATGGAACGTGCGGTGTGAAAAAATGGAACGTGCGGTGTGAAAATTTGGAACGTGCGGTGTGAAAAAATGGAACGTGCGGTGTGAAAATTTGGAACGTGCGGTGTGAAAAAATGGAACGTGCGGTGTGAAAAAATGGAACGTGCGGTGTGAAAATTTGGAACGTGCGGTGTGAAAAAATGGAACGTGCGGTGTGAAAAAATGGAACGTGCGGTGTGAAAAAATGGAACGTGCGGTGTGAAAAAATGGAACGTGCGGTGTGAAAAAATGGAACGTGCGGTGTGAAAATTTGGAACGTGCGGTGTGAAAAATGGAACGTGCGGTGTGAAAATTTGGAACGTGCGGTGTGAAAAAATGGAACGTGCGGTGTGAAAAATGGAACGTGCGGTGTGAAAAAATGGAACGTGCGGTGTGAAAAAATGGAACGTGCGGTGTGAAAAATGGAACGTGCGGTGTGAAAAAATGGAACGTGCGGTGTGAAAAAATGGAACGTGCGGTGTGAAAATTGGAACGTGCGTGTGAAAAAATGGAACGTGCGGTGTGAAAATTTGGAACGTGCGGTGTGAAAAATGGAACGTGCGGTGTGAAAAATTGGAACGTGCGGTGTGAAAAAATGGAACGTGCGGTGTGAAAATTTGGAACGTGCGGTGTGAAAAAATGGAACGTGCGGTGTGAAAAATTGGAACGTGCGGTGTGAAAAATGGAACGTGCGGTGTGAAAAAATGGAACGTGCGGTGTGAAAAAATGGAACGTGCGGTGTGAAAATTTGGAACGTGCGGTGTGAAAAAATGGAACGTGCGGTGTGAAAATTTGGAACGTGCGGTGTGAAAAAATGGAACGTGCGGTGTGAAAAATTGGAACGTGCGGTGTGAAAAATGGAACGTGCGGTGTGAAAAATGGAACGTGCGGTGTGAAAAAATGGAACGTGCGGTGTGAAAATTTGGAACGTGCGGTGTGAAAAAATGGAACGTGCGGTGTGAAAATTTGGAACGTGCGGTGTGAAAAATGGAACGTGCGGTGTGAAAAAATGGAACGTGCGGTGTGAAAAATTGGAACGTGCGGTGTGAAAAAATGGAACGTGCGGTGTGAAAAATTGGAACGTGCGGTGTGAAAATTGGAACGTGCGGTGTGAAAAATGGAACGTGCGGTGTGAAAATTTGGAACGTGCGGTGTGAAAAAATGGAACGTGCGGTGTGAAAAATTGGAACGTGCGGTGTGAAAATTTGGAACGTGCGGTGTGAAAAAATGGAACGTGCGGTGTGAAAAATTGGAACGTGCGGTGTGAAAAAATGGAACGTGCGGTGTGAAAAATTGGAACGTGCGGTGTGAAAAATGGAACGTGCGGTGTGAAAAAATGGAACGTGCGGTGTGAAAAAATGGAACGTGCGGTGTGAAAATTTGGAACGTGCGGTGTGAAAAAATGGAACGTGCGGTGTGAAAATTTGGAACGTGCGGTGTGAAAAAATGGAACGTGCGGTGTGAAAATTGGAACGTGCGGTGTGAAAAAATGGAACGTGCGGTGTGAAAATTGGAACGTGCGGTGTGAAAAAATGGAACGTGCGGTGTGAAAATTTGGAACGTGCGGTGTGAAAATTGGAACGTGCGGTGTGAAAAAATGGAACGTGCGGTGTGAAAAATTGGAACGTGCGGTGTGAAAAAATGGAACGTGCGGTGTGAAAATTTGGAACGTGCGGTGTGAAAAATTGGAACGTGCGGTGTGAAAAAATGGAACGTGCGGTGTGAAAATTTGGAACGTGCGGTGTGAAAAAATGGAACGTGCGGTGTGAAAATTTGGAACGTGCGGTGTGAAAAAATGGAACGTGCGGTGTGAAAAATGGAACGTGCGGTGTGAAAAATTGGAACGTGCGGTGTGAAAAATGGAACGTGCGGTGTGAAAAAATGGAACGTGCGGTGTGAAAATTTGGAACGTGCGGTGTGAAAATTTGGAACGTGCGGTGTGAAAAATTGGAACGTGCGGTGTGAAAATTTGGAACGTGCGGTGTGAAAAAATGGAACGTGCGGTGTGAAAAATTGGAACGTGCGGTGTGAAAAATTGGAACGTGCGGTGTGAAAAAATGGAACGTGCGGTGTGAAAAATTGGAACGTGCGGTGTGAAAAAATGGAACGTGCGGTGTGAAAATTTGGAACGTGCGGTGTGAAAAAATGGAACGTGCGGTGTGAAAATTTGGAACGTGCGGTGTGAAAAAATGGAACGTGCGGTGTGAAAATTGGAACGTGCGGTGTGAAAAAATGGAACGTGCGGTGTGAAAATTTGGAACGTGCGGTGTGAAAAAATGGAACGTGCGGTGTGAAAATTTGGAACGTGCGGTGTGAAAAAATGGAACGTGCGGTGTGAAAATTTGGAACGTGCGGTGTGAAAAATGGAACGTGCGGTGTGAAAAAATGGAACGTGCGGTGTGAAAAAATGGAACGTGCGGTGTGAAAAATTGGAACGTGCGGTGTGAAAAATGGAACGTGCGGTGTGAAAAATGGAACGTGCGGTGTGAAAAATGGAACGTGCGGTGTGAAAATTTGGAACGTGCGGTGTGAAAAAATGGAACGTGCGGTGTGAAAATTTGGAACGTGCGGTGTGAAAAATGGAACGTGCGGTGTGAAAAAATGGAACGTGCGGTGTGAAAAATTGGAACGTGCGGTGTGAAAAAATGGAACGTGCGGTGTGAAAAAATGGAACGTGCGGTGTGAAAATTTGGAACGTGCGGTGTGAAAAAATGGAACGTGCGGTGTGAAAAAATGGAACGTGCGGTGTGAAAAATTGGAACGTGCGGTGTGAAAAAATGGAACGTGCGGTGTGAAAATTTGGAACGTGCGGTGTGAAAAAATGGAACGTGCGGTGTGAAAAATTGGAACGTGCGGTGTGAAAATTGGAACGTGCGGTGTGAAAAAATGGAACGTGCGGTGTGAAAATTTGGAACGTGCGGTGTGAAAAATGGAACGTGCGGTGTGAAAATTGGAACGTGCGGTGTGAAAAAATGGAACGTGCGGTGTGAAAAATTGGAACGTGCGGTGTGAAAAAATGGAACGTGCGGTGTGAAAAATTGGAACGTGCGGTGTGAAAAATTGGAACGTGCGGTGTGAAAAAATGGAACGTGCGGTGTGAAAAATTGGAACGTGCGGTGTGAAAAAATGGAACGTGCGGTGTGAAAAATTGGAACGTGCGGTGTGAAAAATGGAACGTGCGGTGTGAAAAAATGGAACGTGCGGTGTGAAAAATGGAACGTGCGGTGTGAAAATTGGAACGTGCGGTGTGAAAAAATGGAACGTGCGGTGTGAAAATTTGGAACGTGCGGTGTGAAAAAATGGAACGTGCGGTGTGAAAAATGGAACGTGCGGTGTGAAAAAATGGAACGTGCGGTGTGAAAATTTGGAACGTGCGGTGTGAAAAATGGAACGTGCGGTGTGAAAATTTGGAACGTGCGGTGTGAAAAAATGGAACGTGCGGGTGTGAAAATTGGAACGTGCGGTGTGAAAAAATGGAACGTGCGGTGTGAAAAATGGAACGTGCGGTGTGAAAAATTGGAACGTGCGGTGTGAAAAATTGGAACGTGCGGTGTGAAAAATGGAACGTGCGGTGTGAAAAATGGAACGTGCGGTGTGAAAAATGGAACGTGCGGTGTGAAAAATTGGAACGTGCGGTGTGAAAAATTGGAACGTGCGGTGTGAAAAAATGGAACGTGCGGTGTGAAAAAATGGAACGTGCGGTGTGAAAAATTGGAACGTGCGGTGTGAAAAAATGGAACGTGCGGTGTGAAAATTTGGAACGTGCGGTGTGAAAAATGGAACGTGCGGTGTGAAAAATGGAACGTGCGGTGTGAAAAATGGAACGTGCGGTGTGAAAAATTGGAACGTGCGGTGTGAAAAAATGGAACGTGCGGTGTGAAAATTTGGAACGTGCGGTGTGAAAAAATGGAACGTGCGGTGTGAAAAATTGGAACGTGCGGTGTGAAAAAATGGAACGTGCGGTGTGAAAAATGGAACGTGCGGTGTGAAAAAATGGAACGTGCGGTGTGAAAAATGGAACGTGCGGTGTGAAAAATTGGAACGTGCGGTGTGAAAAAATGGAACGTGCGGTGTGAAAAATTGGAACGTGCGGTGTGAAAAATTGGAACGTGCGGTGTGAAAAATGGAACGTGCGGTGTGAAAAAATGGAACGTGCGGTGTGAAAAATTGGAACGTGCGGTGTGAAAAAATGGAACGTGCGGTGTGAAAAATTGGAACGTGCGGTGTGAAAAAATGGAACGTGCGGTGTGAAAAATGGAACGTGCGGTGTGAAAAAATGGAACGTGCGGTGTGAAAAATTGGAACGTGCGGTGTGAAAAAATGGAACGTGCGGTGTGAAAAATTGGAACGTGCGGTGTGAAAAAATGGAACGTGCGGTGTGAAAAATTGGAACGTGCGGTGTGAAAAAATGGAACGTGCGGTGTGAAAAATTGGAACGTGCGGTGTGAAAATTTGGAACGTGCGGTGTGAAAAAATGGAACGTGCGGTGTGAAAAATTGGAACGTGCGGTGTGAAAAATGGAACGTGCGGTGTGAAAAATTGGAACGTGCGGTGTGAAAAAATGGAACGTGCGGTGTGAAAATTTGGAACGTGCGGTGTGAAAAAATGGAACGTGCGGTGTGAAAAAATTGGAACGTGCGGTGTGAAAAAAATGGAACGTGCGGTGTGAAAAAATGGAACGTGCGGTGTGAAAAAATGGAACGTGCGGTGTGAAAATTGGAACGTGCGGTGTGAAAAAATGGAACGTGCGGTGTGAAAAATTGGAACGTGCGGTGTGAAAAATGGAACGTGCGGTGTGAAAAATTGGAACGTGCGGTGTGAAAAAATGGAACGTGCGGTGTGAAAAATTGGAACGTGCGGTGTGAAAAATGGAACGTGCGGTGTGAAAAATGGAACGTGCGGTGTGAAAAAATGGAACGTGCGGTGTGAAAAATTGGAACGTGCGGTGTGAAAAAATTGGAACGTGCGGTGTGAAAAATGGAACGTGCGGTGTGAAAAAATGGAACGTGCGGTGTGAAAAATTGGAACGTGCGGTGTGAAAAAATGGAACGTGCGGTGTGAAAAAATGGAACGTGCGGTGTGAAAATTGGAACGTGCGGTGTGAAAAATGGAACGTGCGGTGTGAAAAAATGGAACGTGCGGTGTGAAAAAATGGAACGTGCGGTGTGAAAAAATGGAACGTGCGGTGTGAAAAAATGGAACGTGCGGTGTGAAAATTTGGAACGTGCGGTGTGAAAAAATGGAACGTGCGGTGTGAAAAATGGAACGTGCGGTGTGAAAAATTGGAACGTGCGGTGTGAAAAATTGGAACGTGCGGTGTGAAAAATGGAACGTGCGGTGTGAAAAAATGGAACGTGCGGTGTGAAAATTTGGAACGTGCGGTGTGAAAATGGAACGTGCGGTGTGAAAAAATGGAACGTGCGGTGTGAAAAAATTGGAACGTGCGGTGTGAAAAAATGGAACGTGCGGTGTGAAAAAATGGAACGTGCGGTGTGAAAATTTGGAACGTGCGGTGTGAAAAAATGGAACGTGCGGTGTGAAAAATTGGAACGTGCGGTGTGAAAAATTGGAACGTGCGGTGTGAAAAATTGGAACGTGCGGTGTGAAAATTTGGAACGTGCGGTGTGAAAAAATGGAACGTGCGGTGTGAAAATTGGAACGTGCGGTGTGAAAATTGGAACGTGCGGTGTGAAAAAATTGGAACGTGCGGTGTGAAAAATTGGAACGTGCGGTGTGAAAAAATGGAACGTGCGGTGTGAAAATTTGGAACGTGCGGTGTGAAAAAATGGAACGTGCGGTGTGAAAATTGGAACGTGCGGGTGTGAAAAAATGGAACGTGCGGTGTGAAAAATTGGAACGTGCGGTGTGAAAATTTGGAACGTGCGGTGTGAAAAAATGGAACGTGCGGTGTGAAAAATTGGAACGTGCGGTGTGAAAAAATGGAACGTGCGGTGTGAAAAATTGGAACGTGCGGTGTGAAAAATTGGAACGTGCGGTGTGAAAAAATGGAACGTGCGGTGTGAAAAATTGGAACGTGCGGTGTGAAAAAATGGAACGTGCGGTGTGAAAAATTGGAACGTGCGGTGTGAAAAATTGGAACGTGCGGTGTGAAAAAATGGAACGTGCGGTGTGAAAATTTGGAACGTGCGGTGTGAAAAAATGGAACGTGCGGTGTGAAAATTGGAACGTGCGGTGTGAAAAAATGGAACGTGCGGTGGTGAAAAAATGGAACGTGCGGTGTGAAAATTTGGAACGTGCGGTGTGAAAAATGGAACGTGCGGTGTGAAATGATCAGCGGTGTGAAAATGGAACGTGCGGTGTGAAAAATTGGAACGTGCGGTGTGAAAAAATGGAACGTGCGGTGTGAAAATTTGGAACGTGCGGTGTGAAAAAATGGAACGTGCGGTGTGAAAATTGGAACGTGCGGTGTGAAAAAATGGAACGTGCGGTGGTGAAAAATTGGAACGTGCGGTGTGAAAAATGGAACGTGCGGTGTGAAAAATGGAACGTGCGGTGTGAAAAAATGGAACGTGCGGTGTGAAAATTTGGAACGTGCGGTGTGAAAAAATGGAACGTGCGGTGTGAAAATTTGGAACGTGCGGTGTGAAAAAATGGAACGTGCGGTGTGAAAATTGGAACGTGCGGTGTGAAAAAATGAACGTGCGGTGTGAAAATTGGAACGTGCGGTGTGAAAAATGGAACGTGCGGTGTGAAAAAATGGAACGTGCGGTGTGAAAATTTGGAACGTGCGGTGTGAAAAAATGGAACGTGCGGTGTGAAAAATTGGAACGTGCGGTGTGAAAATTGGAACGTGCGGTGTGAAAAAATGGAACGTGCGGTGTGAAAATTGGAACGTGCGGTGTGAAAAATGGAACGTGCGGTGTGAAAAAATGGAACGTGCGGTGTGAAAATTTGGAACGTGCGGTGTGAAAAAATGGAACGTGCGGTGTGAAAAATTGGAACGTGCGGTGTGAAAATTTGGAACGTGCGGTGTGAAAAAATGGAACGTGCGGTGTGAAAAATTGGAACGTGCGGTGTGAAAATTTGGAACGTGCGGTGTGAAAAAATGGAACGTGCGGTGTGAAAATTTGGAACGTGCGGTGTGAAAAAATGGAACGTGCGGTGTGAAAATTGGAACGTGCGGTGTGAAAATTTGGAACGTGCGGTGTGAAAAATGGAACGTGCGGTGTGAAAATTTGGAACGTGCGGTGTGAAAAATTGGAACGTGCGGTGTGAAAAATTGGAACGTGCGGTGTGAAAAAATGGAACGTGCGGTGTGAAAATTTGGAACGTGCGGTGTGAAAAAATGGAACGTGCGGTGTGAAAAATTGGAACGTGCGGTGTGAAAATTTGGAACGTGCGGTGTGAAAAAATGGAACGTGCGGTGTGAAAAATTGGAACGTGCGGTGTGAAAAAATGGAACGTGCGGTGTGAAAAAATTGGAACGTGCGGTGTGAAAATTGGAACGTGCGGTGTGAAAAATGGAACGTGCGGTGTGAAAAATTGGAACGTGCGGTGTGAAAATTTGGAACGTGCGGTGTGAAAAAATGGAACGTGCGGTGTGAAAATTTGGAACGTGCGGTGTGAAAAATGGAACGTGCGGTGTGAAAATTGGAACGTGCGGTGTGAAAAAATGGAACGTGCGGTGTGAAAATTTGGAACGTGCGGTGTGAAAAAATGGAACGTGCGGTGTGAAAATTGGAACGTGCGGTGTGAAAATTTGGAACGTGCGGTGTGAAAAAATGGAACGTGCGGTGTGAAAATTGGAACGTGCGGTGTGAAAAAATGGAACGTGCGGTGTGAAAAATGGAACGTGCGGTGTGAAAAAATGGAACGTGCGGTGTGAAAATTTGGAACGTGCGGTGTGAAAAATTGGAACGTGCGGTGTGAAAATTTGGAACGTGCGGTGTGAAAATTGGAACGTGCGGTGTGAAAAAATGGAACGTGCGGTGTGAAAAAATGGAACGTGCGGTGTGAAAATTTGGAACGTGCGGTGTGAAAAAATGGAACGTGCGGTGTGAAAATTGGAACGTGCGGTGTGAAAAATGGAACGTGCGGTGTGAAAATTGGAACGTGCGGTGTGAAAAAATGGAACGTGCGGTGTGAAAAATTGGAACGTGCGGTGTGAAAAAATGGAACGTGCGGTGTGAAAAATTGGAACGTGCGGTGTGAAAATTGGAACGTGCGGTGTGAAAAAATGGAACGTGCGGTGTGAAAAATTGGAACGTGCGGTGTGAAAAAATGGAACGTGCGGTGTGAAAAAATGGAACGTGCGGTGTGAAAATTGGAACGTGCGGTGTGAAAAAATGGAACGTGCGGTGTGAAAATTTGGAACGTGCGGTGTGAAAAAATGGAACGTGCGGTGTGAAAATTTGGAACGTGCGGTGTGAAAATTTGGAACGTGCGGTGTGAAAAATTGGAACGTGCGGTGTGAAAAATTTGGAACGTGCGGTGTGAAAAAATGGAACGTGCGGTGTGAAAAATGGAACGTGCGGTGTGAAAAAATGGAACGTGCGGTGTGAAAAAATGGAACGTGCGGTGTGAAAAATTGGAACGTGCGGTGTGAAAAATGGAACGTGCGGTGTGAAAAATTGGAACGTGCGGTGTGAAAAAATGGAACGTGCGGTGTGAAAATTTGGAACGTGCGGTGTGAAAAATGGAACGTGCGGTGTGAAAATTTGGAACGTGCGGTGTGAAAAAATGGAACGTGCGGTGTGAAAAATTGGAACGTGCGGTGTGAAAAATGGAACGTGCGGTGTGAAAATTGGAACGTGCGGTGTGAAAAAATGGAACGTGCGGTGTGAAAATTTGGAACGTGCGGTGTGAAAAAATGGAACGTGCGGTGTGAAAAATTGGAACGTGCGGTGTGAAAATTGGAACGTGCGGTGTGAAAAAAATGGAACGTGCGGTGTGAAAAATTGGAACGTGCGGTGTGAAAAATGGAACGTGCGGTGTGAAAAAATGGAACGTGCGGTGTGAAAATTTGGAACGTGCGGTGTGAAAAAATGGAACGTGCGGTGTGAAAATTGGAACGTGCGGTGTGAAAAATGGAACGTGCGGTGTGAAAATTTGGAACGTGCGGTGTGAAAATTTGAACGTGCGGTGTGAAAAAATGGAACGTGCGGTGTGAAAATTTGGAACGTGCGGTGTGAAAAAATGGAACGTGCGGTGTGAAAAATTGGAACGTGCGGTGTGAAAAATTGGAACGTGCGGTGTGAAAAATGGAACGTGCGGTGTGAAAAATTGGAACGTGCGGTGTGAAAAAATGGAACGTGCGGTGTGAAAATTGGAACGTGCGGTGTGAAAATTGGAACGTGCGGTGTGAAAAAATGGAACGTGCGGTGTGAAAATTGGAACGTGCGGTGTGAAAAAATGGAACGTGCGGTGTGAAAAATTGGAACGTGCGGTGTGAAAAAATGGAACGTGCGGTGTGAAAAAATTGGAACGTGCGGTGTGAAAAATTGGAACGTGCGGTGTGAAAAAATGGAACGTGCGGTGTGAAAAAATGGAACGTGCGGTGTGAAAATTTGGAACGTGCGGTGTGAAAAATTGGAACGTGCGGTGTGAAAATTTGGAACGTGCGGTGTGAAAAAATGGAACGTGCGGTGTGAAAATTTGGAACGTGCGGTGTGAAAAAATGGAACGTGCGGTGTGAAAAAATGGAACGTGCGGTGTGAAAAAATGGAACGTGCGGTGTGAAAAAATGGAACGTGCGGTGTGAAAATTTGGAACGTGCGGTGTGAAAAAATGGAACGTGCGGTGTGAAAAATTGGAACGTGCGGTGTGAAAAAATGGAACGTGCGGTGTGAAAAAATGGAACGTGCGGTGTGAAAATTGGAACGTGCGGTGTGAAAAAATGGAACGTGCGGTGTGAAAATTTGGAACGTGCGGTGTGAAAAAATGGAACGTGCGGTGTGAAAAATTGGAACGTGCGGTGTGAAAAATTGGAACGTGCGGTGTGAAAAAATGGAACGTGCGGTGTGAAAATTTGGAACGTGCGGTGTGAAAAAATGGAACGTGCGGTGTGAAAAATTGGAACGTGCGGTGTGAAAAATGGAACGTGCGGTGTGAAAAAATGGAACGTGCGGTGTGAAAAATTGGAACGTGCGGTGTGAAAAATTGGAACGTGCGTGTGAAAATTTGAACGTGCGGTGTGAAAAATTGGAACGTGCGGTGTGAAAAAATGGAACGTGCGGTGTGAAAATTGGAACGTGCGGTGTGAAAAAATGGAACGTGCGGTGTGAAAAATTGGAACGTGCGGTGTGAAAAAATGGAACGTGCGGTGTGAAAAAATGGAACGTGCGGTGTGAAAAAATTGGAACGTGCGGTGTGAAAAATTGGAACGTGCGGTGTGAAAAAATGGAACGTGCGGTGTGAAAATTTGGAACGTGCGGTGTGAAAAAATGGAACGTGCGGTGTGAAAAATTGGAACGTGCGGTGTGAAAAAATGGAACGTGCGGTGTGAAAAATGGAACGTGCGGTGTGAAAAATGGAACGTGCGGTGTGAAAAAATGGAACGTGCGGTGTGAAAAAATGGAACGTGCGGTGTGAAAATTTGGAACGTGCGGTGTGAAAAAATGGAACGTGCGGTGTGAAAATTTGGAACGTGCGGTGTGAAAAATTGGAACGTGCGGTGTGAAAAAATTGGAACGTGCGGTGTGAAAAATTGGAACGTGCGGTGTGAAAATTTGGAACGTGCGGTGTGAAAAAATGGAACGTGCGGTGTGAAAATTTGGAACGTGCGGTGTGAAAAATTGGAACGTGCGGTGTGAAAAATTGGAACGTGCGGTGTGAAAATTTGGAACGTGCGGTGTGAAAAATTTGGAACGTGCGGTGTGAAAAATTGGAACGTGCGGTGTGAAAAATTGGAACGTGCGGTGTGAAAATTTGGAACGTGCGGTGTGAAAAATTGGAACGTGCGGTGTGAAAAAATGGAACGTTGCGGTGTGAAAAATTGGAACGTGCGGTGTGAAAATTGGAACGTGCGGTGTGAAAAAATGGAACGTGCGGTGTGAAAAATTGGAACGTGCGGTGTGAAAAAATGGAACGTGCGGTGTGAAAAATTGGAACGTGCGGTGTGAAAATTTGGAACGTGCGGTGTGAAAAATTGGAACGTGCGGTGTGAAAAAATGGAACGTGCGGTGTGAAAAAATGGAACGTGCGGTGTGAAAAATTGGAACGTGCGGTGTGAAAATTTGGAACGTGCGGTGTGAAAAAATGGAACGTGCGGTGTGAAAATTTGGAACGTGCGGTGTGAAAAATGGAACGTGGAATTGGAACGTGCGGTGTGAAAAAATGGAACGTGCGGTGTGAAAATTTGGAACGTGCGGTGTGAAAAATTGAAACTTGCGTGTGAAAAAATGGAACGTGCGGTGTGAAAAATTGGAACGTGCGGTGTGAAAAATTGGAACGTGCGGTGTGAAAAATGGAACGTGCGGTGTGAAAAATTGGAACGTGCGGTGTGAAAAAATGGAACGTGCGGTGTGAAAAATTGGAACGTGCGGTGTGAAAAATTGGAACGTGCGGTGTGAAAAATTGGAACGTGCGGTGTGAAAAATTGGAACGTGCGGTGTGAAAAAATGGAACGTGCGGTGTGAAAAATTGGAACGTGCGGTGTGAAAAATTGGAACGTGCGGTGTGAAAAATGGAACGTGCGGTGTGAAAAATTGGAACGTGCGGTGTGAAAAAATGGAACGTGCGGTGTGAAAAAAGGAACGTGCGGTGTGAAAAAATGGAACGTGCGGTGTGAAAAATGGAACGTGCGGTGTGAAAAATGGAACGTGCGGTGTGAAAAAATGGAACGTGCGGTGTGAAAAAATGGAACGTGCGGTGTGAAAAATTGGAACGTGCGGTGTGAA